>CM023453.1:132845143-133170605 GCA_013339765.2 Haemaphysalis longicornis | reverse complement strand
CAAATTGTGATGACCCCGGCTCCCAACTATTAGGCAGAGATATTTCGAACGATAAGAATGCGGATGGACTGCACTCGGCAGGAATTCTCAGCTAATAAATTGCAGCCTACCATGTTCCTTTACGAAGGAAGTGCATGACAGCTTTATCATACCGGTACTCACCTACGGGGCAGAAACTTTGAGGCTCAATACAGGGTTGAACTTATATTGAGAACGACTCAGGGCGCAATGAAATGGAAGATGATAGGTGTAACATTAAGGACATGAAGAGAGCAGAGTAAGTCAGAGAACAAACGCGTGTTAGGGACGTATTAGTAGAAATTAAAGCGAAGAAATGACCTGGGCAGGGATTGCAATGCGAAGGCAAGATAACTTTGGTCATAGAGGGTAACAGAGTGGATCCCTAGAGAAGGCACCCGTTGCGGGGGGCTGCCCATCGTTAGATGGGTCGATGAGATCAAGCAGTTTGCGGGGATAAATTGGTCGCAGTTAGCACAGGTTTTGGTTAAATAGAGAATAATTGTAGAGGCCTTTGCGCTGCAGTGGTCGTAGATAGGCTGGTGATGATATGTATAATGATTGTAATATAATGTCACGTTCAATCTTTGGGATAACAGCATTATCAAGTAGGATGGACACGCTAATCCCCCGCATGGGTACATGCAGTGTGATGAGGACGACGACGGAGCGGGTGCTAGGTAGCGGCTCGTGTTCTTGGTTTTTGGTCGCGACATTGC
This sequence comes from Haemaphysalis longicornis, assembly GCA_013339765.2. Lineage (NCBI taxonomy): Eukaryota > Metazoa > Arthropoda > Arachnida > Ixodida > Ixodidae > Haemaphysalis > Haemaphysalis longicornis. Next base: position 133,169,868 of record CM023453.1, on the reverse strand, counting down.
TACCCACCAACCGTTGCTCTCTGTCTGTTTTACCTGGCACGTCAGGCACATCGCAAATAAATACTTTGCCCCTGCGTCTTTGTGAAGACAATTTCCCTGTGTCCCTATTTTAGAGGAGGCAACACCGGTGGAGGGTGTTCCCGATGCCCCGTACGCACCGGACGTTAGCCCCGAGAGACCTTAGCCCATCCACACTCCGGTTCATCGGTGTAGCCGCCGGAAACTCGTCCTTCCTCCACAACAGGGCCCTCTCTTGGAGCCGGCACTAAAGAGGCACGACTCCCAGCCAGCGGTAATGGTGCAGGCAATGCCTAATACGGTGACGTTTCAGCAGCCCCGCGAACCCACCCACTTCTATGGAGAGGCTTGCGAAGACGTTGAGGACTGGCTTGAACCGTTCCAGCATGTGGCGGCATTCAGAGTGGAGTGCCACCCAAAAGATCCAACAAGGATTTTTCGCAGCTTGAGGAATGTGCAAGAACCTGGTTCGAAAATTCGGAAGCGAGCCTGCGCATTTGGGAGGCCTTTCGCAGGAGGTTGAAGGAAAATCTGCAAACTGACCACTGTGAACAAGCACAGCGTCTGGTGGAAGCACAAACTCAGAAACCTAACGAGAGTGTGGGTATGTTCGCAGCGGACATGGCCCGTCGGTTCAGGCAAGCCGATCCAGACATGGCAGAATGCAAAACGTTACGCCATCAACCCCACCACCAGCCACTCGGCTATCACTGTCGCGAACCAGGGGACATTTATCGCCGGTGCCCCTACCGCGAAATTGGACTGCCTAGATTCTTAGCCCCGCTTTTGGCCGCAATTCTGGGAAAGATCGGTGACACTTTCTGGCTACCGCACCACTCCGTAGATGGCGTTCGCCTTCTTCAGATCTCCGAAGTTCGCCCAGCCGCCGTACTCCTGGAGGGCCACCTGCCCGGCGGTCCCCAGCGCACCACGGGCAAACTAGATGACGCAACTTTGGGAGGCAAGGTTGCCAGTAGTCGAAGCTCCGAAGGCCTCCCTCTACCGCCGGCAGTTGGGGAACCTGCAGCCCAAAACTTCTACGTCGACGTAAATGCGCGAGCCGAACTCCTCGGACACGAAATGACCTAGTGGACACCGGGGCGGACTACTCGATAATTATTCGGCAACTCTCTGACGGGATCAGAATGGTCAAGACTCCATGGGATGGACCTCAGATTCGGACGGCCGGAGGCCACCTAATGACGCTTTGCCAGAAATGTACCGTGAGGTCTACATTGGCGACTCGGACTTCATCTGCACGTTCGTCGTCCTCCCAGAGTGGTGCAGAGACCTTATTATAAGTATTGACTTCTTGCGTGAGCATGATGCGGTAATCCACGTCTGCAAAGGCTTTGCGAGATTTTCTACAAAAGAGAACCCACCAGAACTTACCAGGAGCCGCCCCCACACCTGCGAATTGTCGGCGACGAAGTTAGCCTACCACCAATGGCCTGCATGCTTATTTCCGTTAGGTGTGATGACCTAATATGCGGCCCAGGTATTGCCGAAGTCTTGAGTGCCCTTCTTCTTGACTACGGGATCTCCATCGCTGGGAGTCTGGTGACGCTAGCGTGAGGCGAACCGGAGGTCCTGCTAACAAATTTTTCAAATGAACGCCGACGAGTCGCCAAGGGAATTTTGGTTGCCGTCTTCAAAGTCACGAAAACGTAATGGACTGCTTCGTTCTGCAAAGTCAAGCTGCAGCCTTGGTGTCAAATAAGCACGTAATAGACGTTAACCGTATGCTCCCGCCGACAAAGCAACGCCAGCTTTCTTAGCTCCCAAATGGTTTACGGGACTGCTTTTCGTCGACTTCGGTCGTCCGCCAAAACCAGTTGGTCAAACACCGCATAAAACTGCTGCAAATGTAACACCGGTTCTGCAGAAACCCTACCAAGTGCCCGCAAAAGAACGCGATGCCATAAGGCAGCCGGTTGACCAGATGCATATTGACGACGTAATTGACCCATCGACAAGCCCTTGGCCGTCACCCGTCGTCGTGGTCAAGAAGGAGGATGACAGCGTGAGATTCGGCGTCGGTTATCGCAAACTAAACTAAACCAAAACCAAAGAACCGAGTAACCAAAAAAGACGCATATGTTCTGCAGAGAATAGATGACCCAATAGATCGATTACGACATGTGCGCTACTTTTTTTAATAGGCTTAAAGAGCGGATACTGGCGCCAAATTGCAGTCGATGAGCGTGACCGTGAAAAGACCGCATTTGTTACTCCCGACGGAGATTATGAGTACAAAGTTGTTTTGGTTTGGGCTCAGCGCCTGCCACATTTCAAAGAATGATGGACACGGTTCTTTATGAATTAATAGGACAAACGCGTTTGGTATGCCTAGACAACGTCGTGGTGTTTTCCAGGACCTCTCAAGAGCACTTGGAGAGATTGACGTGTGTTTTCAGGCTATCTGAGCTGCCGCACTGACACTAAAACCAGAAAAATGCAACTTCGGGTACGAAGAACTACAACTGCTCGGTCACGTCGACGGTTCCACCAGGCCATCGGGTGAACATTGTGTGGACTCCCGCCCAGTTTGCATTGGTGGGTAACAATTTTAAATGCAGAGCATTTCAGTAACTCACGATATCACCCGCGTTGACGTCCGTAGTCCGCATCGCTCCCCCTACACTATATAAAAAAATAATACTTACAGGCGCCAGGTTCCGATACCACGACTCTGCGGGCGGAACGCATGGTACATGGTGCTCTACCGACTGCGCCACAAAGCCGACACGGAATGGAAGGTTACGCCCGCGCCTAATATCCTTGACTCATTCAACCGTTGGCTTCCACCCCCAATCAGAGGAAACAAAAATACCTAAACATAAATACCCCAGAAAGTTGAGGAGAAAATCGCCCCGCCGGTAGCGCAGAGGTTATCGCACCAGACCGGTATTCTGGAGGTAGTGGTTTGCCCCAGCTGGCGGGCATTTTTTCTCCACTTTCTTTCTTTCCAAATTCGTTATCTGTTTCAATGACCTACCACATCCTCCCCTTGCTTTCCGAGGTTTTCTTGAATGCCAACTCTTATATATATATATATATATATATATATATATATAGATATATATATATATATATATATATATATATATATATATATTTATATATATATATATATATATATATATACGGAAGCAGATTGTTTGCATGTGCTTGAAATTATCTGAGGTATAACTTTCATGCTAGAAACAATTTCTGAGGGAGATATGCATCTGCGTGAATTATACCACAACGCAGGTTTCTATACGTCATATATATTAGAAAAATACGCAGCGAAAAAAGACACACAACTTATAAGGATTAATTTATTCACAAGCTATACACGATTTGGAGGGACGTGTATATTTCATTATTACTTTCCACTAATTGAATAATTGATGCTACTTTCTGTCACGGCTATTGATATCTGTGCAGATGCACTGCTTTTGAAAATATCTCTAAGGTCTTGTGAAAGTGTGCGAAGCTTGGCCTGCCACAATACGTTTCTGCCTATATTTCATTTTCTTCTCAAAAATCTCAGGTTCAATCAGGTAATCACTGTCGTAAAAAAGCCGGTCCTAAATCTCTCAGTGTGTTATGAATGCGTACACTCAGACAGCTGGTGTGGGATACTTGGATAGCGTCTCATCAAAATTTTCACCCTCTTAATCAGGTACCACTACTTCTGAAGCAGACGCGTAGTTCTAGGCAGAGCATTTTATGTGTTGGTAGGGCCGCGACAACAATCTGGAGTTCATTGTTCGCTCCTGTACACGTCCTGCCAACTCCAATATATTACCGGTTCTCGAACCCTCTCTTTCCGGAAAAAGGTTGTAAGGGCAGTGTGTTTTATTGTCCACAGCCTGAATTCATAGTCGAGATTTCATACTTCCTGTTTTGGTGTCTATTTGTGCGTTTATGCCCACCAACCTTTTCTGATTGGCATGACCGTTTTTGATGTTCGCCAGTCATATATAAATACCGAAGCCAAAAGGCCCTACCAGCCAAGCAAATAATTGGTCATTCTGATTTTCACACGAAGTTTCTGAGGTAAGTGAAAATGTTACGCCCACGTTATTTTAAGTTAACAAGCTTTGCGAACCTTTCAATTTATGAAAACATATTTTCGAGAAGCTTTTCCTCAAAAGCATAATGCTTAGCATTGTAAATGGCTGCTCGCAGCTTACAAATTACGAATACTTGAATTTGCAGGATATTGAGTTCTTTGTAAGTGCAGAACAAACATGTGTGAATATTTACTCGCAACACAATGCTACCATACACTCAGACGAAAAAAACGTTTTGGAAGAGGAGAAATGTTAGTTTTTCTATTTCCTTGATGTTCCATCCTAACGGTGACAAAATGTAAACCTTTGTGTATTTTAAGCAGGACAAACAAACCTGTTGTGCAGACAATTATTTCGCTGATGCCTTGAAACAGTGTTTCTAACACAAAATTTCACACTCGCCGTTAGCGGTTTGGGATCTGCAAATATGATGTATTTCGTTTCTTTGATTGTTTTCCGCAGAAGACGCACCATGCTTCGGTTCTCTGGTCTTCCTACCTTGCTTCTTTTCGCACTCATCCTGGGTAAAACCTTTTAAACTTTGTTACGATTATATCATTTGTCGTTTGGTGTTTAGTCGGTAGTGAAACCAGCCGCCTTGGCTCAGTGACTAAGACGTTGTGCTACAAAGTGCGAGTACGCGGGGTCTATCCCGGTCGCGGCGACCGCTTTTCTGATGAAGGCGAAAAGTGAACACCCGTGTGTTCGAGATTTTGGCGCACGTGGACGATCTATGCTGCAGCAGAGTGGCGAGTTGTGCTATTTGGTGAAATTGCATTTTGAAACCTGCAGAATGCGCAGCACTGAAAATACGCGACATAGACCAAGGGAACACGGAAAAGCGCTTAACCTGCGTTGACTTTGTTAATGCCGCGTTTTTTCAGTGTTACGCTTTCTGAAGGTTTCGAAAGAACGTTAAGGATCCTCAGGTGGTCCAAATAATTCCGGAGCCATCCACTACGGCGCGCCTCATCGCCTGCGTAGAGTAGGCGGGTTAAACCCCACAATCACTAAATTTGGTACCGAAAATTACTTCCGAGTTTTCGACCTTCCTTTAAAAAGTGTAATCAAAGTATACCATGTGCACAACACTCAGTGTTCAGAAGATATTTCTTTAAAACTATATTGCTCGCTGCTAACAGCCCGTCTAGCAGCTAATAAAAATTAAACAGGAGTGTAACTCCTATTCTAATTTGTAAATTTGTGCAGTACAAATATTTGGCACTATAGAAAAATAGAGCTCAGCCGAATTCGGGCAGGAACGATGTATTTTCAAAACAATATATCCGCAGTATTTTACAGTTAATTTGCAACATATTGCACTGGCTTTGAAATGTGCGTGTGGTTTACTGTTACAAATTATTTTACCAGAAAAAATGAAACCGTTTTTTGCACAGTGGGTACTGTAAACATAACACATGTCTTTCCGGCTTAATATCAGTATGTTTTGCTAAAAAGTAGCGCAGCGGTCACAAATAAACTTTATTTTATTTCTTTTTATTTTATTTTTTACTAGCAGTTGATTTTTTTTGTACCTTTAGTTTCATCAGCATGAGGGATTTCACAGGTAGGCAGAAATATATGTGAAAATAACATTTCTTTCTATTACTCATTCTTACATGTCCCGCCCGGATGAGAGGATTATGCGTCAGTAGAGAAACCTACAAGTAATCTTAATGCATGTACAGTCGCGGACAAATGAATTGTAAACAGGAGAATATGAACTAGAACGTACAAAATCAACGATAATGGATTGCGGAGACCAAATGTCAGCCTATTGGCGTGTATTTACAAACAAACATTTCCAAGCTTTGTTATTGTAATTGAGCCAAGCGACAATTTTTCTTGCTTACATAGAAATAGCGCAGTTGGTGTGTTCTGGTTCGTATTTTGATGCTCGAGTTGAATTTGTCTATGGCTGTACACGGCTGAGAATAAATGTTACATCATAACAAAATAACAATGAGTTTATGAAAGATTGCGAAAAAGCACGTACCAAGCCCAGTCAGCTACAGCGCTTGGCAACTCATTCCAGGAGACGGGTTGCAAGCCTTCCCCCCATTACCGCCGCCTCCATTTTGGGGAGGTGGAGCACCTCCTCCGTTACCACCTGGCGTCGGCTGGCGTAAGTGAGGACTGCGTCCTATAGTACACCGCCGCAATCTGATAATTTCAAAGCATTTATAAACGTTACAGTAACCAACGCAAGAAGGCTCCACCGCGCCTAAGGGTAATGCCTGCGTCGTGACGGGGTGGTGACGCCATTTTTAATATTCTGCTTCTTCCGCATCACCCGCAAAGAAAAGTGGGAGCAAGCGCACTGCGAGCGGCACTGTTAGGAGCCGGCGTTTTCGGCTGACTGCACAATGATAACGGGATCGCTTGTTCCTTTTCTACAAAATAATACTCTGCCGAGTGCCCCACAGCATATCTGTGCAAATTGCTACCTTTAGAACTGAAAGACGTAGTTGAGGGCACTCACATATTTGTTCTTTGTAACACCGTAAATCAGAATAGTAGGTTCATAAAAATTTACATCTACCTCAAATACGCAACAATACGAAATATATTACGTAAAGAAGGCTAACAAAAAAATACGTACCTCTACCCATCCGTCACAGAGCTGAAACCAGAATAAACAGGTCCCCGTAACCAAAACGAAACACACCCCAAACCTAAGAAAAGAGACGAGCCAAGTCATGCCTCTCACTTGCCCAAAAATGCCTACTTAGTAATGTTAGACTTTTATTTGTTGTAATACACTTAATAGGAGAAATTGTGAAAAATCTTGACAAAAAAATGCAGACAGACGTAAAATTTATAAAAACGAGATCACAACATCAAAATACGTATTTAATACACCCCCAATTTTAGAAAGAAGGAAATAAAAATCCCGAAAAATAAACGAAAGAAAAATAACAATCGTGAAAATTAACCAACTCTCAAAGACCCCGCGTTTGGAACAAAAATATTTTTTTAAGCTAACGCATTTAAAAGGTATAAACGAGAAAATGGGGATGTTTCGTCGGAGTGAAAGTGTAAAACTAAATACAAATTAATCAAAAGAGTTAGAGGCATCCATGGAAATCAAAGATGAGAATTTCAGAAGCGCGACGTATTTTTTTTCTATGACACTAGTGATAACAACCAGGTCGGCTCGATTATCCTACCAAAGAAATGGTGCCCACCCATTTACCATTTGACGTCTTAGACCGGCAGTTGTGTTAGGCGCGGTTTAGACGAAAATAACTTAGAAATACTCATCATCAATTCCAAAGAACAAAACCTGAGGACAATGCAGCAAGAACTACGCTGTTGTGGGACACTTGTGACAATGTGGAAGTCAAACGTTTCTGGGACATGAACGTAAAGTGGGTGCAAGAAGATCGGAAACTATAACTATTCTTTTCTAGTAAGTTTCTGGTAAACTAATTTGTTTTCTTTCAAACAGCAATCCCCGGCAGAGCCCTTGACGACGGAGCTGCAGGCGCAGTCGCCCGTGGAGAAGAGAATGCTGCAGAAAAGTAGAGCAAACAGTGGCGGCCAAAGGCCATGACAGCAATGTTATGCAAATAAAGAAATAAACGTTTCCTTCGCTGCTTCCCTCTTCTTCTACTTAGTGATTAGGGTTCTTTTGTTTAGATCACAGCCTACGAGATTCATATCAATATTCTCACAAACCCTGACTCCAGTTTTGATACTTCAGTAAAGCGTGCTGTTGGTCCCGTGGTGCAATATGACATAAAAAATATAGCCCTACTTAGACACACAAAGGAAAAAAGACAAACAATGCGCATTGTGCGCATTGTTTGTCTTTTTTACTTTGTGCGTCAAGTTTGCGCTATAGTTTGCAAGTCTTGTGTTTCGTTTACTTCTGTGATATGTTGTCATCGTTTGGGTACGCCTCCCAGAATTATGGGTGTTCGTAGCAGAGCGTGTTTTAAATGCGAATGCATTTATTATCCGGGGGTTGTCTTACTCCGTTGGCCGGCGTGCGCTGCATTCCTCCAGCGCGAGCGCACGTGAGCGCACGCCTCGTAGTTCTGCCTTCGTCGTCGTCGTCATCGTAAATGCGAATGCATTTCTTAGTCGGGGGTTGTCGTGCTCCGTAGGCGTGCGCCCTCAGTTGTTATCTCTCCGCGCTCCTCCTCTCCCCTAGCAACAGCTGTGGCGTGCCTAGCAAACGGAGCAGGTGGTAGCTCGGGCGGGGGTAGCGGAGGGCAAGGGGAGAGGACACGCCCGAGGGAACTTGATATCGCACGCCGTTGCCACGTCTCCCGTTCGAGACACGTCTCCGTACAAGGACTTGTACACCCTTGCCTACACCGGAGACGGAGTCCTTGTGGTGACCGTGTACCTCGCGCCCAACCTCGCTCGAGACGCCGTTGCCGCGCAGCTGGACGCGGCTATGGAAAGTGTGCGCGTGCGCTCCAAACCCTCTGACCCCATAGTCTTGGTTGGCGACTTCAACGTTGACGTGCGCAAGAAGAGTGCCGAGTGGCTGGTCGAGTACATGCAGACCAGGCACTCTATTCATTGTCTCTCTGCCGGCTTCGACACGTGCCCCACTAGCATTAACGGGAGTTGCATTGATCTGGTCTTTACGCGAACTGTGACGCGCGTATGCTTCTCAAAGACCCTTTGATCGTGCAATTTAGCGATCACAAGGCAGTGATTGTGGCCGTCAGGTACAACGATAACCACAAACAGGTGCTGATGAATAAATGGTTATGTTCACACTCTTCGTCATTATTTACGCCATTACTCGCAACACATTCATCGGTGCACCCTTTGCATTCGCATTTCTGCACGATTCCCTACGGGGAGGTGCGGAGGAATTTTTTTTGGCTTGTTCTTTTTGTGAGTCGCACAGGCTACTTTTTTTGGATAGGGAGGGTGTATCGCCCTGCCCCACCTCTCTGACCGTCCCCCCCCCCCCAAAAAAAAAAACAGTATGTTGTTCTTTGATCCCCAGTTTTCCCGATCTATCTCGCCGGTGTCAGAAAGAATAACGCCGAGAAATTAGTGCTGGCATGATAAACGCCGCAGCCTTCTTTTTGCTGACGATCGTCTGTGCACGTGAAATTCTTCATTGCTTCCTCTACGCTTGCGCATTACTCATGCTCATCGTGGAGCATACGTTAGCTCCAGTAAACCTTGTTTACTGATGTGAGCCTTCATTGTCCTTGGCTACGTGACAAGATAATTTGAGGCGCCAGTGTCCCCAAGTTGTAATGTTTGTGTAAGCTTCCTAAGCTCACGGGAGTCCGTGAATGATGAGTTCAATGCTTCGTCTAGCTGCGATTGCAAATCCGTAAAGACTGGTTAATTTATAGTGATGCATCAACAAACAATATGAGGAGATGTTGCAAAATGCCAATATTCGCTGAACGCAACTCCGTGTTCTGAATCAACAAAATAAGAACAGGTAGATGCGCAGGATTTAAGTACGAGGTGTGCCAGCTATCAAGCACTAAGATCCTTAAAGAAACGCTATGGCGTTACGCGAAGAAAATCTAGTGCATAATGTTCACATTGATGTGGAAAAGCGGATAGCAATTTCTTCGTTATGAAACCTAATTAATTATATGTAAATAAATATCTCACTCCATAAGTACAGTCCTAATCATTAAAGTATCAATGAAGCACTTATGAGTGGGTATTCACAAGAGAGAGGTACCCGCCGCGGTGGCTCAGTGGCTAAGGCGTTGCGCTGCTGAGCACGAGGTCGCGGGTTCGATTCCCGGCCGCGGCGGCTGCTTTTCTGATGGAGGCGAAAAGCAAAAACGCCCGTGTGTACGAGATTTCGGCGCACGTTAAAGATCCCCAGATGGTCAAAATTAATCCGGAGCCCTCCACTACGGCGCGCCTCATCGCCTGCGTTGCGTCGGCGCGTTACACCCCCACAATCAATCAATCAACAAGAGAGAGGTACCTAACTGCGGTATGTTCAGCGACACATTAATTGCGTACTCATTTATTCTGACTGAAAAAGAAACCCCCGAAAATGTCCACGTATATGCTGCTTTTCGTTGCATATTCGCGAAAGACGATAGTGGATTGGCGCCTCTGGTAATTAAATGTATCCCTTCTCTTTCCCGCTCACCTCTCATGCTGTTGCTCTCCCGTCTCGTTCCTCCCAAGATAACACGCTAGACGTTTACTCAAGTAAATTTAAATCTACTAAGTTCTACTGCTCGAAGACGGGTCCCCCGATGCCCGCGCTGCTGTACGGCAGAGACGCGCGTGAATCGAGGCGTCCTACTACAACGTTTATTGCACCACCTTGCGCTACTCCCCGAGCGTTCCAAGCGGAACATGAAACCTAACGAGTGTATTCTTTCGTTGGTTTTGCCGCTTTGATTTCTTAAAAGACGCCAGGTAGCGCTGGCAACACGAGGTGTCGCGCAGTTGATGTATTGTTATATAGAACGACGAAAAACCAACCGTCGAAGTCTCCTCGCCGTAACAGGGGAAGCTACCAGAGACGCAACTATGGACGATAAACGCAAAATGATAAAATATATGAAACAGAGGTCCCAAAACCCATCAAAACGGTGAATAAGATGCCAGGAGATAAAAACAAATAAAGCACACAGGACTGATAAAGGGCCGAATGGCAAGAAGAAACATGAAATCTGAATAGAATGAAGAGAAGACGAAGTGAAGAGGCCAATATATATAAAGGGCTACATAGGTGAACCAAGACAGAAAAATTGTCCGTGTATCTGCTCCTTTTGTTGCAAAATGTTGACAAATGACCATAGTCTTTATAGAGTTTTGCCAAATAAATGCCTCCCTTCGCTTTCCCGCTCACCAAACACGTTGTTCCTCTTGCGTCGCGCTCCTCCCAAGGTAAAGACGCCGAAGGTTTGCTAAAAACACTTTAAATTTACCGCTTTCCACTGCTCCAGGCCGGGTGTCTCGATGCCAACGCTGCCGTATGGCGCTGCCGCGCGTAAATCGAGGCGCCTTACTTCAACGTTCGTTTATATTGCCCCTTTGCCCTACTACACGTGCGTTCCAATCAGTACGTGGAAGCTATCGAGTTGAACCTTTAATAACTGTTGCCGGTTGATTTCTTTAAATGGCGCCAGAAGGTATAGTCACGCGGGCGACCGCAGGGGACGGCTGTGTGATTTTTTTCTGCAGTTTATGAAGTATTTAATTTCGCAAAAATCAAGCATGTACAATTTATTAAATGAACACTGCAAATATACCTTCTGTATTAATTTGCTGTCTTATATTTGCGTAATGTGTTGTTCTTCTTCAACAATGTTGACAAGTATGAACGTTACACCGGACTTTGACGGGTAGATTTAGCTGTGACTATATAGAACTATTGCGCAGGCCTCATTTTACTTTGGCCGGGTGGCTGAATCGAGTCACAGACAGACAAACTGACAGACAAACAGACATACAAAGAGACCAAAATTTCTGCGTTTAAGTAGCCCAAGAGAGACATCGCTTTAAAAAAACTGCGTCCTCAGAGGGAGATGATCAGTCTGTGTGATACCGTGTAAGTTCATCAGTTGTTTTCAAGAGAAATCGGACAGGCGTGTCCCGTCAACGACTTTTATTTTGACAAAACTCTCATATATAGCTCATTGTTCCAGGCAAACGCGTATGTGAAGATATTTTGCGGGGAAAACGTTTCCCTTTCTCAATATATTCCCCAAACCGGCTCGTGTCAATGGCGCATTGAGCGGCTCCCGAAAAATTGGAAACGTGTATTGCTGTGTCATAAACTACTGCAAATATCACCCTAGTTTTTTTAGTTAACCCTTTGCATACTCTCAAACGATATACCATATTCGAGCATGGCTTGATAAGTGAATTTCTATATAGAAATGGCAAAAATTTTGAAATTTGCCCAAGTGCGGGGCTTTTATTCCTCAGAAATAAACAAGCTAGCAAGTTGTTTTTTATTTTACTCGTCTTTTCTTATTCATGTCTCACGCCAATTTTAGTTTACCTGGTCAAGACGCGTCAATATGATAAACTCCCTGTATGGCCACAAGGCAACGCATTTTGGTATATTTTGAAAGCCAATAAAACGACATCTTCAATTTGTTCTAAAACTTTCACAAAAAAGTATGTTGCAATATATGTTGCACTATTTTTGTTGGTTTGCTGCTAGAAAGCGCCCCAGATGGCCTTTTTATCAGTATTGCCGAGGCATACCGAATTAGGTTGTTTGAAGCTTGTGACCACAAAGTTTGGCAATAGATGGCCGTTACAAGGGCAAAATCATTAAATAAACATTATGGTGTGCATGGTTTGTAGAAATAGGATGCCTATGGAGTACATCACACCAAAATCCCATGTTGAAGCTCCTGGTTCCGGTTTTATTTTTGGTTGTGTGTGCAGTTATCTATTGTTGCTGCCTCAACCACGCACATCGAGACCTGCACTTTTTAAGTTGTAAGTTTTAAATGATTGCAGTAATATTCTGGCTGAGAAACGGCGGAGACATGTAGTGATTCAAAAATGTCATTAATGAACCAAGACTGCATTTTACCCTTTAGTTCAAACTATATCCATTTCAGTTGTCCTATCTGGTACTCGCGCTGTCGTCAAATGTCCGTAATAGCACCCTTGCAAAATTGTCTGTTCACTAAAACTGAAGTACACATGAAATGGTACCCGATTATCTCTCTGGCTCTTTATGTTACTGCGGAGCACCTATGAACGACAGGGGCGTACTTTACTGCCATCCACTCGAGCATGAAGCAGGAGCGCAGTGAGACTGATCCAAGAGGTCAACAGCGGGTTAGCGGCAAACAAAGTGTGTTAGATGCTAACAGTCTCTGGGAGGCAGCTGTCTAGCGACCACAAAACAGGCTAGCACGTGCATGCTGGTTAGTCAGCTGAACAGGATCTTTTGTTACGATGACAGATATTTCACGCTAAGAAGTTCATTGTTGCGATCATTTTTTTCTCATGCCCTCCTAAACAATCTGCACAAAGCATGCACGCCTCACTACTCTAGGGCTATTAGCCTCCTCTGTCTTCTCGGTGTGAGTACATCGCACCAGGCCATGATCAGGAAGACACTGTTGCTATCTAGGGCAGTTTTTTTACCCGGCCGATCCAGTTTTCGCTCACGGTGGTTAAGCTAATGGTTGCATGTTTTGCTTGATACTTTTAGCTGTGTGGAAAGCATAGAATCATACCTTTCTGAAACTGAGCGGGAAGTTCAGCCGCTATCCTTCAGTACTTATTTCCACAGGAACGCTTCCCCGGGCTCCTCAAGTTATTCTCAGCTCGTGCACAGCCAGTGCTCCGTGGTCGTTCCCGAAAGGCACAGATCTGATCCTACCGACTGGGCCTACGCGAGTGGGACTACACAGCCTACAAACATGGAGCAGAGCATGAACAGATGCATCCAGAAGATCGAGTGGGCTTGAGTGAACGACCAACTTAGGATGCCTTTCTACAACTTGTTAGAATGCTGGCTACTTTGTTCACCATAAATTTCAACAAAGCATGCTCACCGCAAAGTTTATGTAATGCTTTTTTTGTTTTAACAGACATTTCTCGAACTACATTGCAGTCATAACCTTCTTACAAACCACTGTGGTATGCCACTGCAATACTGTAAAAGGCCACATTTGCAGCTTTGTATCTGCAAAACAGCAAAGATAGTGCAACATCTTTTAATGAAGGCGATAAAAAGGTACCATGGCTTCTGTTTTGTGGAATAGCTAAAACATCAAGAATAGCCTTTTTTAATTGGCTTTCGAAATATACCAAAATGAGTTACCTTGCTGCAGTACTTAGGTTAACTCATATTTAGGTGTCTTGACAACATAAAGAAAAGTAGGCACGATGCCCGAACAAGGATAGACATATAACACTGAGAAATTGCAACCACCTAGTTTCTTTTATTTTCGAGAAAAGATGATCCACGTCTAGGCATTTTCAAACTTCACGCTATGAGCTATGCCGGATAGCGCAAATTGGCTGTGGCAATGTGCCAATACTGTGGTTTCTTGGAACTGTGGTTTGCATTCGCCAGGTTTCCCTGATTCTATTCTAAAGACTTCTTATTGTCTCTTGTCATTCTGCTGTGGGAGCGTGCCAATACTGTTGTTTCTTCGAACTGTGGTTCACATTTTCATTGTTTTTTTGCAATGAGAGTAGAAATTCCCAGGCGCTTGTAGCTTCGCACATGCGTTCTTGTGCTCTCGCAGCCACTCGTTCAGGCACATTCCGGTTTGCCCTATATAGTACCACCCACTTTCCAAAGCAATCTTTTACACGACGTGGGAATTGCGCCTCAGGGAGGGAGTTTTGTGTTTTACCCCACAGCGTAGTCGTTAAGCATCATCTTTCTTCACCCGCTTGCACGTTCCCTTCAGCTTTTGTGGTGCTGAGAAGGCGACTTTCACATGATATCTATCAGCGACGTTTTTCAGCCCGTGCGAGACGCTATGGATAGATCGGATGACTGCCAGCGGTCTTCTGTCATCTTATTGGGTTTGCTGATACACTACGTTAAATTTTACGTTTTTTCATGCATTTATCCGCGGCGATTAGGATTATTCGTTATGGAAAGCCGGTTTTTCTGAGACGATGCGTTTGTACATTTGGGGGTTTTTTGTTGGAACGAACAGACCAGAAGCTAGAAAAGGCCTCCCAGCCGACTCACGGAATTCTAAACTCGTGAAAACAGGAATCGCCACAGCATGCATTATTCAGGCTCTGTCCAAATATTGTTATCACGCTAAAAAAACCCTTAATCTGCGGACGTGTGGCTCAAGGAAAGCGGCTTTCTAGAACCATTCCTTTTAGGCGTGGCGGAGAAACGCCTAAAAAAAGTAAAACGCGGCGTAGGGCATCAGCTTGAGAAGAATTCCATACATCCGACACGTCGCGCACGGGCAGGAGAACGTTATCGATAGATATGATGAGAAAGTAGTCTTCTCAGCTCCACACAAGCTGAACGAAATGTGCAAGCTCGTGAGCAAGAATGTCGCGAAACGGCTCGTTGTGCCGTAAAATACAGAAATTACGTATTAAAGAGTGATTCAGAAGTAGTCTACAAAACTCTGTTGGACTGTGGGATCTCCTAAATGGGACAAACCAGAAGCTAACTCAACGAGCTGCTGCGAGGGCACAAGACGGCGCGTGCGAAGCTACAACGGCTTGAGCACATAGCCGCTCATTGCAAAGAATGAAAACGCGAACCGCAGCTCGAAGAAGTAACAAAATTGGCATGCTCCCGCAGCAGAACGACCAGAGAAGTATAGAAGCCTTAAGTATGGCACCGGCGAGACATGAAACATAGGTCAGTCAGCCATCGGTGCTGCTAAGAAGGAACGAAATTCACTTTTTTGCAGGAAGACGCGCCGGGTGTGACTGTGAGTGAAAGAGCAGAGAGGTGGGCGCATTGTGACAAGCTCTGAGTGACACTGCGGGAAAAAGATGCTGCGATTAAAACTAGCAAGAATTGAACACAGGGTTTTGTGTGGTGGCTTAGGGTGTTTTCTGTCTATACTTACGTTTACAATGTTTTATGATAGGGTCGGAAAATAAACTAGTCGATAGTCGCGGTTCACTGTGTGTGCATCTTGTGTTTCGCCGGCATTCGCTTCGTTAATGTTAGCATAGCGCAGTGTTTTATAAGTAGTAATGTAGCAACTACCTCAGAATCAAGCTCTCATCGCGTCTCCCTAGCATAAATTTTGGAAGCCGGAGTGCGCCCACTCGAACAATTCACCGTAGTACGAGTGACAAACGCTACCACAGTTACCACAGCGTAGCGTACCCACCCTAAATGTTGCTCCGTGTGAGCAATCCTCGTTGGCTTGATATTATGGTTCACACGCTCAGTTATGTTTACCTGAGAGTTATATAGAGTGGGCTGCTTCTGCTTCACCCCCACGGCTAAACAATTGTGTAGAACCAACCTAATCGTGAAATGCTTAGAGTTATCAGTGGAGTTAGGCGAAAGCCAAACCGCGCAATCGGTCCCATGCGCCACCTTCATACAGTCTGTGTATTGACGATGTGTAGCTGGACAGCGCTGCCCAGTTTGTGACGTGGTTTTTTTAGTACAAACAAGCAGTAGCAGTTACCGAGTACTCTTCGAGGGGGAGGGCCCATGATATCACGAGGAACGACTTTGGAGGGGTCTCAACTTCGACTGATTGCATCATTCCATGAGGACCACCAACTAGGATCCGCTGTCTGACAGGCAAGACACCTTTTGGCGTATCCCGGCACACCCTGTTTCATTCTTGGACAATTGATTGATTGATTGATTGATTGTGCGGTTTAACGCGCCGACGCAACGCAGGCGATGAGGCGCGCCGTAGTGGAGGGCTCAGGATTTATTTTGACCACCTGGGGATCTTTATCGTGCGCCGAAATCTCGTACACACGGGCATTTTTGCTTTTCGCCTCCATCAGAAAAGCGGCCGCCGTGGCCGGGAATCGAACCCGCGACCTCGTGCTCAGCAGCGCAACGCCTTAGCCACTGAACCACCGCGGCGGGTCATTCTTGGACAAGTGACGGTGCGATCTAACTGTTATGCGTCTGCGACGGAAGATGTATCCTTGCAGTCCAGAATCACAGAAGTAACACTGAAAAGCATCTCTAAGCTTTCGTGGTACAACACCGCGGAAGGCGAATCAGGTACGTCATCGGCATGCAAAATATACCCTAGTCGGAGAGCATCCGCGGATTGCGCGTATCAGTCAAACTCACCCCTCTTTCTTGCTCGAGCTGCACCTTTTGTTTACAGCGCCTTCAACAATCACCTTGCAGCACAGTCTGTCAGCGGAGTGCGCCCAAGAGGGTGTGCCCTGCTGACCATCGTAACTCTGCGTGCATAACCTTCTATTGCGGCCGCCAGGGGCGGAACTTCCGCGTCAGAAGAATACGGTAGAGGCGCGATTTTTGGGGGCCTAAGCGACTTGGCTCGGCAAACCCTTCATTTGCAAGAGCAATCTGCAAACGCTGCAGCCAGGTTATTGCCACGTGGCCTGTCTAAATCATGAAATTAGAACCGCCAGACACTTTGATGATTTTTTCAGTGAAAACATGGTTGCTAGAACTCGCGTTCGGCACCCGTATATTTGCGTTAAGCCACGGTGAGTTGACAGCTAGCAAATACGACCGGACGGTGACCGCCATTGAACTCTTGAATCATCATTGCGATGAATCCTCAGTACCTTGCATTGGTCTGTAAGACAAAGATCTTTGATGCTTTGCACTTTTCTCTTGAAGCCCAAATCTTACATGACGCATTTATTACCGCCCCCGGACCTCTGACGTTCTTCACGAGCTGTGTATATTCTTCACGAAGCGCTTCACTCGTCGGAGGGCCGGGTGGGTCCGGCGTTTACACGATGGGCAGTTGGTGTTGTTTATTCGGGGTGTGAGCTATTATAAAATCGCTGCATAGTTCACGTCTAGCAAGGATACAATTTTGATGTTGAAAAGCACACTTGTTTTTGTTTGTTCTCGTTCTTCTCCTAAATGGTGGAGCGGTTCTCAGCGTAGGATTCTATAAAATAGTTACCAGTTATTGAGCTTGTAAATCTTGGAAACTCCCCGCGCTAATATCACGTCATACCAAAAGCACTGGTCTTAATTTGCAAAAGCGCTTTATTCTTTGTCTCACCATTTACTTTTTGCTGCAAAGCCGGAAATTTACTCACTGTTGCCTCCCTAAATACCGCCCGTTGAAACTTCTCTCAATTGGATAATTCTGGCCCTAGAAATAGGCAGAAAAAGTATTCCATAATAAAGAATTTGAAATCACCGATAAATGTAGAGATTTCTACCACCGACATCCCTTAAGGTTTGTCGTTATTTTTTTAATTGTTATTAGAGGCAAGTGTGCCATGTTTGAGACAGAGGCTTTTAATGTATTAACAAAAGTTAGGCAGTGCCGCGCACTGCTTCAACGAACACATAAACTTCCTGACAATGAGTCAATTCGATTTTCAGATTGATGTGTTTCATTTAACGATAAACATGTGTGCTGGGGCTACATAGCACGAGGAAATAAGGAAATCCTGCCCTACAGTTCTGCGCCTTCAAAGCTTGCGAAAATGGGGATCGTAACATTATGCTTCTGGAATGAAAAAAATAAATCATGTCTCCATTTATGAATCAGAGCTTTAGCAATGAAGATGCGTGCTTGTCGCAGGCCGGGTACCAAAAACATTTGTTAATATTGGTAGTGGAAACATTGCTCAAGGAACATAAAAAAGGCGGCAACGGTGAGATCGAGCACCGCCCTTGCAAAAGCAAGAAAACGGCAGTTATACCCGACGTACACAAATTTCCCCGCAATTTCAAAATGATAGCCCAATGGTCGAAGGTAAGGGCTGTTTTTTGTCTCCTAACAAATTGGGCAAGCTATGCACATTGACAGACCCCAGCCTTCCCATGGAACCCACGTGCTACAGAAAGCTGAAAAATCGCTTTGTAACTTTCGCACAAGGCGTTGTTTACAGCCTTCTATTGAGACGGGAGAAAAGGTACAGAGGCCAAACAGGGTGGTGCCTGAAAGATCATTTCCGTGAGCAAAGCAAAAACGTAACGAAAAGCACGGGGAGATGGCTTGTTCGATGAGTGCGCATTTGTTGCCAAGCACAAGAATCTGCTAACGCGAGAGATATTTAAAGCTAAAACGATAGCGAAGCGGACCACGAGTGTGTTAGTAGTGTTTCTGTCACTTTATCAAAGAAAGAGCGTGATTTTTTTAGTCGAGTGTGACGTGATGAATTTGTACTATCATGTGGGCCAGTGTTCATGTATACATATATGTGTATTTGTGGGATAATAAAACTGTTGCAAGCAAAGTCTTTTGCGTTTACTGTATTGTCCCGCTGTCCGAGAACTTCATTTCCTTGCATCTAATCTGTCAACAGGCCCAAACCAGCACCATGGTAAAATATTACATGGACAGCGACGGCTTGCATTTGACCCAACTGCTTTTAGGTTACACTAAGTTAATATTATATCGTTTTTCAGCACATTTTAACATCGAGTAGCGGAACTCATCTGCTGCTCTTCAGTACATGATACCCTAAACACCGAACACGTACATTTTAAGAATCAGTTGCTGAAAAGCATCCACTGAGCTGTCCGAACAATTTTACGTTCTCTTAAAGGAAGGATGTCGAGAAACTTCACATACTTTACGCGCTTTTGGCGCGTCACATCAATTATTGTAGCTTAGTTATGTCTACCAAGAAGAAAACAAAAACATCACCAAATTGTCCTTTTCCAATAAATACCGGGCACCCCTGTGATCGGCAATGTGCCTTATTTATGCTCCTCAACAAATTGGTGTGCCATGTAAAACAATGGGAACGTGGACCACCTGTATGATTATCAAATTTTGCGATCCTTGTTGTTTTAATCTCCATATTTCACGAATTTTATCACTCCCATGGCTTCGTTACAACAATGCGAACACTTGGCTAACACCTGCAGTTTGGTCTGTGGTTCATCCTGCCTTTATTGCTTTAGGTATAGGTTTCAATGGCTATAACGAAATCTCTCCTACATTCTCAACATGTATAAGCACACGGCAATCATTGTTCGGGATCTGTAAGAATGTTTTTTGAACTTGTACAGGAATTTGTGATTATCCTGAAAGCTATGAATGTCATGTTTTTTCTTTCTTGTGCAAGTTGTACATGTTCCTGCTGCTTCGTTTTTATTCCTTGTCTGTAAACTACTGGTTTGGAACTAATTACGCATAATTTTTACAGGGAAACAAATCGTTCTGAAAAATATTTCTTGCCGCCCATCCAAATGAAAAAAGTTTTAATAGGCTTTACGTATTCGTTGTTCGCTATTGTTGTGTAATATTTCTGCGCACAGTGGGTTCTGCTAAGACTGCACAACGGGTTTATGATCATTGTCATTGGCGCCAAGTAACAGTTCGCAGGGACTCTACAACCTCCTACCTCATCTCCTAGCTCTGCAATAAAGCAACAAATAATAGTATAATAAATGAAATAAAATTGAAGACAATATATCGTTGAGTGAGATTATTGGGTTCAGAATGTTTTTACTGCATGAAAAAGATTTACAAATATATGTAACTGAAATATTTACAGTCTACCCCCGTGCGGCAGTAGTGTGCAATTGGCAGAGACTTCCATGTAGCCTCATGTGTCGTTTAATGCCCTCACGAAAAGGAACGATTGCTTCAATGTTTCGAAACTCAAAGAACGTGAGGTTCCCGCCACTCAAGATTGCTCCTTACGAGTAAAATCTATTTTAAAAATATAGGTTTTTTACAACCATTCGGTGTATGTGATTCAGTTACGAGACGGCACAATGCTAACGCTTGAAGGCACCAATATTTGTAACCAAATTTATTACGCTCGCAACGGGATTTTTTTCGTGTGATCATATTACACAACCCGAACGTTGGCCCTACGTCCGCGAACTTATTATGATGCAACGCACACAATATAGCCACCCATTCGAACCAGTTCTCCTGACGTTCTGCCAGCTATTGTAAACACGCCAGGTGTTACGTCTTAATGATGAGAGCATAACTAATAAACTAATAGGCATCTACACTGCAGTTTTTTTCAGTCCCCTCAGGTGACCAGTTTTATGGAATCACGGTTTCACCATGGAAATTAAACCTCGCAATTTTTTTCCTCCAGTTCAGGAATACAGACACGACTATACTTGTGACAAGAACCGAAGGCTTTTTCTTTTCGAGCTGACGTTTTCCCTGACGTTTTTGTCTATACGGCGAAGAATCCGTAAAATGTAAACTCTACTATAACATGAAAATTGCCGTTCTTTCTGGCTCGCCCTAATCTCCCGAAATTGATGAGATAGCTGGCCAGTACGTAAGCCAACATAACGTAAACACTCCCAAACCTGTGCAGCTTCTGAGTAAAATAGTCAAGGAATTCAGTGCCTTTGTTCTATTCAGCATGCCTGGGTAATTTGTTTGAAGAAGAGAAACAGATTTTGATTTTTCTTGCATTTCGCAGATTCTGAATCCTGCGAAAAATGGAACAAGACCTGGCAGCTTCTTTTCATCCGGTACAGCATTGCTGAGGCTGCATTTCAATGCAAAGTGGTCGATCGTATTACCATGCACAGAATGGGTGCTATATACTTCGAATTGGCGAATTTTAGCCGGCATTTATTTCTCTATAAACTTATTAACACAGGTCTCTTGACATTTCTTAAACAAGCTTAGTTAAGGAAATATTTTTGGAATTTCAACTGCTGAGTATTTCATTGTGTTCAGAATGTCATGATTTGTTCCGAAATTCTAATTCGTTTCTCATTAGAATGTTCTGTCCCACGAGAAAATCAGCAAAAAAACAGTACCCGAAACTTACTTTTTGTCATGTATTAATTTACAATCGCGTTACAGGCTCCGCCGTACGGACGCTGCACCTGATGGGTAGTGCCTTACGCAACTAATGCAGAGTGAAGACTAATTACCTTCAGAGAACATTCCGCGAAGGAGCATATTATCCAGTTCCGCTGCTAGAAATTCGCAAGCCAATATGCTTACGCAAGTTGCTGTTTTAAATATCCCACCAATACGCATCTGGAAGCTATATAACACGTCAACACAAAGTCTCCCATAAACATGGTTAAATTACTGACCTTCGCGAGACATATTTCAAGTGCGCATTTTTGACAGACAAATATCACTAGATCCGCCAGCCCTAAAGTGGCTAAGGCTTTTGAATAAATAATAGTGGCGTTTTGGTTGGAAGTGTTTAGATATATTTTATAACTTGATCATGGGAATATTCTGTCATACCTTGTCATGCCCCGTTCCTTTTCATCAATTGATCAAAGTTGACAAGTCGGCTTCTTAGCATAATATTTGGAAAAAAAATAATTTTGCGGCGGAAATTTAACATTTGCTACAAAATAAGTTAAAGTTTGTAATTTTGTAATTAGGGCCGAAATTTGAGCATAATATTTGTGGCCATTTATATAACCTCTAATTACGCCAAACCATTAGAATACTCATTATAAAGAATCATCACCTATTAAAGCAATGCTATTTAAAGTAATGTCCTCCTTACTTACATGGAAAGCGGGGTTGTTGGCACAAATATTATAAGACTAACGTAATAATAACAATAATAATAATGTTTATTCACACTTCAAAATACAGAACATTATCCAGCCCTCATAAGCCGCATGGCTTGTGTGCGCCGCTGGGCAGCCACAGGAGGGCGCGAATTTGGACACAATGGGAATAGAAAGCTCAAGGAGCCCAACAATCGCAAGGAAAATATCTTGAGCAACTGCCATGCCCAGGAAAATAAACAAAAAAAACGCCAAGGTATGTTTTTTCTTACATACATAGGAAAGGCATTTAACAGTCAGTCGCACTTCAAATTGTTACCATTGTTTTTAGGTACATCCAAAACAACGCAATGCATTCATTCAATCTCTGCAATAAATGACATCAAATGACATTCCCTGCTTCATATTATTAGCCACTGGCTCGATTTTAATTCTGTTTAATAAATGTCGGACATAAAAGACACGGGTTAAAATCGGACATAATCGGACATAAAAGAGCACATGGGCGGATCCGCCCATGTGCTCAATTGCAGATTGTCTTCCACGAAGCTTGTCATGCTTTCGGTAGGCCCTTGTGCCCGGGTTCTTAGGAGTTCCTCTGCCCTTTGACGTCGAAAGCGGTTAGGGAAGGCTCGCCGAAGGCCCTCCTTCAAGGACTCCCATGACTTCAGACCCGCCTCGTGGTTATTGAACCAGATGCGAGCAGTTTTCTCCAAAGAAAAGTAGACGCTCTTGCAGCACAGCTTTTTCCGTCCAAGCATTGTGGCGAGCTACACGCTCGTACTGCTCAATCCAGTCTTTTACGTCCTCCGAGTCTTCGCCATAGAACGGGGCAGGATTACGGGGCGCGATCGGCCAGAACGTAATCGGAGGTCCGAACGCGTCAGTCTGCTGCGACTGCGACGTCATGCTAACTGCACGTGTCAATTGTGTCCTTTTGGGATTCGCCGCCAACTGCCCGTATTCCGGTGCTTGGCCTTGGAGACGTCGACTGGTGCGGACACCAGGCTCGTCGAGGAAGGCTCACCGGCCCGGACTAAGTACCGGGCTTGGCTTACGGGGCCTCGAGGGGGTACTCAGCATGAAGGGGGTTTACCCCGGCTCCTCCACCACAAATGTCACGAACGACACTCGGTACTGCTAACGATCAAGGCTATAAAGAAGATTTTAATGTGCCTAAACTCAAAGCTGCGGCCCAGAGCCCGTGAGGACAAGCGCTTGCCCGAGCGTTCTCGTCTTCTTTTCTGCTTCGCTGATGGTGATAGTCGCGGCATTTCTTCCCTGACTTGCTGGTGATGATAGTGGCGGCAATATTTATATATTTATATATATATATATATAATATATATATTATATATATATATATATATATATATATTATACTCAGAAGGTCCCCTTCACCCCGATTAGTCCGAATGGCGCTGGCTACCACCCCCAAGCACAGGAAACAAACATACCTAACATAAATACCCCAGAAAGTGAATGGGAAAATCGCCCCGCCGGTAGCGTAGTGGTTATCGCACCAGACCGGTATTCTGGAGGTCGTGGGTTCGGATCCCACCTGGCGGGCATTTTTTTCTTCACTTTCTTTCTTTCTTTCCAAATTCTTAATCTGTTTCAATGATCTACCACATCCTCCCCTTTGCTTTCCGAGGTTTTCTCGACTGCCAACCCTTATTTCTGTGTATTTTCAACGAGCCCCTCATTTCCTATTCTGATTCGCTACATGCATAGCGAGGGCCTCTGTTCTGGCAGTCTTGTTGCCAAAGGGAGCTTAAGAGGGTTCAAAGCTGGTCGACCACTTTGGACATGTCGTAGACACTCGAGTCACGACCCAGGGGTTAAAAAGAAGGTCCCCTTCACCCCGATTAGTCCCGAATGGCGCTGGCTACCACCCCCAAGCACAGGAAACAAACATACCTAACATAAATACCCCAGAAAGTGAATGGGAAAATCGCCCCGCCGGTAGCGTAGTGGTTATCGCACCAGACCGGTATTCTGGAGGTCGTGGGTTCGGATCCCACCTGGCGGGCATTTTTTCTTCACTTTCTTTCTTTCTTCCAAATTCTTAATCTGTTTCAATGATCTACCACATCCTCCCCTTTGCTTTCCGAGGTTTTCTCGACTGCCAACCCTTATTTCTGTGTTATTTTCAACGAGCCCCTCATTTCCTATTCTGATTCGCTACATGCATAGCGAGGGCCTCTGTTCTGGCAGTCTTGTTGCCAAAAGGGAGCTTAAGAGGGTTCAAAGCTGGTCGACCACTTTGGACATGTCGTAGACACTCGAGTCACGACCCGGGGGTTAAAAAGAAGGTCCCCTTCACCCCGATTAGTCCGAATGGCGCTGGCTACCACCCCCAAGGCACAGGAAACAAACATACCTAACATAAATACCCAGAAAGTGAATGGGAAAATCGCCCCGCCGGTAGCGTAGTGGTTATCGCACCAGACCGGTATTCTGGAGGTCGTGGGTTCGGATCCCACCTGGCGGGCATTTTTTCTTCACTTTCTTTCTTTCTTTCCAAATTCTTAATCTGTTTCAATGATCTACCACATCCTCCCCCTTTGCTTTCCGAGGTTTTCTCGACTGCCAACCCTTATTTCTGTGTTTATTTTCAACGAGCCCCTCATTTCCTATTCTGATTCGCTATATATATATATATATATATATATATATTGTTTTTATATGGTGTTTCAGGTAACTTTCGACAAGGTTTTAAAGTATGACGATGCAGCTTAAGACGACACGGCAAAATGTCTGTTGGTGACTTTTGTGTGTATCAAGTCACGCCAGTTTTTGTATTTCGCTGAATAAAATAATTAGTCATTTTTAATTAGCTAAGTTTCGATCCAACCAACCTAGGCAGAAAATCGCAAACAAAAACTGGAAGAGTGGTTTGCAAAATGTCCGAATACATAGTTTCCGCCTTCCAATATATTAGGTTTTAAGGTTTTAAGGATGCCCACAAAATACAAAAAGCACCACGTGTCACGCGGGTTTGCCCTTATTGATTGCACTGCTCCGAAACGTTCCGCGAGAAAAAAGCCGTAGTCTCGCGGCCGCTTAAAAGGCGAAAGGGCAGCAACGTAGGCGTTGGGTGTACCATTTACGCAAGCAATGTGCTTCTCGCACAGCAGGTCGTCATAGCGATAAGGAGACGCAGGTGTTATTGCGTCTGCTGTCCAGAGCAACAGGTTTGTCCCCTGACCTGTCGCTTTTTAGGCAGCTGCACAGGTACGATTGCTTGTACGCGGGATGTTTGGCAGCACAGCACTCATTCATGACGCGCAAGCGGGCATGTCACCTGGTGTGTTTAGCATTCGCGGACATTTTTAGCGAGATGAAAACGGTTATACATAATAGGTAGATAGGCAAAAAAGGTTTATTAGGACGTTGAACTGCTGAACTTTCTAATTTGGATTGTTTGGTAGTTTCGTTGGGTGGGAATTCGGCAAGATAAATTTGACTAATTATCTATTTAGGCGACATACAGAAAGATAACGCCGTTCGCTGCATACAAGCTTAGAGCTTCCTTCTTTTGTTTTCGGAATTTATCATTACTTTGCGCCTAAACATCCTACGATCTCTGCCCCGAATTTCGCTTAGTACCTCGACGTCCTGCACAATGACTCTGGTGTCCCTCAAAATGAAATCACGTTGGTTTTAGTCATCCCGTAATGTTTTTTTTTCTATCTCCATTTCCTACTCTTGCGTTTTTGCGAAGGAATGTATTCAGTTGTTTGAGGTCATTTCTTTCTGAAAATCCAAGCAGCTGTGTATAATCACGAAAGTTGCGAGCGCCTATTCCAAAATATTCCACTGATTTTCTACTACTTCACTTGTACTCACTTTTTTGTAAAATCTTTCGTTACAATTGCAAACTGTGCATTCCCTTATTTGTTGCTGACTCGATGTCTTCGTAGAAAATATCTGCGGCCTCACCCTCAGAGCTAGATATTGGTGCTTAGGCTTGTATTATCTAGAACTTGGAACGCTCGGTAAGCTTCATCTCTACTACTCCAACCATTTCGTTAATACTGAATGATTTGTCCACGTTCCGTGCCATCTTCGTGTGGATAAAAATTCCAACCCCGTGATCTGTCTTTTCGTGAGGTCCCCGCTATCAGAAAACATGACCGCTATTTCTTTTTTTCCGCACGTTAAAGAATCCCTGGTTGCCCAAATTAATCCGGGACCCTGCACTACCGCGTGCCTCATCGCGTGCGTTGCGTCGGCGCGTGAAACATAACAATAAAAAAGAATAAGCACGCGGAAATTTCTTAACCTGCCGTAATCTCCCGCTGCATGTTTAAGTGCCCACTGTAATTGGGTATAACCGGTTGTACTTCGTGTGGTACCGGGGAGCTATTGAAAGCTCCATTTACTCATGTCTCTGAGTAAAATACGCTCGCTTCTGCGGCTTTCCGTTCTTGTTTCTCTCGCGTGTGCACTGCTAGTAGAGTGGGTTTGTTGCGTTCTGAGCACAATTGAGGTATACGCTGCCTTCTTAGCGGCTATTTTGAACCCGTGAACTTATTAGGATGGTCAGCATTGCGCGGAATCGTTTAACGTAATTGGGTTGGAGGAGGGCGCCGTTATAACAAAAGCTAAAAGGTACCCGTGCATGGCTTTAGAGGTCTCGGGGGCTCCTTTGCGCAGAGTGACGCAGCCATTTTTCGCTTGCCGAAGCTTCAAAGGACCTCTTCCCAACAGCAGGTATGGCGCTGCGTACTATACCCGGTATTGCTTGTGTCTACCCGAGGTTATACTTCATTACGGGATTGTAACGCTCTTACTACCTGTATGTTGGGGCCATCTTCTCTATTTTCCCGCGCTTGAGTTTCTCTTAGAGAAAGTCCCCGCGTCTAGAGTAGCGAATATGGCGTCCGCTGGCATCTCGGCAGCGGGGTCAAAGCAAATAATGTTAAGCGTGCTGACGGCACCCTTAACGGTAGTAGAAAAGGAAACGACCTTAACCGCCCTCCATGTGTTTTCACTTACAAGCCAGAGCGAAATTCGATTGCACCAAATTTAGAAGCGTTGTGGTGATATAAATCAGTGCTTACGGAATAAAACAGCCCTTAATGTAAAGGCTGAACAAAAGAATATCCGCTACAACAAGACGATTTATCGGCTTTCTTTTGAGCGAGCTGTTGTGATAGTCGCAGCGTGGGACAGTATCCCCAGGTCGGGTGGTCTAATTTCCTCACGATAATTATCGTTCTTTTTTCGTGCGTACGGTCTACAAAGCAGAGTTCGCAAGTAGCATAAAGACAGAGGGATGCTTATCCTATAGCCTGAAATATATGCGAAAGGTTGCTTTAGCGGGAGCATGCAAGTCAACGAAAGAAGGGCAGCCGACTCAGCCGACGCTGCTGGCCTGGCACGCCCTTGAAAACGAGTGGAAATTGTGTTTAGTATTTTCTAAAACGAAATTAGTCTTGCTTAACAATTTACGCCACACGATTCACGAACGGCAGCGTACAGAGACACTAGCGAGTAGCTGAGGCAATAGCGTTAAATAAACAAATTAACCGCAATTAAATGACACCAAACAAGCACCAAATTGCACGTACGCTACCTACAGAGATGTGCACTTCTATATTTACTTAGCATAGCACAACCTCATGCATGGTGCGGAGCTTAAATATTTACCAAAGAGGGTCACACGGACTGTTGGGTATCTTCTAGTGCACGGGTCGGCAAACAAAGCCCCGCAAACCGAAGCCTGTATTATAGGGCCCGCAGCACGTCATCAGACCCCTTACCCCTCCCCCTTTATCTAACAGTCTGAACGCCGAAACGCCAGATTTACCCTCAAATGGGGTTAGACGGGGGAGAAAAGAATACAGAATTGATCGCTCGAGGTGCACTGTTCCGCATCCAAACAGTTAGCCAGATTATTGTCAAATATTATTGGCAATTCGCTGAATTTTTCTCTTTGTGGTCGGATTCCCCCTTTCCTTCCCACCCGATTTGCCATCCAGCCCTCCACCGTGTCGGCTTCATGCAACTATGCCTTACACGTGAAACGTTGCCGACCCGTTTTCTAGTGTATTGAGTGCGAACTGGGAATATAACGCAAGAGCGAAATTAAAGAATGTGACAGCAAACAAGAAAACAGCGGCCACTGGGTTCGCCCGACCACTTTGTTTTACGACCTACGTTCGGAATCACAAAACAGATTCCACACTTATGACGCTTGTAGGATTTTGTCACTATGCCACGTAGTCCCACGGCAAGCTATCCCTCTACCATGTATTCGTTACGGCGACGAAAACAAGCAGTGTTCAATTAGAGTGCACGCATAAGTGCGCAGGTGTGCAAAAGCGCGACGCACTAAGCCTGTGGTCGGCCGGATTGTCCGAAATATATGCACGGTTATAGGCCATTGCGTTACTCTTTTTATTCTGATAGTCTGTTGCTGAAAAGTCCTTGTCACCAATTGTATTAGTTCAAATAAGAAGGTGGGTCGTCAAATTTCCCTTCATACGACTATCGATCGGTGAACTCTTAGAGTAGCAGAGCGCCGTCACCGTTCCAGCACTTTTGTGAACGCTGTAGACGATTTAGAGCTGCAACGCTTTTTGCCCTAATGCCAATTTGATCGCCGAAAGAGATCGGACGCGTCCTGGATGGGATGGCGACCGTATCGCAAAACAATCGAGAGTATCGAGCTCATTTCTGCTTCTGTCTACACAGGATCCTATGGGACCCTCGCAGCTTTGTACTGCCCGGAAATACTACCCGGAAGTCGTGTGCGTACCGGCCCCTCGGCAGCGCAGGAGCCGTATAGCTCAGGGCACCCTAAGTTACCCGTAAAGAGAATTCTAAACTCCTGCCGGTAATCGGCTTTGCAAAAGTGCTGCTTCCGCACAACGTGTGAGAGCTTTATTCCGCAAATACCAAGGCTTGAGGTGGAGTGTTTTCCGGCTACTGTGTTGTTCGCTGCCTGTCATGTCCTTACGAAATGGGTGAAAAATATGACCCACCAGTGACCGGGCTCAGGACGAAGTAAACTGGAAAACGTTCGTGGTAATTCTTTATATGGACCAGCTTTGCTGGGGATTAAGGAGTCTCGATGGTAAATACGGCGCTAGGAGGTGAATTTCAAGCCCCGAAAAAACTTTCTCGCGTTTTTTCCGCCGTTGAGAAGAAAGAGAAGGCAGAGAACCGTATGAGGAGCAAGTGCAAGACGAACAATAACGTGTCTTTGTTCAGTGCTGGTAGGATGTCGTCTATTGTCTACCCCTTTCATGTGGTTCGATGTATGTTGGCTAGATGCGACGACGCCTAAAAACCTGACAGCGAGGTCACACGAGCAAAGTCAGGGAGCATACATTCCACACTGTGCGCGCAGTGTGGAAAGTACAAATGCAATGCCTTCTTCGACAAACCTGAGGTGCTGCTTCAACACAAAAACCAGATATCCCGCTAAATAGTTCAGACCTTCACAGCGCGGCAAAAAACAGATGTATTACGAAGTACACTATGAGGCTTGCGGGCAAAGAAGCTCGCTTTTTTGGCCAGTGCCGTTTGATTATGTCCTCACACGTACCGCTTGTCTTAAATCTTAGGTTTTCTTGCTAGTGAGCACGAAAGAAGGCGCACCCTCTGACATTTATTTTTATGGGTATGTTTGTTGTCCAGTCGATTAAAACTGCAGTTCATAGTCAGCGCGTGTCCTCTCCTCCACCTTTTCTAATACCTGTGCTTCACGGCCATTTGAAGTCTTCGAGGGTTGTTAGACCAATTGTCTGTTGAGACCTGTTCTAAAGTTCAACTCTATTTTGAAATTGCCGCGTGAAACATAACACAAATTAGCCTGATGGAAGTTTTTTATTATCTTAAATATGTCTTTGAAATTCCGCGCGACAGGCTGCTTACTCCCACGTTCGGTAGTATGATGGCGGAAAAACTACCAGTTTATTCTGGTGGCCTAGATCCGTCGTAAGTAGGCGCATTTACCACTACTGTTCCACCACCCTTTCCAAATTTACTGTTGTGCTGTGAACCATGCACATCTACTGAGAGAGAGTAAGAGAAATCACTTTACTTTCCGAGCACGTTTGCTGAGGAATACGATGTGGCCGCCGGCCGAAGGCTGGCGGCGACGCCCGCAGCTCGGTCAACCATAAGTAGCTGGACCCCAGCTTGCGAGTTGCCCAACGCGACCTCCCACTGCTCCATGCTGCAGATTGGGATGTGTGGGTGAGATAGTTTGAGACTTCAGAGGACAGGCCACATAGTGGGAGTGGGAGTGTCAACGGAGTCCCAGTGAGCCAGTTGGGGGATAGGAACTGAGAGGAATGCTTTTTGTGGAGGGGGAAACGACTGACGCGGGAATTCCTCTGGATGATTACCCATAGGCACTGCTGAGCATTGGTGAGCGATGTGTGGTCAAGCGGGATAGCGGAGGCGGGATAGGCGGTGATGCTCAGTGACTTCTTCCTACGAGTGTAGTCGATTCGTGGGCCGACCGAGAACCGTGTTGGAGCCAGAGCAAGCTTGATACGGCTGGAACCATTCTCGTGCTGATTAGTGGGTCGCGTCGGGGGAGTATGATTACAGAAAACAGCTCCAAAGTTTATGTTAAGGGGTTTACAGTGACGTTGCAAACGATACAGAATTTGGCATGCTGTGAATACATGGCCATCCACGCAGGGAGTTTGGTTGCAAAAAGCGGTGTAACTGTTTCTTTACCGGAGCTATTTGGACATAAATTATACGAATATTAGCCGCGAAGACACCTCTAACATTACGCACCACGGCTCTGCCTGTCATCCTCTTCACGTAGTGCAAGGGCGCTGATATATTTTAACGGCACGTGTTGAAGCGTGAGCTACTTAATATTTTTAACTTACCATGAAAAAAAACAGCGCCAAAGGGTTTATTTCAACGTTATAACCATTTCATGATTAATAAAATTTGGTCGTTAGAAGTATGAGCGTCGGTTTCAGTGCGAACAAATAATTATGCGCCCTATGTGGCTTTCTGTAAAATGAGACAGCAATTGTATCTATATCTTCACAGCATCCTGTAACAAATAAAATTTTCACAGCACGGGCATTTTGCATTTTTCTTTCTTCAGAACAGACCTGAACTAAGTGGCGCTAGTATCTGGGGACAAACCCAAAAGAAAAGAAAACCGTTGGAAGGGGGACTTCTTTTTCGAATAAAAACATTTCTGTGAATTTTTATTCTACATTTACCACGACAATTTTCTTGCGGATCACAATGGATTATATATCAAAGCCATGCTATGGCAAACTGCAGCGCCCTACAATTTTATTCCTCCCTTTACAGCGCGCAACATGGCAGATTGTCGACCGCGCGTAGCTTCTTTCAGCTCAGCAGCGGCAGATTCTTTCGACGCAGGTGCCCGCGGGCGGCAATGCGACCAGCGCACCTCTACAAACCTTTTCATCCGTCAATCTTTAATAAGATCACATCAGGTATTGGGCTAGTATTGCACATGCGCAGTTACATCTTCCTGTCGACTGCGCCAATTGTCCGCCCACTAACACAGCCCACTGATAAAATAGAAGCTCCGAGGACGAAGAAAATAAAATGGTCTATAGCCCAGCGCTGCCTTTTCAAACGCCCATGTAGGACGCCCCAGCAGATCGGCGATGAAGCATATCAGATAGGTGGGCGGGGGCAGGGCAAACACCCTCTTAGACCTGCTCTGCTTGGTTCCCGTCGGTGCCCATAGCCGGCGCAGCGATGCAGTTTTGCCACCGCTCCTGTGCTCCGTTTACTCCTGCGTGGGTCTCTACCATATGGCAGGTACCGCGCACAACCTTGGTGTAAGAATAGGCGTATGGGCGCCCTGAACAGTTCGCTTCTTTACAAAAAATAGATCTGTTTTTGGAAGACTAGAAAACTATACTATCAGCGCTGTGGTCTGTCTACTTTTTCGTCTTGCGTCATTGCCGGGTGTTCGCTACTTGAAGGTGTTCGATAACCACTATGTACTTGTCCAATACCCAATCTTGATGTCTTTTTTTTTTCAAAAATAATTCAACTACCCGAAAAATGCTCTGTAGTGCTTTTATTCCACCCATATTTCAATATAAAGTTTTAGCACAATACACTGGGCATGAAAAGGACAGTTCTTAGGTACATTGAGCGAGAGGCTATGGGTAGTTTCAAAACTGAGCACTTTTACTTGTCGCGTGTTGGTTGCATGGCACCCCGATGAGTTCGTGTTGTTAGGTGAAAAAAGTATACTTTTTCACTCTGAATCGCATGGCGTTACATCCAGGGCGCCCATGTTCCGTTTAGGTGTTCCGGGAAGCCGTTCTCATCCTCGGGAACGTTTTTGGGCGGAACCGCCGTGGCATTGTAACGTGTCAACTTCTTCAGCAGAGTGGACACCAACTGCATGAACGAACAACAGAGGTTGCTTTAAAATACGAAGTATTAGAAGCCCAGTTTAACGGAGCAATTACAGGTGATGTTTGGAAGTGTCTAAAACTAAAAAAAGGATAACACTGTTGCTCATGCACTTGGTGGCAAGGGAAATTGTAACTAACGGGCTTAACAATGAGACCGCTTTTCTTCAGTTTTGCTCGGTCAGATTAAAGGGAACTGAAGTGAATGTCAAGACCGTAGCTGGCTCAAATTAGCACACTTTTCATCGTTCCGGTTGCAAATGGGTAATTATTTTACAAAGCGCGGGAAAAACTACATGCGCGGTTTGCGGCGGCCGCACCAACAAGGCTGTGATTACCGTGTTTGGACGCTGCCCAAGGTTAGCAATCAAACAAGTTTCGGTTTCGGTTTCAGTTCTGTAAAACATAACCTGGCGGGTTGGATGGGCTTTTTTCAGACGACCGCGCTTCTGTCATGTGTCGGCTTAAAATCATGATAAGCTTCCCAGGACGGCTTGGAATCGTGCATTCACTAGCCGAGGCCTACGCAGTGCATGAACGCCCTCCGTCCCCGCAGACGCCCAAACCTGCGCTTTTCCCCTTTGGCTTGCCTCACTCATGCCTGTATCATAAAAAGCATGTTCGCACCAGGCCAAGGGTCTGCTGATTCTGGCCTGGCCCACTGCCCGCAAGAGTCGGTGCTTCGGAGGAGTGCCAGCCTGCGCGCGTTCTGTGATCTAGTTCGTGACAATGAACGTTGGCCCAGAAAAAGGTGAACTCAGTATAGAAAACATCGGCGAAAAACGAAAAAGTTAACTTATAAAAAAAATGACATCCGCGGGGATTCGAACTTGTGATTGCAAAACTTGCGCTGATTAGCACTCCAAACCACTCGGCCACGGACCAGGGCAACCGCATTGGGAATATAAGGTATATAGTCTAACCAGTTTACCTTTTATTTAGTTTTATCAAGTAGCTTATGTACGCTCGTGCAGTAAGTCCCCCAGAAAATTGTCACAGAACGGAAGCGTTCATGCGTAGTCGTGCTGCTGCCCGCTGTGCTTGTTCGCCCAGCGCAAAAAAGTGCTTCCCGCTAGTTTTACGTACGGTAAAAATATTAGTTGCTTAGTCAATTGAGTACTCTTCTTTGACTGCGCAATGTTCCTTTGCTTGAGCATCGCTAGATGCGAAAATAACCAAGTAAAGAAACATTCTTCCATCACAAACGTGTCCTGGCTTCGTTTCTCGCCGAATTGCGACGACCCGTAGTCCGACGTTCGCTCTTCCTGGTTTGCCGAATAGGTCGGCAAAACAGGAAGAGGTAACACAAACTGAATCACAATTTTTAGATGCGGAGGATCTCTTGCTCTACCCGCCGCGGTGGCTCAGTGGCAGGCGTGCGCTGCTGGCACAAGGCCGCGGGTTTGAGCTTTTCTGTGACGAAAACAAACTCAATCACAATTTCCGGAGCCCTCCACTACGGCGCGCCTCATCGCCTGCGTTGCGGCGCGTTAAACCCCACAATCAATCAATCAAATTCTTGCTCTGAGGCATGTCCCTTCTGCGTCGTTG
Organism: Haemaphysalis longicornis; assembly: GCA_013339765.2. NCBI lineage: Eukaryota > Metazoa > Arthropoda > Arachnida > Ixodida > Ixodidae > Haemaphysalis > Haemaphysalis longicornis. The sequence goes on along the minus strand of CM023453.1, from coordinate 133,135,774 downwards.
GCGGCGGCGGCGTCTTCCGTCCGCAGCCCTCCTCCGTTTGCCCCTCCCACAGCTGTGTGCAACACTCTCACTCCGGCGCATTAGCATAACGACAGCTGGCGCGCTTGGTTGGCGCGCGCTTCGCTGCGTTAACGCTGCCTTAATAGCTGCTCCGGTGCGCATGTGCGACTCTCCTCCGCGGACTCCTCTCCTTGAACCCAATGGAAACGCCAATTGAACCCCAGATGCGCCGCATCATACCAGGGTTCCCTCGCGGGGAGATGGAGAATTTTTTTTCATTCACGCTGTACTCAATCAATCTGAGACTCAAAAAGCTCGTCTGTTCTAGAATAACTTCTGCTGACTCATCAAATACTCATTTATATTTGTACTCACTTTCAGTCGAACTCACTTTCCTCACGAGTGTTCGTACTCATAAGTACCCAATCTATTTATATTCACGAGTAACCGTACTCAGTCTGTACGCATGAGTACTCAATCTTCTGTACTCACGAGTAATCGTAGTCACTTTGTAACCATTAGTACTCAATCTCTATTCATGAGTACTAATCTGTCCATAAGACTCATGAGTACTCAATCTTCTGTACTCAAGAGTACTCAATCTGTACTCACGAGTACTCAACTTTTTACTCAGGAATACTCAACTTATATGTACTGTTAGCTAGGTCGTGGCCCGAATGAAAGAATACATAAAAATATGAAATGTTTAAGTGAGCAGTAAAACTGAGGTTACATATAGATGAGGACAGAGGAGCACGGGAAGAGAATGTCTGACGCGTTGCACTGTCGTAGGGTGACCCACTACGCGAAAACACGTGCACGTAAGAGACCGAAACGGAACGTAACCACTCGCGTGGCGTCTCGCATCTTCTCTTGTTCTCAGGAATAAAACAACGAAGCCTGGGCCGCGTCGGGCTCACGGTGTGCTAGGAGCTTCTGGGTGCGGCCGTTGCCGTAAATTGCGGCTTTCTGCGTATTATTGGTTGCCAGCTTTTGCTGTTCATTTTCGTTTCCGGGCAAGCTTATTTTTTCCTAGTCGTTCTGTGAATCCGAATTGTGCCTGCCCCATGCACAAATTAGTGTCCGCGTACATTGATAACTGTTCGTATCGAGATAACTGTCCACTTATTCACAGATGCTCGGTGCTGGCGTTTGTTTTTTGTTGTTCCGCATTCTAGAAACTTCGTTAAGAGGGCGTTTGTCTCCATGAGTTTCGGTGAATTTCAAATCGGCTTGATTTTTTGTGTGTGCCGTGGGATTCACTTCGTCGGACATGAACTTGACAGTATTCACGGCTTCGCGTAAGTCGCGCCGTTTCCGTCGGCGATGGTGTTCCAGTAGCTCGTTGCATGCTTGCCGCACGTGGCAGCGTAGGTAACCGTTTTGTTTCGTGGGGAGCTGTGGTGTGCAGGGCAGACATATTTCGGTGTGTTGCGGACGTTACTTCAATTGAGATGGGCGCTGCGTATGTTGGGGGAGCCCTTTGTCTTTTCGTTTAACTTGCGGTGGCGTGCCGTTGTCGTAGGGTGCCTTGGCTGATCGGTCAAAATCGTTGCTGCTCCGTGCTCGCAATTGTTGTGGTTCCCTCCGAAGTGAAGCAGTTAGGTTTGGAAGCGGACGTAGTACGTCTCCTCCGTTTGGTCCAACATTTCTCAGGCGCTTCAAGCGTGACTTCATCGGTTTGGAATTACACGGCTTCGTCTGGAACGTTTTCATTCGTGGTCGTTCTTGCTCTGTCCGTGTCGTCACTCAACCTCTTGTTTTAACGTTGTTTCGAGAATGCAAAATCGGTATCTCGCCCGTACAAGCAGGGTCTAAAGCGTTCCGTTCGTCCCGAGTCCGCTTGCTCGTCGTTGCGTCCTGTTGTACGAAATGGTAATTGTCGGGTGAGTCTCGATCGTAGCAGCTGGTGCCGGGGACCTTGTTCGTTCCGGCTTGGATGTGCCGCTTTCCTGGCCATGCCGTTGCTCAATGATGGACCTACCTGTACGAGTGGGATGTCTTTCGTTCGCTGGACTCGGGCTGGAGCAGCGGGCTATGGAGAGGTCATAACTTCCGGCAGGATTGAACTGCGTGCGCTGGTCTTTTTTAGTTAGTGGCAAGGCTGATTTCTGGGGTTGTGACATTCGCTGGCCAAGACCATGTAGCGAAGCGAGAGCGTATGATATCGGGAATAGCTGTTTCCTCCGTGTGTGCTGGCTTGGTTGCGTTCCATGCGCTGTGCATTTCGTTTGCTGTGGTCAGCTCTATCCATTCCAATTTGGATGTCGTTCGTCACCTGTGGTGGGTTTTCTGCGCTGTGCGTCTTGTTTGTCCTGGGAAACTCCCTAACCTTGGTGTACGGCCGTTCGCCACGTATGGTGCATTTCGCGCGGAGTGCGTCTCGCTTGTCTCATGGCCATGTACACCAATCTGGATGCGATGTCGTTGGTTGTATAGGACGGGGCCGAGACAGCACGTGCGGAAAATGTATGTACTGGCTGTATTCGTTCTGCATTCTCAACGTTTCGTTCGTGTACGTCTGGACTGGAAGAGCGGGTACCAAGCACGTGGTGCCTTCTGGGTCGTGCGCAGCGCGTGGGTTTCGCGTCTCGTGCTGGTTGCTGGAATGATCTGCGCGTTGCCGATGTAGTTCGTTGATAGGCTCGGTGGGTGTCATAGAAGCGTGTGTTCTTGATCTCGCTAGAAATTCACTGAGCTTCGCTTGGGTTTCCGTACTCGTGGGGATTACCTGCGAAAGGTCTAGTTGTTAGAAAATGTTTATTCAGAAAAAGGGAGAGGGGAGGTGAGCAGAAAATAACAGTTTTACATGCGTCGTCTCGTTCGTTTGCGTGCCGTCGTCCATGCTGCCTGTGTCCGGATCTCGGGCACTTGAGGCATCGTGCACTTTATGACACTGGAGTGTAAACAAAGCGTTACCTTGCATGTAGCCGTCAAGCGTCGGAGGTTAAAATGCAAGAATAAAATTTGTGTGAAGGCAATCAACGCGCCTACTTTGCAAAAGTGGTGAGGAAATATACATTGCTTGCCCTGTGCTCTGCTCTGTTGGAATAATGACCTGGAACGAAACTGCAGGAGAGAAATTTTGTTTTTAGGCACTACAGAATAGTGTACTAGTTTCGACGCAAATGAAAACACTAGAGGTGCACTTCGCTTTTGCCGCGCTTAACATGATAATGAGCCTTGTATTAGAGTTGTTTTCGAATCAGGCGAAATGAACCATTTCGTGCTCTAGCGCGTGCGGCCGCCGCAATATGATAAGTAGTCCTAGTGGTTGTGGTAACCAAAAACAGGTATCTGACACCACGCAAAGAAACGCAGAAAGTTTTAACTTCATGCTCCCATTGCAAATGTTATGTGTATGTTATATAGCCTTTACAGGGTCAATGGAGATGGTCTACTGAGGACTATATTAGCCACGATGGTGTGCAAGACGAGCACTTCCGCACTCTAAATCTGATTTACTGCAAAAATGCCAAAAGACGGAAAGAGGAATGTGGTATTGAAACTTTTGAGAGGGGGCACAGCGGAAGTGCGAGCACGTGCTTGCAGCTTCCAATATACCACTCTCCACCGCAGCAGTCTACAGCGAACTAATTTCCGCAGGATTTATTAAACAGCCTTAATCAAACATCCTGTAAGTACTCGGCAGCAGACCAAAATTTTCGCTAGCATCGTATATGCATGTTATCGGTTTTGTCGTAATGTGGCCACTATTCGGCAACAACTGGTCGAGTGTGCCAATACTAAAACTTCTCAACAAACAGACAATTTGAATGGGTGTCGACAACGTTTGAAAGAACGGCTGAACAAGGGGAAAACTGGTTTAGCGTCTGAACGTTTTATCCGCAGCGCCCCCAAGCAAACGAAGAGGTTGTAGGATTCAGGCGTATACGTGCCGTGTATGTAACTTAATTCTTTTGCGCGCCAATAATACAAGGAAATGCACGGAACGCTTCTCCGAGCCGTTCCCGTGCGGAACACATCAGCTTTCTGTCCGCTGTTTTTCTGCGGTCATAACGAACTGACAAGCCTTTATCCCGTCACACGTTTATTTAACAAGTTAAACTTCCAGCGTCACATTGTTCCCCTTGGATGAGCGCAAATAAATTACAGGGAAACAAATGAGCCACAGCACAACGAAGGCCATGCGAGGTGTCAGATGTGTGATTGATTGCTTGATTGATTATAGGGTACAACGCGCCGACGCAACACAGGCGATGAGGCGCGCCGTAGTGGAGGCTTCCGGATTAAATTTGACCACCTGGGGATCTTTAACGTGCGCCGAAGTCTCGTACATGCGGGCGTTCTTGCTTTTCGCCTCCAAGGGCGCGACGCGTCGTTAAGTTTATTTCTGTTATGAGCCCGGGCAAACCCCACACGTGTCTGACTTTAACCCCTCCTTTTTGTAAGGTGTGTGTGTTGTGCCAGAGCGCCCCACACAAAGTCGCTGCACCTGGCGACGCGCCGACGGCGGCACTGATCCCCGCCGCGGCCAAACCGCCCGCGACGTGGCGGGAGAGACGCCGCTGATTCTGCTCTCCTTTTCCATCCCGACGGCTGGGCCGAATGATGCCTGGGACGATGCGAACGGCCCACGGCAGACACGCCGCGACTCCCACCTGAAGACGGTGCCTCTAGGTCCCCTTCCCTTTCCCTGTCGTAAGGCACGGCTGACGCAAGCGCTTCTCCTTCATTCGCGGTATGCAAACTGCGGCCGGAAATTATCCTGATTGGAGGAGTTGGACTTGCACGTGGCTGCAACGCAACCCCAGGGAAGGCGTGGAGCGAGTATCTCTTGCAGTCGAGGGCCGCCGTGCACCAAGTTTGTGGCGGGGCTTCCAGCCATTGCAGCACTGTCCAAATCTGTGCCGTGCATTTTCGTATACGAAAATAAAGTTTTCAATGCGTTTTTCAGAGGCGTGATAGCTTGCACTGACGTCACTGTAGTTGCCATGTTGGTGCGTTTGTTGCACAGTGGAAATGTGCAGCTCTTACCTCGAGCAGCGCTGATGAAGCTGACAGCGATCGATCAAAAAGTGCGGTGGAGTCGTTATGCGGAAGCCACATATTTTACAAGACGTTCCAACACGCGGGCTTAACGAGGCCTTCCAGAGTGCGAGCCTAAGCCCTGCTGGAGTTTTTGGCTTGGGGTGGTCGCCCCACCAGTCAAGAGCAGATGAAGTTAGGAGAATAACAACAACCAAACTTCATCGTCGTCGCCAGCTTCCTTATTACACGATAGCATTAACTAGAAATGCGAATCGGGTTACCATTCGAAAGCAAAACGCTCCTCCAGTGGCAAGATAACAGAGCTCCTCGACAAAATATGCCAGGTGAAACAAGGCGTCGCACGCGTTCAACTGGGCATTATGATGGTCGATTCCCAACTCAAAAACTTGCTTAAGTGTACTCGGATATTTTATTCCCATTAGTGGGGCAAATTCCACCGCCGCGCCTGCACGGAGAGGGTATGTGCTCACTTGTAAACGGCACTGCACAAGACAATAGCCCTAGCGAATGTGAGTATAATGTCTCAAAGCGGGAGCCTAACAAAACCATATGAGCGCACGTACACCAGCAAATTATCGCTTTATTGCGCACAGCGGCATCGTGCGGACCATTTCGGGGACACAACCCATGCTGTCGATCTCACGCAAATCACGTAAATTGATCGCGACTGTGCATTTGAGTGGTTCGGCTCACGAAACGACTACACAGCGTGACGTACCTCGGCGGAAACTGATCACGAGCGAAAATAAAGTGACTTGAGTGCGCATAGAGCAAGCATTGTTAGCAGCGCCCAGCGCCTCTCCCCTTAAACAATTTTATCGGAGCAAGCGCAACGAAGCAGCACCGCGCTCCCATGCCGCGTATTTGTAAACAAGAGTAACTGCGGCAATCAACATGTGCCACAGGAGCAGAACAACTGCGGACGCGTTGTCCGGCTGGCCGTCACCCCATCGTTTTTCCCTTTTCACCGTAACCCCTTAACGTGCGACCGCGGAAAAACGGTAACAGCACCAAGCAGGGACCCAGAAAGGAGAGAAGTGCAGTTTTTGTTTTGTGATATTAGCATCCTTCAGAGTTAAGCTGCACAGCCGCACCGATAATGTTTGCGACTCGTACACGGGCGTCCGGATTCGAGTTCATGATAAAACTTGTTTACAATACTGTACTCACGAGTTTATGTACTCCAAACACTCGAAAATACAGCATTCGTGAGTAAGTACTCATATTCATGAGTATGGTGTACTCATTAGTATTTTACTCATAAATACTATGTACTCATACGCTGCGTACTGAGTACTAAGCACTCAAACACCTGAGTACTCAACTCGTGAGTACTCATACTCAACAGTGCTTGCAGTCATGAGTACTCATGAGTACTCGTACTCATAAGTAGTGTAGTCATGAGTATTGTACTCACGAGTAGTCGACTTACCCCTGAACTCACTCGTCATCGTGCTCACTTTTTTAATCTGGGTGTCTACTTCCTCATCATCATACTAGATCGTGAGCTAGAGTGCAAATGAGTACAAATGAGTGTACTCACGAGTGAGTACACCGACCTATGCCTCAGGCTTTCGGTGCGCTCGGATTGTGTGAAAGCAGCATCGTAAAAGAAGCGATAAGAACTCCAAGTAATAATTGTCCATGTTATCTTTAAGTGTACATCCAATTTACCCGCCCTCTGCAAAAATTGCAACAAATATTTTGCGAATATCGCGTAACGTATTGCCAGTTCTTCATTTGGATCCACACGCATGGACCTTCAGTATTGAGACTGAAGACAAGATCTGCTTTATACCTTTATTTATTTAATACTTTTCCTTGTTTAGATGGTGATAACGTTCTATAAAACACAATCAAGGACTACCAAAAATGTTTCGAAGCATACCCGAAGCATTATTATTTTTGTATTGTGCTATGGTGATAAATATCCGTGCGCACGTATTTCTTTTGGTGTTCCTTTTCTGCCCCTATGTGACGCTAAGTGTGCACTGGAACCACTGGCACGGTTGTAGGTGGCTCGTTATTACCCAATTCCTAATGTGTTGATTGTGCAGCGTTGATGTTTGGTGTCAGGCAATCAGTGACATTTAACCTAAACAGGTTTGTCGTGGCTCGTTCAGCCACAAATCAGATTCTGCATTATTTTCTTCTCACAAAAGGCACACAAACAATAAGCTCTCGAAACACTCTGGAGCCGGTTGTATTTATTACAATAGCATAAAAGGTTCGTGTTCAACGTAGGGATCTTTGGGAACCTGTTCAGGACATGTGGGCTAAGTGAGAATGAGTTCGTGTATTGCGTCTTTCTACACCCAGCCTAAACTAAGCTTAGGGACTACAGGTGATGTCGGGAGCTACGCCTCGGGGCTTCCGAGGTTGAAGTGCGAAAACCTTGACCGTTGCTTTTTATTTTTCTTGCAGGACTACAGGCACCCGAAGTATGTACCAACATAAACTAGGTCTCGGAGGCATGTATTTCTCGTCGGAAATGCAAAAACTGATGGGTGGCAAAGGGGCGAACTCACTCTGCAACCCCCTCCATTTGACACTTGTCAGCATTGCTTCAGCTGCAAGTGCAGCAGACATGATACCACCGCCACCGTCAGGGTTCTGCGTAGTCTAACCGGTGGTGTGAAGCCAGCCTCCAGCCACTACATCATCTTCTTCCCCAGCAGCTTATGTGACAATGCAGAGAATAAACTCACCTGTATCAAAACTATAATTTTAAACAGGTGCAGCAGAATTTTTAGGCTAGTTAACAGTGTGTAGTTGTTATGTTCACTAGGGCTTGTTTTATTTGCAAGTAGAAATAGTTGCATAAGAGCTATTGCTATGCCTTGCTGTGGGTTTTTATACCTTCCAGAACGTGACCTCCCATGGCCATTTTTCTTACTAGCATGACCGTAGCTCTGGTGTAAGCATGTTCCTGCATAATTTTGTTCACAAGTACAGTAGATTTGTTGAGAGCAAAACGTCCGCCAAATTTAGCTAGATAAACTAGAAGTAAGTGATCTCTAACATCATGCGACCTATTCTGCATAGGCGACATTACCTCTGGGTTACTGGTGGCCAGGTTGTACAGCTCGCAGGGATCTTTCGCAACATCGAATAGGTAGGGTGATTGCCCGCTGACGAAACTGGAGTCCTCATCTCCTTCCCTTCCACACTGCACTATGTTACGCTGACGCCAGTCTGCAGGGAACTGGAGGTCGTCGACGCCGTAAAAGTGCCTGCATTTTATAAAACATTGGGTCTTGGAAAAGCACGTTTGTTGCATCCGAATTACCACCTGAGAGCTGAAAGAAAATTACTAAAGCGTGTATTCGGTTTAGATTTGGTAGTTTTTATTGGGACTTGCAAGCACTGCCAATGTGGTATCTCTTATGTAGTTTGCATATAACGTGTGATAACTTAGTTGTTAGACGAAGCGAATTATCAGAATCTAACCATTCTTCTGCAATATGATGTTTATCGCGATAACGAAAGCTGCAGACTATTTTCCGCTTCCTGTGAAGCGGCAGTACGAAAGATGCATTAACGTAGGTATATATGAACGCATTCGTTGAGATTTTTGCGTATTAAAGGGGAATAATTAATCTTGTTACCGAAATAAAGCATAGCCGTATCATTGCGGCTAAAGCTAGACTCACCCATTATCGTTATAACCTGCCTTAGGCTTTCATGCAACCGGGTAATAAAAAGAGTAAAAAAGGATTTGAAAACAATTGGGAATATGGCGTCTCGATTTTTACCAATCACTACTTTGAACAGTTCTTCCATGCAAGTACCCATTCACGCTGAGCGACATGCTATACTACTTACCTCCTATGGCTCTACACGCTTAGTTCATAAAATTGGTCTACAGGATTTCTTGCCTGTGTTAATTTTTGATCGTCTGATTCGTACCTTGTACTTAACTCAAAAAGTATATCTGTAGTTAGCCGGAGCCGATTCGTGCGCATTTGTTCGCGTGTGTATATGTGGGCACACACATTGGCACAAACAACTCCATCATTCCCTTGTCATTTTTCATTCATATTACAGTTGTTCTTACATTTGCGGTAATAGCCAGCATTAGCTTTGCAACTCACCTTTATGTTACGTGTAGCATTAGCCTGCTCAAATTACTTTTGTACTAATCACTGCATGTCTGTGGCGCACGTTTGTAAGTCAAATGCAACACGGCTTTAACGGAGTCTGTCTTTATTTATCTGCCGCCATGAATCCGCAGTGGTGCAGCCAATTCAGAGTCACCTCGAGTCCCAGTGCCACAGGCTTAACTGGCAGGGGAGAATAAACTGATTTTTTTAAATCATTGTTGGCTTTGTTTAGATAGGTGTTCCAGAAAATGGTAACATTACAAGTGCTGTTTTACCCGTATTGCATTCTCTCAGCCATCGGCCATTTGGCCTACCCCTTTGCTACCACATCAAAGTTTCGACTTACAGAAATTGCATTGCAGCACCCCAGTGAAATAATGGAAAATAGTCAACAGTGTACTTGGAATACTCACTGTCTTATAAATAGTACTTAGTGCACAGCCCACCAATTTGTCTACGGGTTGCACTATTTGCGCACAGCCGTATAAGGAACCAATGATGGCTTTGACATCGCTAAAGCGCAGACACCTCTCCATTACCCAACCAAGGTTGCAACCACGTGACTAATACAACTGAGGCAGCTTAACATCCGTGGTTATCGACTGGTCGCCTTTGCACCACAACCTGGTAATACTCAGCACCTCTACTCTGTCGTGCGAGGGCCACACAGTTGATTTATAAGAGGCGGCCTTAGGCTCGAAATATAACATTGAATTACGACAAATTCAAATAAGCACAGAGGGTGTTGAGCTGCTGCGTAGTGCTTGTCTAATACAGAGCTAATACAGAAGCGACGGTTAGTCGTTAAGGGTAATTGGAGCTCAAACAGATAGCCGTTAACCAAAAGCAATTTGGCCACGTTATTTTCAACGTCGACGTCATTAGAAATAGGCTTTGGAAAAGAGGGAGTAGTAAATATATAAAAACAAATTCAGCAATGCTGGGATACGATTGTTAGCATGTCCACACAATGAGAATTCTGAACTGGCCCTAATGAACGTAAACGCTGTGCACAATAATGCTGACAAACGTTTTCAAAACAAGCAGAAGCAGGCAAGCTAACGTGCTTTGGGACACATATTCAGCGCCTTGTCCGGTCATTTCTTCTACCTGTATCTCCGCCTGGGTACGCTTGTAACTGTTTTAATATTATGATTGGCAACGTAATTGTCTGGACATTTTATCAGTCTCTATAGCTTAGCAGAAAGAAAGACCAAAAAGATTATGAATGAATTTATTCGCACACACGAATAAGCATTTTAAATAACATTAGTTGGACCATAATTAAATTTCTCTTTAGTAACTTCTCAACCAGACAAAGTTTGTCAAAGGTTCACCTTTGCGGATAGGCATTCTGCATTCAAAAGTAAATTACTTTAAAAAGTCTAAATGGATCTTTTCCAAATTTTTGTAGTATAGGTGGGACGTGAACTTTGACGAAAGCTTTGTGCAGCACAGAATTAGCCGTTATCTGGGAAAATAAATAACAAGGACACTCAAATAGGAAAACGAAAGCAGACCGTGCACAATAGTTTAGAGTGAATCATTGGTAGGTCGCAAAAAGTTTGTAGTCATGATTAGGGACACCCTAGCTACAACAAATGCAGAAATATTGGCAATTGTAGGAAGAACGCCAAATAAAAAGCACCTGGCATTCAGTTGAAAAAACGAAAGTGGTTTTGTTAACAACCAGAATGTGAAGGGGCCGATATTGAATAAGAGAATACACAACCATTATGAGTGACATTTGTTCCAAGAAGGAAAACGCTCAAGACACATAAACAAGAGAGCACTTCTACTGCGCCCTCAGCGCCCTGCCCGTTTTGAGAGAAGGAATGAAGTTGGAAACTAGGTCATGAAAGTTTTCTAGTTTATTTGTTTCTAAGTGTATTGTGTGTGTTGTTTTAAAAATAATTAAAAAGGCGTCTTCAAGCTCTGCGGTGCCGAGCCATAGAACTACATAAAAATAATTTACGAATGTGCAAGCAATGGGTCACACAGCGGGTAAATTCATATCCAAAGTACCCGTAAAGTACCACGTTTGCTACAGCTGCCAAAGCGAAACTGTAATAAGCCATTGCGCTCCTTTGATTCTGCATGACACCGCGATACCTAGCTTCGAATAAATCCTAACTTTTTATTGGACGGCTTGCAGAGCATTTACCTCAGCACATGAGCGACGGTTGAGTTCGCTGTGAGGTCGTCGAGGTCATTGAATGGTCGCGGATTTCCGGTTGTCTTGTAGCGGCCATCGATATCTCCATCACCGTACGTGCCTAGCACAAGCTTGTAGTTTCCGTGTCGAAGTCCTGCCACCTTATCGATAGGGTCAATGTTGTACAACATCTCCGTTCGAGGTGACGGTAAGTCGAAAGGAGAGATGCCGCCACATGTCAAATCCATCTAGGCTGCCTTTCAACTTGGCTGCGTTTCCACCTGTTGAAGAGAAGAGCTCAAATGTAGACGGAACGTTCTCCTACAGGTCATAATTGTCATGTTAACAACTTGCGGAAACCAAAATGACAGCATTAGAGAGAGAAATAGCACCATTTATGTCTTGAAATTTTCTAAACAATAGTGAACCAAAAATGTTGGAGTAGGTGACAATAGCTCAATCTCTGCGTCGGCTCAGAACTGATTTGTTGCATTTTTGCTTTATCAAAAAAAATGTGGAATGTTTTTTAGAGGCTTTCACAAGCACAGAGAGCAGCGCGAATCAATTGGTGCGACGGAATGTTTGCGGTACTTACGAGAATACTTCAGGTATATCAGAAACATTAACCATGTTACAGCCCACGAAACGGAGCTTTTACTGTAGTAATTGCTAAACAAGATGATGTCATTTATATTTTTAATGTTGGATAAAAGAAGAACGACTGAAGGCATGATAATTTTTCTCTTTTACAAAAATATTTTTAACATGCATAAAGGTAACCAGGTTATTTGGAGGCTTTTGTTTGAGACGAAAAATGGTTACAACACGTTTAAGATAATTCGATTTAATTCATGGGTCTTCGGTTTGGTGTATGCTCCGTAATAAAAATGACAAAAGGACTAGTCTTAAATACTGTTTATTGGGTTTATCCTAGTAATCTTACGCCCTTGCATTGTCAACACGACATATAATGAACCCACTTTACTGTTTTTTGAAGCGGCCCATTGTTGTTCTTGTAAAGCCTCAAAATAACTCTCTTTCTTTTTTTCACACATTTTCAGCCTCCGGTTTTCTAAAACCTTCTTTCGGATTTAGCTCGGGCAGTGTCGCTACAAAAGTAGTGATCATTTTGTGGACAAGTATCCAGTAACCATATCACTGAATCACATATTCCTCGTCGACCCGTGCGGTGACTCAATGGCTAAGGCGTTGTGCTGCACAACATGAGGACGCCGGTTCGATTCTCGGCTGCGGCGGCAGCTTTTCTGGTGGAGGCGGAAAAGCAAAGACGCCCGTGTGAACGAGATCTCGGCACACGTTAAAGATCTCCGTGTGGTCAACATTAATCCGAAGCCCTCCACTACATCGCCTATGTTGCATTGGCGCGTTAAACCCTACGATCAATCCTATTCCTCGTCGCATGTACAGACTTTCTGACAATTTTGTAGCCCAAGGCGACAGTGGCCAGAGCAGGGGCGTGGTCGAAAAGGGGTGCTAGGGCTGCCACTATCGGCTGGTAGCGTGGCTAACGGGAGCGAAGGGAACTTTTGCTTCTGCCTCAATAGTGTGGCTGGCGCAAAAGAGCAGCGCGAGGAAGCAGTCACTTGTCGCGCAGGGACGTGTCACGCCAGACACGCTACAAATTAGAGAGAGAAACTGTTGCTCACTCCCTTTAGCTGCGCAGCCAGCTGACAGCAGCACCTGCGGCGACACTGCTGGGCCGTGCGCCGGCTCCCACCACTATAGCTCTGGCTTCTAAAATTTTAACATAGAATGCACCTGCCTTACAAAATGTGACATAGACTTAACCTGCATTTTCTTCTATCATTTAAGCACAAGCACAGTTGCTAAATTGTAATTTGGCGGATTCTAGCCAGACCCAGAGCCTTGGCGGTCTGGTTCTCGCCTGTTGGGAATAAAACATCACCAGTTTTTAATTGTGTTTTGGTAAAATTGTATTGACGGAGGCAATTACCTTGTTCGTTGCTTATTGTAAGTAGCGTGATGATAAACATGTGGCTTCAAGAGCCAGGCGCTGTGTAGAAAAATGTTCGGAAAATTCCAACCCAAATTGGCGCTTTTGAACTTGTGGCCCCAGATTTGAATATCAGACTTAGCAAACAATACATGCTTAGCAAACAATACATGCACATATACATCACAAAAAAGCTTGGGTTCTTTACCTGAAACTTTTGTATATCACGTAATATTTGGCACTTTTTAAATATTAAAGATTTTCCAGCACACTTATTGATCTGGGATTATAAGAGTTTTAGTGGACTGGTGGCATTTTGGTGAGGGTAAATGTGCGCATTATGTCCAAACCACGCCTACCGATCTGGTGCTGCATGCTAATAAGAAAACTTTAAATAGGTTAAAGTCTATTACTACTCCTGCTGCATAGTTTTATAGGGGGCAAGGTGTAGTCCCTTTCGGCGCTCTGCAGCAAACGAAGCGTTTATTTTTGTACCCTAATACTGGCACTTCGTACTTTTTATACTGATTGGTAAAGGTTTAGAGGTTGAAGCCACTGTTCAATGTTTGTTGCTGTAATGGCTAGTTTTACGTGAACAAGACACTAGTAGCCGCACCGCCAGCATTTGCGCCAAGTCGATGTGAACAGGCAGATGTAGTAATGGTATAGCCAATAAGAATGTCGTGGTGCTTGAGAAAAAAAGCGATGTATGATATCAGGAATAGTCCTAGTTCAGTAGGAGCTCCCGCTAGAACTGCAAAAAGGAAATACAGTTTTAGCTAAAAAGTTGCGAATTAGGGCACTATGTAACAACTCCTTGTACAGGACATAATTTATACCCAAAGCAGGTTCTTCTATGATCAAGACATAACCTTGCTTTGCTCTAACTTCACTAACCGACAAATTGTATACCAAAGCCCCAAAGAATTGGCTGGTGTTTCGCGCACCAATAACGCCACATATGTTTTCTATTTAAGTGACAACCGATTTATTCCCATTGTTTTCGCATCCTTGCCTCAGCACCTTTACGAAGAAGAAAGACACACAAGTTAGTGGTCCGTATAAAGGATATAAACCGATCTCTCTCGTCAAGATTCGTTACTATTCGGAAATGACCATTTGTAGGCCATTCGTTTGTAAAATTTGAGACACAAGTTTTTTTTATGCTACACGGTCAATGGAGAGATAGATATCGTCACTGCGTTAGGCAAAAATTTCACTACAATAACGTTTAGGCAGATCGTCGTAGAAAACTAGCCTTAGATCGCATTTTAGACATCATATAGTTTACAATGCACCATTTATCTAATCATGTTTAGGTGAATCGGCTTCGACGGGTCTTCACGTCATCTGGTTTGACAAACAGGAGCCTGCAACTTCAGCATTATGAGACAATGTTACTTAAGCATCTATGCTTAACCCGGCATTATGTACAGCAGTTGGTCATGAAGTGCCACATTCCATAAAATAAAGAAAGCAACGGAAGGATGGCAACGTTAGCCAGGATTGTGCGTGCAACAGAAATGTCTTAAGCGATACTCCGTGCATATAAGCCACGTTGAACTAGGCTTATACATTTGTCTGAATAAATGCTTAAAATGAGTAGGCTAGTATGGTTTCTTCTAGCGCTTCGTAATCATGCGAGGTTTTAATAAAACAACAATAACGCAGTTTTAATTGCTGAGTACGGAGTTGGTAATAGTCTTTGCTCTTGTTACTTATGCTCTCAGGTGCCTGGCTCTTCTTGAAGAAGCTTCAATCGGAACTGCGAAGTGTGCAGTAGTCTCTTCAATTTGCAGTTGGCTGCCGCTTCAACATTACCACCCACGTTTCCTACATACCCTCTCAGGGGACCGGAGAGCGAAGATGGCAACAGTTGTGGGAGGGTCACGGCTGAATCGGGCAACTCTAATTGCGATAATGATTTTGTATTTAGAGCACGTGAGCAGATGTAAATGGCTGCCGCAATTTTTTCTTTCAAGACATACTTAAACTAGCACAGGGGTGTTGTGGGCCTTTGATGACTTGCGCCAGCACCGTTGGGCGTGGTTTTCCATGCTGGTGTCATTTGTTACTTCCTCCTTTGCTTCATCTCAATTACATTATCTTGCAGCCAGATGCCTTCCTCATGGAAATGGCAACAGTCAGTGTATCGCCTATATCTTCAGCCACTGTTCCGAAGCGGCGCGCGAGTATTTTTGTGCCGAGTTTTCTTTGGGATAATGAGATCAGGTAGTTGTTCAGCCAATTACGCATTTTGCCCGGGTAAAGTGGTTTAATTAATTTTTCCCCGAATCAAAAGGGCCTCGCGACTCCCCATGAAGTATCAATTAAACTCACCAGCTGCACTGTAAAGTGTCGGGAGCCAATCTGTAATGTGCATCAGCTGCTTGTACACTCGACGCTTCTTGGCAAGGAGCGGGGACCACAGGAAAGCTGGCACCCGCGTGCTGCCTTCCCATAGAGCAAATTTGGCACCCCGCAGCGGCCAATTGTAGCTCCGGGTTGAGTGAGGGCCAAATGGCGTGCCGCCATTGTCACTGCAGAACACCACAATTGAGTTCTCAAGCATGTTTTCTTCGTACAGTGTTTCCATCACCACGCCAACAGACTCGTCCAGGGTGTCCATTAGTGCTATAACCAGGAAATAAAAAAGCGCAAACCTTAATAGGAAAATCTATGAGTAGTAAGCGTTCGCCTCATGAAATTCTCTGTATAAGCACAAAAAATGCGGGTCCCGATAGAATACCAGCCAAACGCGATATAGCCGCGCTCTCCGAGCACAACGATCCAGTTTCCACTTGGAGTGATATTAAAGAATAGAGCTCGTTGACTCAACAGGAATGCATACGAAATAGTACAAACTTCACTGCGGCTCCGCCTTGATGACAATAGCATTTGAAAGTAAAGCAGTTGTCAGAACCATTGTTAGTTCGAAGAGAAAGTTTTATGTTGCTTCCGCAATGTTTTATAGTATGTTCAAATGCCACTAAACTTCATGTCTTCAAGCGATCATTAGGAAGGTGAAAAAACACCAATTAAAGGCTCTGTTTAAAGCCGTTTCAACTTTCCGAACACGACTCCGCTCTTTCATCAGAGGTTACTCTGTAAGACAAGAAGCAGCAGTTATACAAGGTGATGTCTTTTTCTTCCTATTTTTCTTTTACTCGCATCTTGCCCTCGCGCGTCGGAGGCCATGGGTGTAAATGGTGGGAATGACTCCGAGGGTTCTATTCAGGCATTCCCGGTTGCCTATATGTAAGAGAACTCGGTGAGTATTCTTTCTGAGCTATTGGTATCAAGTCAAGTTTAAGTTTATTGACCAAAAGTAAACGGTTGCAAAAAAAGTTTACAGACAAGGGTGCCAATCACCTGCGCCAAGCCCAAGTCAATCTTATCGCTTCCACTCAGAAGAGTGTATGACCAGCAGCGCTCTCAAACAAGTCAAAGACGCAGACCGCTGCACTATACGAAGCCTTACGACGACGGCGCAGGACGAAAGAAGCGACAAGCGAAGAAGCACATCGATTTGTCCGACGATAGCAAGTCGTTGTTTCAATTTGCCAGGCTTCCACCAACGAGATGGGTGTCAAAATGTTTTTTCCCAACTTTACTCATCCTTATAATGTTCTCATCCATAAGAGCTGGTTCTTTCATGAACCTTGTCCGATGTTGCGTGTAGTAAAAGTAGAGTGAACAATGGCGTGATGCAATATCTACCCGCGTTTCCGAGTGGAGTGTTTTGCTACAAAAAAATGAACCTAAAAATAAACGCGGCGTTAGCTCAGACGATTATACGAATATTGGCGGGCACTATACTCGAACTAGTAAATTGAGAAACAAAATTATTGTTTTTCAGTTGTTTGATTGGGGATAAGGGATTACTGGATGATTAGAAAAAACCAATCCTGGGTGGACAAACATAACTACTGCAGATGGTAGCACACACCGCGTGAGAACTGAAGCGTAATGTCTAAGATGTTTTGCTCGAGCACTCGTTCAGCCTTATGGAGCCTTCCCCAGCGCTTTCGTTAGCGGCGTTGAGCTTGGTGCCTTATAATTTAGGTGTGAGAGGCGGCGAGCCGATGTTCTCAAGTTTGTGTAACTCTGTTTTTGCAACTCTGATGAGATCAATGGCATATTTTTTAAAAAAACGTCTTCCATAAAATATAACTGCTCGTACCAACGAAGAGTGTGCAGCTGAATCACCAGTGACTATAAATTAAACGTGACGCGGTGCTTTGTTAATAAACCATAGTTATGTTACCGCTTGTGAAGTTTATAACCCGATCGCGGCTGGACTTACCAGCGTACATTGTGCGCGCCTCTTCTCCAATGTACAAGAACTTCTTGATATTCTCGGCTGGAGCAGCAAATTTAACGTCTACACCACCGTGAGTCGCCTGGTGACTAAAATAAAGGAACAGAGGCTGAAGGAAAATAAATGTGCACACATTTAGTAACGAGGAATCAAGAAATAATTTGAACTATCGAAAGGTTTACGTTTTTTCGATCAGTTAGTACTTTTGCATCTCAAGCTCATACGAAGGGGTTATGTTTCCAAGCCTGTTTATGAAATTCTGCGTACTATTAAAACACTGACAGGCTGTTTATTATACTTTTATACCTTGCACAGACCACGAGGCAACTTGGATTTATTCACGAGTCTGCGGACCAAGAGTGTTCATGTTATGAGCACTGCTAAATGGTGAACGATGTTGACGGTATATTTGTAGACATAGAACAATGCGAAATTTACACGCTTAGCGAGAAATGGCAGCCACAACCAATATAGTCCGAAATGAATGAATGCAATTATTGCACTAAATTATTAAAGGAAAGACCACCGGCCAGCTAAATTTGTCACACCTATGGGTGGACAACAGAACGCCTGCTGGTAAGGGAAGGGTATGACGGGCAGATAGAGAGGATAGATAAACGAGAGACAGGTAATAAATATACAGAAAAAACGAAAAAATAAAAACACAAAGAATAAAGCAACCTAAAACTATGTAGTAATTTTATATCTGAACTTACTGCTTACAGAGCTTCAAAACGGAAAATGGTTTATGCAAAGTTAACATTTTGTCTATAAGAAGCAGTACATTTGAATTCTATGCCAGAATTTAGCTTATCAGATGATATTATAAAGCACTAGAACAAACATGTTAAGTAATTTTGATTTCGTGGCAGTTTATATTATCACCAACTTTTTACATTATTAAGCCTTCTATTCATTACAATAATATATTATGCTGGCTAATAAATGTAAAAGAATGCCTGAGCTTTGTGGCGCATACTAAGATTTGTTTTTTGATGCTTTAGGGGCGGTATAGATCCCCTACACATTCTGCGTCACTTAACTTGCTCAGCAGTTGGCATACGCAGCAAAGCAAAATCTATTTGCTAATACAGCTGAATTTTTTGTTGCCGGTATACCTGTGAAAGACATTCTTCGTTGCAAGTTTCACATTGCACTGACATAGAGAGTTCTGAAGGTCAGCGTTGGCTTGCCTACCCTGAAAAGTATTGGGGTGCGTCTTTTCAATGTACTTATTTGTTTTCCTTTATTTTATTTCCGAAGCATACCATGTTTGTTTCAAAAACCCAAGTTTTAAACTGGGGCAATGAACTGTGGTCACAAGTGCTGCTTGTTCGTTTGCTTGACTGAAAAATGGCCAAAAAAAGTGTTCGGCAAGTAGCCGAAGCCTAAATACAAGCTATTCGTGGGTACACACAAGTGGGTAAAATATTCAGCAACCTACAGGTACGAGAGCATACTCCTACACATACATTCACTACGCACATATATGCACAATACATACATCTACATTCTCAGAGATGTGCATAAGTTTCTCAATGCACAGAAAGAACTGCACGTGCATTTACATGTCTGTGCGTACTTACACGCATACTTGCCTATAGGAGTTTACACATTGTATACTGAATGCACTAATGGAAAAGCATTCTGGAGAGCAACAAGTTCTACATTTGATGAAGGGTAAATACAAAATATTTCGCAGACACACGTAAAATAAAATCAGCAGGCCATAATACGTTGGGGCACAAGAAATCTCTTTGAGTTAAATCCGGAATTTCCAGTTACTTTATTTTCTGTGAAGGAAAGTTTGACATCCACCTAAATGCAGCCATTCGGCTACAAAGGAAAGCTATACAGCTTTCTCAGAAACTTCGCAGTTGAAGGAAAATTCGTCCTGGTCCAGGATTCGAACCCAGAACCACTGCTTAACCGGAGCAGTCGCTCTACCAACGGAGCTAACCAGATGGCTAGTCGTTAGTAACGCGAAAGCGAATTGATCAACAACTCGAAGTGAAGGACAGGTGTTAAGTGAAGGACAGGTGTAGCCGAATGGCTGCATTTAGGTGGATGTCCAACTTTCCTTCACAGAAACTTACTCCACCTTGGGGATTTCCCCTAAATCTGGTCGATTAACTACTTTATTTTCATTCAGATCGTATGCCATATTTTCATTTTGTTTTATTGGATGTGTTTGGACTTGGTTATTTCTTGCGATTGGTGAGGTAATGATCACGTGGTTTCCCTCGCGTGTATTTATATTAGGAATTGTGAACCAATCGAATGTTTCCAACTTTAATCTCGTCTGCGAGTGCGAAGGGAAGCATCCGTAGTTAGAGAGTTAGCAGTGCACTTAGCGCACGACAGGGTGCGAACTTTATGCAGCCTAACGACCCAATCTTCATTCAAAAGATATGTTAGATGTGTGTTCTAAATGTAAATGCCTATGATTAGTAGCAGCAAACGAGACGACAGTGAAGCAGGGTAAAGTAGTTTTTCTTATATTCAAAAGCATAGGTCGTATATATGCGTAACAAAATATTTAAAATAGGTCTTACTACGCAAAAAAGTACAAAAGAGAGTTCCAAGGAATTCTTCATCTTTACACATGTTTAATTGCTTAGGAAGTGTGACAAGAAATTTGACAGCCCCTTCAGAATTGCCACTTAAGCGTTCAGGCGTACATTAGCTTATGGACAAGTCACTTGTTTCAAATACACATTTTTGCAACTAATTTACACCTGCAAAGCAGCTATCATCTTCATCATCGTCAGCCTACTGTAGTCCACTGCGGTACGAAGGCCACTCCCATTGGCCTCCAACCACTCCTGTCGTGCGCTGCTCGAGTCCATCTGCTAAAAATTAAATGAGAGCACAGACGCCAAATAAACCAAAAAATGGCGCTATTGCTGAAACTCACAACTCCTGCTCCCAACCCCAATTTCGCAGGTTAAATTCCCACACAGATACAAAATTAGTTTCTTAAAACGCAGTCGTAAATCTCCCGCGAATATCCGTCTAATTCCCTGCAGATTACCCGACTTGAAGAGACAAAGTTACAAATTTACTTTGCGGTAATCATTGAATTTAAAAAAAAAAACATTCGAATATTTTATAGTTCTTCCCTATGACACAGCATTTTGGAAATGTTATCATCAGAATGACGGTATTACCGAATTCTACAGAAGCCGCTTCAACGATCGAGTAGGTGGGCATCGTCTAACATTTCAAACTTAAGGTATTACGGAATATGGCAGACTCAAAAACATTCTTTCTTAGTACCTTATTTTTCTTCCGGTTTTTGATTATCCTTCTAGCTCGTTCGGTGTACAACGTTGTGGAGTAGTGGCCAGTTTCATTCCAAAGGGCATCTGTGTTATACCAAAAGTCTAGGCCAAAATGGCCCTCCTGTTTACATCCGAGGAGGAGAACCAGAAAAAGAAGGACAAAGAGGTAATTGCACGTTCATCTATGGCAATTCAGAAAAGGGTATGAAACTTGCATTATAATAAAGCCATTTATCCCAACCATCATAAAACAACTCGAGATAAATCTATATATAATGTTCCGGGCCCCAAAATGGTCTTATTTCGCTTTGACAACGAATAGGTTAGTTTAGAGACAAGTAAAACTGATAAGTTGGAAAGAATAACACATATTTGTCTCCAGAAAAACATGCTTATATTCAAACGTCCTGCCCTGTAGAAATTTCAGTATTGAAAGCACTGACTCTTGCGTTTTTTAGACCGCCTGGGGGACAAAACGTGTACGTAATGGTTTGCTTAATCCAAGAGAAAAATATAATTTTTTGATTACTGCTGCTCTGCACCTAAATTAAACCGTGGTTTTGCACAGAATACAGGCTGTATCAACGTACACTTTAGTAGTAACAGTGTCCTCGTTTCTTTGTAGTCCGGAGATAAGAATACAAATATGGAGATCCATTTATTGCAAAAATATAATCTGAATGGTGTTTACATATACAACTGAAGGTCTCAATGAATTATTAAAGTCATTGAAGAGAGCGCATGGGAAACAACGATAAAGTGTGTATATGGTACAGCCGGCCGCACACTTAACACCATGATGCCTGGCCGAGACGGTCGCAAGCGGCAGAAAATATTGGTCATCAGCTGCGAGATAGTGCTTCCGGAGCTTACAGGGGTTTGTGATATCAGGTGGACGATTGGATGTACTGCGCCGCCGGTTCCTAATCATCTTGTAAAGAACGTGTTCCTCCCGAAGGTATTGGTGCATGCTCTTAAAAGCGAAACTTAGGGCAAGAAAGAGAGACAGTTGTGACTATCACTGAATTTGTTTTACTCTTTCTTAATATACCCCAATGCAGCATCGCTTTCAAAGTGTATACAGAAATACTTTAAGTGCATATTTCCGGCTAATGTGCAACAACACCTTACCGCAAAGGCACTGCAAACGAATCCTGAGCCGCAAACGGTTATGTAAGGTTGCTTTGTAGAGGATTCCCCTAAAATAATGGCATCACAATTGTCCGCTAAGAGGCCATGGTCATTGCTTTGAGTTTGATATATTTTCGTAATGTATTAGGTTAGAGTGAATTTTCAAGCGTTCAGATACTCCCATCTACTGGCAATACTAGGACCCATACGGGAGGACAATGGGGGACTACGCGTAAGTAGGAACCCAGAAACAAATGTTTTAGAGGAATCGTGAAAACTGGTGAAATAATTTTTTGCAAATATACGCGTGAGGCAAAGGTGCAGGAACGAATGTTCAGCTACAAATCATCATCATCACTATATCTGTATGTTCCTAATATCACGTGCAACATTTTGCGTTTCCATTCCACTGAAAATATTGATTTTTGTATTTTTGAATGTGTATTCACAAATGTAATGAAACTAAAGCGTGCTTCGGGGCATCTGCTATTCACACGTTACTGCCCGCATTGGTCTCTATCCGTATGTGTTCCCCAAAGTGTGAAGTGCTTGATCAAAAGATTACTATACCCATCTGTTAGTGTGGTTGTAGTAGTCCTCTTCACCGCTGTAGAAGCCGTAGAACGTATCAAAACCTCGATAGGTTGGCGTGTACTGCTTACTATGGGAACCGAGGTGCCACTGAAAGCATAAATTGTCAGAAAATCTTCACTAAAACAGATGAAATAGGACTGCATACAGGGCAAGGGAGAGCACTGTTTTAGGCTCCTATGATCTTCGAAATTGTCCAATGATTCTATGACGAACCAAGGTTAAAATATTAAAAACTATCCTCTGTATCTTTAGCTAAGGAGTTCAATTACGAAACGAGATATTCTCTTCTGAGATAGATACACGCCGCAAGTATCAGTGCGATGCCGAACGGTAATAAACCATACAGATATGACGGGGAGCGTTCCTGAACCGTCGTAGACATACGAAACCACCCTAATGTACAAAAAGGGTGTTACATGACAGCTGAAAAACTTTTTACGGTAGGATCTACGGAACATAAGAAAAAAATGTGGCTGCGCTGAGTTCCAAACCAAACTCGTTTGATGCAAAACCCGTTATGCTACTGTTAGGCTGCGGGGTCGAACCTAGGAATAGGTTTTGCAGTTGCCAGAAAAATATGCTCAAAGCAACCCATATGAGTGGCGTTGTTTGAGTAGAGGAAGTAGATGACTTTATCTTAAACGGAACGTCGGCTACGCAAACACCCCGTTTAGAAGAATGCATGCATACGTTTTGTCAGATGTCGCGAGTGCAACAAAACGATAACATAAATAGTCTGCAATAAAAAAGCAATACCCAAAAGGAGTGCCATACGGTCTAACTCTTCTATCGTACGATTACCACTCAACCGAGATGGGACGAACTTCAGGAGTGTTCTTTTTTACTGCAGTTTTACATGCAGTACCCTCACTACGCGAGAGAAAGGAGTATTATACGTTCATGATTTGGCCAACGCTACTCAAAAATGAAGGCAAAGCAAGAGAGAGAGAGAGAGCAACTTTATTTAGTCGCCTGCAGAGCAGTTTCGGACGAAAGCAAAAAACCCAACACTAAGCGGTACTAGGAACAGAATTTTATTTTGAAAATTGAACATATATGTCCACAGAGCAAGTATGGGCCTCATCACCAAAACCATTGATGGTCTCGAAACCTTCTGAAACATCGGTATTCTCGCATGGCTAAAACATGAATGGCAAGTAGAAGAAAATTATCACAAAACACGCGTAGTAAAAACCAAGAAAAACAAAGAAACACGAACAAACCCCTTCCAGAAATGCGAACCCGACATCGGATGACTGAACACATGGCTGGCTGACACACCTGGTGCCTCGCTTCCTAAATTGAAAGGCATCCGTGATCTTTTTGCGGACCGCTTTGTAAGCCTATCAGTGATGACCGTGTAAGCCACTGTGGGTTGACACACAGAGGAATACGTGCACATTTTGCAGTGCAATCCAAGATACGAATACAGTGCCCCTTTCAAAAAAACTGTGAGGTTCGGTAACGCCAATGTTGACGCATCTACACGTCTGGCCTATGTACTGTTTCCCACATGTGAATGGGATCTTCTAGACAACGTCTTTTATGCAATATACAAACTACTTCATGCTGTGTTTAATGTCACAGCCCCCTTTGTTTGCGTCATTGTTTTGTAATGCCTCTGCACGGCTGCCCAAATTTTTCCCATGCGGATTAGTTTTAGCCGACATCACCACATGCACTTTATATTATGGCGCGCCTTTCATTAATCCATGTGAAATGTTATGCAAGTACGGTATGACCGCTACCTTGCCGGTTCCTCTCGTTCGTTTCCCAAATCCTGTGTCCTGCTTCCGTGTTTTCCGATTGCTCCTCTACTCTGGTCATAAGCCTAAAAGACGAGCTCGTCTGGAAAGGCGGCTACTCTTATGTGGTCTACCGGAGCACATACTTTTTGTTCAATCAAATGCTTGGACAATTTTTTAGGCCAACTTGATGCAAAATAGCCAACGCATTCGTTACTCTGAATGACCTGACTGTTTGCTCAGCAAAGCCTATGTCCACCCGGGCTTGTACACCCAGCAGGTGCGGCAGGTCCAATCATAAATGTATACCAACAAGCCCATCTGGCATTTCTTTGGCCTAATATTCAGTTAGTTAACAAATAGGACTGTAAACCCCACATGACTCAATGCTCAGAAAGAACTATGATGGTTCTAGAGAATGCCACTAACCTTTCCTACGATGTGTGTCTCGTAGCCCAGGTCCTTCAGGTACTGTGGCATAATCTTGTGCTCTAGCGGAAGGCCCCAGGGCTCGGCCGGCTTAATTACGAAGTGTTGGGTACCTGGACCACAAAAATAGGCAATAAAGGCAAATAAATAGATATGAACGATACAGATTTATTCTGCCTCCATGTTAGCGTTATGCCAAGATTTGCGTTGTTGGTGCAATTGTTTTTACATCTTTCACGATACGTGCCCTTGGTTCTCTCACATTGCGTTTATAACTTAATCATTGCATGCATTATACAACCAACTCTAATTCGTTCATTCGCCTATTAAAATACGTAAAAGCGCTGCAGATATGGTCTTAAGAGTGCGCTGGGTTCATTGCAGCCTTTTGAACATTGAAAAGTTTCGCCATAATATAACTGATTGATTGATTGATTGTAGGGTTTAACGCGCCGACGCAGCGCCGGCGATGAGGCGCGCCGTAGTGGAGGGCTCCGGATTAATTTTGACTGCCTGGGGATCTTTAACGTGCGTCGAAATCTCGTACACACGGGCGTTTTTGCTTTTCGCCTCCATCAGAAAAGTGGCCGCCGCGGCCTATAATGTAACTGTATACCGAGACACGCTAATGAGTACGGTCTATTCTTTGCAGTTATGGCAAATCGATTTGTTCGGTGTAAATGCTGATTTTAGCGCACTTTATTGAACATAAAACGAAATGGTAGGATGATTTGCTTGAAAGAGCTACTTTTATTTTGCAATACGTATATTTGTGTAAAATTACACACGACAACTTCTTGAATATTCGGCCATGCTGCGGTATTTGTTGCATACCCAATTAGTGGAAGATCGCGAGCACCTGAAGTTCTTTGCGATGACAGTTTGATTGTGCTTAAACTAGATTAGCAATCAAACTGTGAAGAGCAATGCAATTATGCAGATTCCATTACTCATGACCTCTTCGTCTGCTTTGTTTATGATTGTTAGGCTGTTAGAGGCTCCTACTGACCCTGCTTCAGACCACTCACGAACCCAAAAATCATATCAAACAATACCTCTGAGAGAAATATTTTTCAAATGAACTTAATACCAAAACATTCCGTGGCCCGTTATTAGCTCTGAGGCCGTCGCAGCACTCGGTTTTGATTATATGTTGACTAAGAAATGTTAGCCGCCTTATACCAATATTACAATGAAAATATACTTGGCAATATTATAAAGCAGCATTTAACTTTCAGTCGTTTCTCGTTCTATGGCGTGCATTTTTCCACACCGAAAGCATGTATAAATTGAGAAAGCACTCGCCAGTGTGGATGGGGTATAGCCCGGTCATTAATGCTGACCGCGATGGTGTGCATTGTGGCTGCACGTAGTAATTGTGGAGTATGATACCGTCCGCTGCTAAGGCATCGAGATTTGGAGTCGGTATTTGAGTCGAGCCATGGAAGCTGACATCGTCCCAGCCCTGCAAAGTTGTCACGAATACATCATTCATTGTTGTGAGCAAGAACAGTTCGACCAGATGTAACATTTTTTTGGAACAAAGCTTGCGAGTTTGCTGCGTGTAACATTTTTCTTCCAGGATTTCGTCAGACAAATATTTGATATCTTCGTTAAAAAAAGGCATTGATTAACACAGCTACAACTTTTCAAAAGACGCTAGTGAGTTTTGTTTTGTATCGAAAATCAGTAATCATATCCGCTTCTGCTTACGCCATTATTGAGGCGTTGGGGTTCCGTGTATGCATTATTTTGGTTAAAAAGTATACTGTTTAAGAAAAACATAGCAAGAAAAACAGCTTATAATGTATACGGGAAAACATTGTACGCTCCGAAGAAGTTCTCCTGTTTTGCGCTTCGTTAGGATAAAGTAAAAAGTGGGTGGCTATGATGTGTCTTGACAATCTTGTCATCCTAATGATATAGAATCGGACAAAAATGCGCACACTCGCGCCAAATGTCTGAGCAATGAGGGCGGAATAAAAAGGTACGCAGTGGTGTTTACAGAGGACGAAACAGAACAGCAGCACTACAAAACGTGCTCGAAAATTTGTAGAGCATCTTGAGCCGCGTTGCAATGATTGTATAGGTGCGCAGAGAAGTAAACAGAGTACGTGAGCGCTGGCCGAACTGTATTGCGGTGCCTCGAAGGAACGCCGATAAGGAAACATCGAGGGTAATACCTTATGGCAATGAGGAGACATCCTACAAAAGGAGGGCAATGAATTTGTGTTGGTCTTGCACTTCCTCGTAGGTTGATTATTGCGAGCTCAAATCATTTCTTTTTTTAAGCATTGCTGATGGACAACAGAATGCCATGAATATTTGTAGCAATAACAAGGTCAAACTGTGGGCGCTTTCAATAGATTGTCTTCGCAAGGGATTGTGTTAGGCCAACAATGTTTGCCTCTCAGTGGTAGCATATGAAGAACTCTTTTGAATCAAGCCTTGATCATTTTTATCCGATCTGAAGTTTTCCTAGATAAAACGTTCTGCGGACATAAAACGAACGAGCAGCGACTGAGCATCTGAGCTCAAAGAAATAGCGCTGAAAAGCGAGCCCGAGTGAAGCAGATGGCACATGAGGGTATCCCTAAGCTGTCGTCAAGCAGACGACAGCAGGCGATGGCGAAGTGAATTTTTTTTTTCTGCGGTAGATGAAGTATTGAATTTCGCAAAAATCAAGCATGTGTGATTTTACAAAAGAACACTGCAAATATCACTTCTGTATTATTTCGTTTGTTGTCGTATATTTGCGTAATGTCTTGTTCTTCTTCAACAATGTTGACAAGTATGAACATTACCCCATACTTAGACTGTTATATTGAGCTGTGACTATGTACGTCACGTTTCCCTGACGAATTTCGCAGTGCAGCCTGCGGTGACGCTCACTCCCAATAGCACGCAAGTTCCTTTAACAAAAAAATAGCAGGCGGATACCTTCGCTGCTGACAGTGGGGACCGGCAATGTCACCAGCGCCATTTTACCGCCAAGATTTGACTTTTGGAAAATGTCACGCCTAGTTACACACGCCAGCAGACCTGCGCACCCAGCCCCAGTACGCCACTCGTTGATTGCCATCCGCCTTTATAGGGGGCGCGGCGAAGCAATGAGGCCCCCGCTCAAGTGATGGGTTTACCTCTAAATGTTCCTGTACATGGAGTGATGATGAAATCGGAGAGGAAAGTTGGCGTACTCAGGCAAAAAAAAATCCGATAAAATCATACCAGAACTGTTGAAAAATTTCCCAATGAATTTGGTGCGTGAAGGTGCTGTGAATGCAAAAGCGTTGCATCCATCAAACAACTGTGCACTTCTAAATTCCGTTTACGTCTCCTTTTCAGGGTTGTTTCTTGGTCTGATCACGCTAAATACTTACGCCCGACGACTGGCCCCTATTCACGGGCAGCTTATCCACTGTCGGAGCTCTTCCCGCGTGCACCTGTTACAGACACGAGCAGTCGCGCCATCCCATACGGGGCCGGGCATGCACGTTGAATTTTTGTTCTGGTCTGGCACGGGGCAGGTTGCTCTTGATCGCTTGATCAAGATAAGTCGCTTGATCTCTGCTCTCGCTACGTGATTTAAAATCTCACGTGAACCAAAATTACTATTTCTTCTACTTGCCGCGGTGGCTATTTTAGTACCATTTGTATTAGCCATAACAATGTCCCGACACTACTCGCATTTGCTACCGTCTGCTGAGGTGTCGGTAGAGCATGAAGCAATATTAAAGCAATTCGATAGAATTTATTGATTTGTCTCTTTTTAATTTTTCTTATTTCTAACTTCTAAATGTATTTGTTCCCACTGTCAGGTGGCCGTCTACATGCGTACGAGAACCATTACTAAAGCAAACGAGTTATGCAAGCGGACATTACACTTGAACACGAATTTTGTAGGGCATTGACCACATTTGCAGCCGAAAACCTTTGTCAGCATTTATTTGGTGCGGATTTCTGGTACCATTTGCAAAGCTGTATCAACATATTAAACAACGTGGCGTTAATTTGAACGGACAAAATAGTTCCCCTGTATTCACTTTAGTTAGCTCTCGCCGCTCTGGTCTCTGGAAGAAATGTTTCGTGTGGCACGTTTTACCTTGAACGGTAACACTTTCGCATTTTAGTTGCATTTGAGACTTGCGGCTCAGAGCGCGGCTTCACCATGTTTTAGACAGATGTGCAGGCATCTCTCTATAGGAATTGGCAAGAATAAGGTAAAGTAGTAAATCTTGAACCAAATTGACAACATATAATTTTATTATTCTCACACAAAAATAAGTGTATTTGCTTCATTGCAACTTCGCGATACGTTCTAAGCCAAAATTTGTGCCATTTTCTTCACGGCGAGGACCTCGTCATTGGCTACGAGGTCCTGTTTCACGAAAACATTTTCCGCCATACAACACATGTACAGAAAGAATACCACACTCTACATGATCTCCCGGCCGCCGATACTCCACTTGACCATCTGTAAATAGCCTGCCGAGGTGCACTGAATTGATGGAGTTACGTGAAGCCTAATAACTAACTCAAACGACGCATCGCCAAATCAGTGAAGGAGGCCCTCACTCGAACCCAGTATCTCTAAAACCTAAACTGTCGCAGGTTTTGCTACCAACTAAACGGGCATCTGACCAACAGGAAGGCTTAGAAAGTTTTTCAGGTCGTGTTGGGCAAAGCCTCATCCAAAATCGCTACTACTCAACACATCGCACGCATCATACACAGTAGCTCTAAACCCCAGGACCAGCTGCTTTCCTTCTACCAAAGATGCTTTTGATCTCTATGCCTTCTCCGCAGTCTACTTCTCACCCTGATTAGGAATAATCTTCTAACTCAAACTTTTACAAGCCATACACATTCGAGGAACTCTTGAAAGCGGTCAGAAGGTTAACACGCAACCCGGGGCCGTGGCACGACGGAATCACATGCAATCTACTTCAAAATCTGCATGACGAGCATTTCGATTGCCACCTGGTCTGCTAGAATTAGCACTGGAAAAAAGCAACATAACCCTCATAGTGGCGACATGTTAACTTCACACTACTACGAAACCCAAACAAGCCCTTAGCGCTCGAGAATCTTCAACCCATACCTATCCTTATGTGTCGCTCGGCTTCCTACACAACTATTAGACGATACCGGCCGCTTTCCCCTCACCACGTACGGCTTCCGCCTAAATCTTTACTAAGCATCAGACGCAACAGGTACCTAAAGCTGGAGAAACTGGTCCAACACACAAGCTGTCGGATTTAATTCTGGTAAATAATTGCGCGTTTCAGTGTGATATACTTACAATTTCGTCGGCGAAAATGAATATTATGTTTGGCGGCTGTTTTAGCTTGTGCCCCTGGCCCATCCTCATGATCAGCAGCACTGTCAGCAGTGGCAGTAGGCGCATCTATTTGCAAAGGCATCGAAAAAGACATCAAAAGCCATGAAACTGCTAAATTCAGGTTATAGAACAAGACGAATATGACAAGCGGAAAACATGCGAAACGAAAGAGTGAAAAATACTTTTCCTTGCTTATATATTGTAATTGACAAGATAGAAACTTAAGTCGCTGTTTTAATCGCCATATTCGGCTCAGATGAATCCGTCACGAGCAAGTACGATGCCGCTATACGGCGAATTGAGTTTCTATTTATGTCCTGACAAAAATTAAACATTCTACCAAACCATGCAGCAGTGGTTGCGTA
Organism: Haemaphysalis longicornis; assembly: GCA_013339765.2. Taxonomy (NCBI): domain Eukaryota; kingdom Metazoa; phylum Arthropoda; class Arachnida; order Ixodida; family Ixodidae; genus Haemaphysalis; species Haemaphysalis longicornis. Next base: position 133,105,318 of record CM023453.1, on the reverse strand, counting down.
TGAACTCCTAAACAACAGAGTTATTAGAGCCGGTTGGGAACATAGTTACAACAAATGAAAAAACTACCGTCCTTGAAATCCCCACAGGTACGAATCAAGACTGGTGGCAAATAGGGGCAAAGAAAAAAATGTGATATCCATGCAGGTTTTTTCGCGCCAGAGTAAACGTCCAGACACGTCCCAAAGGCAAAACTGAAGAAGTTTATTTTTAACACGCAATCTCCACTCTGCCATCGTATGCGACCTCTTTTGTTGGGCCTGATGTAATCGGGTCATCTAAGCATAAACACAGCAGCCAGAACCTTAGGGCCCTCCGCTGGCTCCCTGTCAACTGTGTTTTGACTACGCAGCATGTTAAGCGTCTCAGAAAGTGGTGGACAATGATTAGGAGGTTTACAATACCCTTCAATCTAATCTAAGCTGTTGCCGGCCCTCCTGCAACCAATCGAGGCCTACCCAGCGAGCACTAAGTATTATGAAATTTCGGTGTAATTTTTTACTCGTGTCCTTGACGGTTCAGTTGGCAGTTAAAAGCTGATTTATACTGTAAGCCTATCGAGCAGCAAAGCATGCCGTCTCTGACGCCGGACGCCTCTACAATAGCTACATTTTAAATCGCGTCTATATAAATTTTTAATTGTTTCAATATGCACCCGGGCAATGTTGGTAATCACAACGTCACACTTAAGGGGTTAGGATTCATACGAGATTATTTGAACATGTGAGGTTTTTACGGGAAACCAATGTGTTTACGGGAACCATTCGTAAGCGTTTGTTGGAATGTGAAATCGACTGCGCTGGGCCGCACACATTCCTCTCCATGATAAACTACTTTGACCGAATTTGATGGTGCAAACCTGACTGTAAAGATGATTTAATGCCAGATTGTAAAGAGTTCAGAAAGACTTGCGCAGCCTGTCCTACTAAACTGACGACCGCACTGTGACTACCTTTCGTACTACCAAGCCACGACGAACTGTAAGTGCACGTTTTGGTACTACGCATCCGCTTAGGATACCAGAGTTGTTTTCATTCAATTTTACGTAGAGAGAACAAGCTGGGCCCTAACCTCACGTTGAGTAGTTATTATCAGCACGATGGCAGTAACAACTAAAATATTCGCCATTACAGCAGTGAGATGGAAAATGCCATCTCGCACTCGTACGCTCTCACTTTACCGCAGCCTATTATTACAGGGGCCCAAATAGGCTTTTGAAGGTCAGGATCGAAGCCCGCAATCAATAGATTACACGTTAACAACATCTACAAAGTATTACACATATTCGCAATGTAGCGTCCCTACAAACAAGAAAGCAACTCGTCATTTCTTTCGTTCTGTACGTGCGCATTGAAGTCGCAATTGACGAGCGCTAATGACATAGCCGTACGGTATGACGTAGCGTATATGACGCAGATGGTGCTGAAGAATACGGTGCGGCTAGGCAGCACTGGGGGAGGTGGTTTCAGGGGTTCGGTAGGGCGTCTTTGCCTCAGGCAAGCGGCTTTTTGAACCGGCGTATGCTTGTAAGCACGAATTTCAGTCGTTGCCATCCGTCAACTTAGCTGAGTTGGTAATATAGAGCCTCGTTTACAGTATATGAATAACGCCGGAAAGCATGAAGCTTCTGTGCAGGCGCAAACGCTACGCTAGCGACCGCAGTAACGCGACATCTGCCTGCACGGTGGACAAGGTGCGCTGCTGAGTAGGCATACACAGCAGCAGCTGCAACATGCCGCCGCCCTCCACAGCTGGACTATTGCTAAATCAGACGCGCTATAACACAAGGCCCGAGATAGCTTGATTCCGATTTTCCAGCTGCTCAAAAAAGTTATAGTGGAGCGTCCGATAAACCTCCAGTGACCCCGGCGCAATCGCGCGGAGCAAGCTTGATGTATTTATGGGGAAGCTGGGTGGGTGGCGCCACCAGTCGGCGCTCGCCTCGTTCGTGGAATGAGCTTGTGCAGCGGACCACGCAGCTTTACGTTGTTTTTGCCGCGTTTGTTTCGGTGCTTCGAATGTTTTTCGGGTGTTGTGAGCGGATATGTGTGGCGAAATAAGGTCTAGACAGATGTGTTGGGTTCTTACATGCAATGACTTCTACGTAAACTTGTCGGACGCTTCTCAAAAGTTGGGTACGGGCTACAATCACATCAGCGCTTTTTGCGACAATCTACGCTTGGCTCCACCTGATCTGAGCACGAAAAAAACTACTATTATTAGTATTCACTTTATTAATGCTACAACGGCAACATGAACGTGTTAGATGCTTCTAAATTTGTGAATGGGCTACATTGACATGAACGCTTTTCACAGTGCTCTGTACCAGTCTGCGCGCGATCTGAGTAGGTATAAAACTATTATTATTAGTATTTATTTCTTGCACTTTACATTATATACACTGGTTTCAATGACTACAGTTTTTACGCCTGCCTTGGCAATTGGATACCTAGATGCGTGTGCTTTGAAGACAAAGGCACTTACATACGAGGTCAATTACCGTGTGGCCATGGAAACTTGGCGGCAGTTGTCACTTTCTTTCTGTAACCGTGAGCTTCGTGCCTTCAGTATTTGGTGGGAGCCTCAGAGCCGAAGCGGAACTCCCATGTTTGTAGTGGTCATATATTTTTTCAAGAGCCAAAGTTATTCAGCCAAAAGGCAGCCCAAGCTTCAAACTATCCCCCCTGCTTTTCCCAATTCACAAACTGCGTGGAGTAAATGCTAGCCCGGATAGTTAAAAATGGGGCTGCAGTAACTTCAGCCTGTGGTTTTTGATGCTTTATTATTCTTTTCCGGGTGCCCACAAAATGGTGCAACGCCTTGTGAAAAAACCAAAAACTCGCGACTATTGTTGCCTCAAATAGGGGTGCATCAGGCGGAGTCCTCCAGCACAGATGCATTTCCGACACGCTAGAAGCACTTAGAATTGGGAGAGGGGTATATAGACGTGCAAAAAGTAAACATAAAAATCGTCCAGCCCTCCTTCTAACGACGTCGATGGTTGAACGTGAAGCTTTTTTTGTGCGCAATAGAATGACAAGAGCCAAATTAAAAGACGGTGCGATCAAAAACCAAACTACGTGCTGGTGAAATTCAAAGCTCAACTAGTCAACGTTCAAATCCCGAAAGCGGCACCCAAGCAAAATTACACTAGAAAGCTTTGCGATAAACCACCATCGTCGTTAGACGCAAAAGGCATGAGTTTTCAAGCGTAAGTAAAGCTTGTAAAACTTGACTGCAGCGTTCAGTCGTGAAACTGAGCGAAGGTTTTTGGCACCCTCCTGTATTTACCTGTGCAGGAATTGTTTTTTGTTCAAAAACCAGTTACAACTGGCCAACAACCAAATCATGCAAAGCAATGATTTTCCACGGCAAGCAACAACGTTCTACTATCGCAAGGTATTTATTCTGTAAACGATTCCCTGTGACTGTAGTAAGCGTGTTTCTGTGAAATAAAAAATGTTTCTACAGAAGATAATGAAGTTACGGAGCGTCGTTCATCACAATTTCAATTTTGGGAAAAATCATAAAAGCCCTAGCCACCCAAACACCTCGGCCTTCCCGCCAACCCAACTTTGTCTTTCGCTCGTGCACGACGCTGTTCCGTCGTCAACTGCCAAGGGCCAGCGCTGTAGTGTTCCTGGATCGGCTGCACACAGCGGCTTTGTAGGAGCATTTAGCTGCTATATATTCCCCGATAAGACCAACTACTTGCAGGCATGAACAAATTGCACGTAGGAGCGGACTTGCACTTCCAGCTTTACATCAAGCTTGGCGCATTGAGCGCCGTCTGCTATTTGTAATTACTGAGTATGAGCGTAAATCACAGACATGGCATGCTTCGTAAAGGTCGCCTCTACTTTCAAGATTTACAGATCTCCAAAAAAAGTCCGCGTGTCTCTCTACGCTTTGGAAGCCACACCGCAGTAGAAAGACAGAAAGCATTGCACAACTACGCTGCGCTGACCGCCACCGGCATTCCAGTGACGAGCGGTTCGCCACGGGCGGCGCTGTTCGCTGAGGCGACGGTGGTACCATACAACGGCCACCCGGTCCCTATTATCATCGCGAACAGTTGAGGCCGCCCATGTTGAAAAGGCACGGCTTGTACGAATAGACGCATGCAGCGCCGTCTGGAATCGAGTTTTATTATGCACTCAGTCGCGTAGAACCCCCCCGCCCCTATTCCTTTAAAAACTCTGGCCTGGCCTCAGCCTTCTTTTCAAATCTCCGATCTGTAAAAGCAGCGCGCGGCGGCAGCAATTATTTTTTTTTGTGTGTCCTGTTCTTCCACTGAATCTTGTTTGTTAAGAGGTTTGAGGGCAACACAGATTGAAGGCGGGCCAGTTGGTACATAACTAACTTATAAAACAGCGCTATAAACAGGACTACAGAAAGGGCACACAGACAGGGCGCTGACTAACAACTGAGTTTATTGTCACTGAACGGGCAATAAATACGGAAAGAAAGTGACACGTGAGAAAGAAATAACAACTGAAGAAAAAAAATACTATAAAACTATCAGATTCACAAAGTACAGTGATCTTCATTACTAACACAATCGTAGCAACTAGCACGCCTTATCAACATTATCCCCAAGGAAGTGAATTTCTTTCCCCGTAAGAGCAACAGACGGAGCGCTGACGCAATCATGTTTCCGGGTATGAATTTCCCAGGCCTCTCTAATCTGCCGTCGCATCCGGTCACGGTATCGCGCCAGCACGTGGCTTTTCTCAAACAGAGGCGAACAGCCTGGGCATTTGGCAACGTGAGTAGCGAGTGTGCTACCAGTGGCGTTTCTTACGTCGCACGCGTGCTCCCGAAGACGATCGTTGAGGCATCGCCCCGTTTGTCCCACGTACGACCGCTGGCAAAACAGTGGTATCTCGTAGATAACCTCCCCCTGGCATTGGACGTAGGGCTTCGTATGTTTCTTCGCGCATTTTTTCTTCGCTGGTCTCTCACTGTTTACCTTGCGGCAAAGGCTACTTAATTTGTCAGGAGCAGAAAACACGAGATCAACACTGGACCGCCCTACTATTTTCTTCAGCCTGTGGCTCACCCCGTGGATGTAAGGGATCACGGCTACCTTCCTTCGCTCCCTGGATGGAGCTTCCTGTTCCTGGGGTGGTTTTCTCAGTCCTTTCAAGATTTTGTAGCCCACGCCGCAAAGCAGCGAATGAGGAAAGCCAGCCCTCCGCAGACGACTTGTTTGGGCGTCAAGGCTGCTCTGGATTCGATGATGACAGGACCTTGACAGCGAGTTTTGTAATGCGAGGAGTTGTAATGATGTAATGCGAGTTTTGTAATGCGAGGAGTTGCTACTTCAGCATTACAAAACTCGCTGTCAAGGTCCTGTCATCATCGAATCCAGAGCAGCCTTGACGCCCAAACAAGTCGTCTGCGGAGGGCTGGCTTTCCTGATTCGCTGCTTTGCGGCGTGGGCTACAAAATCTTGAAAGGACTGAGAAAACACCCCAGGAACAGGAACCTCCATCCAGGGAGCGAAGGAAGGTAGCCGTGATCTCTTACATCCACGGGGTGAGCCACAGGCTTAAGAAAATAGTAGGGCGGTCCGGTGTTGATCTCGTGTTTTCTGCTCCTGACAAATTAAGTGGCCTTTGCCGCAAGGTAAACAGTGAGAGACCAGCGAAGAAAAAAATTCACAGCATATCCACGGGGTGAATGATGATGAGTGGGCGAAGCTTCTGAGGGGAAATCATCGGTAAAACCGTGACTCTTCAGTGAAAGTTCGCCCACTACATCTGTGTCCGAACGTAACGTCTAGAAAGTCTCGCTTAAACCGCGCGTCGGCACCTTGGGGCTGAGCTCGCCTGATGCGTTTTGCAGACGCCTCACGAGCTCTCACTGCATCGGGGTCTGCCTGCCGATACGCGCGCTTTCTCGCCGCTTCCCGTTCTCTGACGTTTTGGAGATCCTCTCTTCGCGCCGCAGCCGTGCCGCTTCGCGTACGGCAGGGTCCTCAGCGCCGTTGCCGTGACGCTTGGGCCTCATCGTTCGCGAACGCTGGGATCTTGGCGGCGTCGTCGCGCAGCCAGACGACACGCTTCGGGGCCTCCCGCTCTCGTACGGCAGGATCTTGGCGGCGGCGTCGCGCAGCTTCACGGGAGGGCTTCTGCCTCGCGGGCTCGCACCTTCTTGCAGCCTTATCCAATCGGGCGACTCCGAGCGCGCGCCAACAGCGACGGATTTTATTACTACGCTCCCCGCCATCTAGTAAACAATCCAAGAACTAAACTAGAGGTAGCCATGCCATCTAGTAACATCCAAGCGCATGTTTTCATCATATACAAGTACCGCCATCTATAAACAATCCAAGACCTAAACTAGAGGTAGCCACGCCATCTAGTAAACAATCCAAGAACTAAACTAGAGGTGGCTACATACATATGTCGAGGATGGACAGACCCACGCCTTAAGGAGCTTCGCCCCTAAAAATGCGCGAAGAAACATACGAAGCCCTACGTCCAATGCCAGGGGGAGGTTATCTACGAGATACCACTGTTTTTCCAGCGGTCGTACGTGGGACAAACGGGGCGATGCCTCAACGATCGTCTTCGGGAGCACGCGTGCGACGTAAGAAACGCCACTGGTAGCACACTCGCTACTCACGTTGCCAAATGCCCAGGCTGTTCGCCTCTATTTGAGAAAAGCCACGTGCTGGCGCGATACCACGACCGGATGCGACGGGATATTAGAGAGGCCTGGGAAATGCATACCCGGAAACATGATTGCGTCAGCGCTCCGTCTGTTGATCTTACGGGAAAGAAATTCACTTCCTTGGTGATAATGTTGATAAGGCGTGCGAGTTGCTACGATTGTGTTAGTAATGAAGATCACTGTACTTTGTGAATCTGATAGTTTTATAGTATTTTTTTCTTCAGTTGTTATTTCTTCCGCACGTGTAACTTTCTTTCCGTATTTATTGCCCGTTCGGTGACAATAAACTCCGTTGTTAGTCAGCGCCCTGTCTGTGTGGCCTTTCTGTAGTCCTGTTTATAGCGCTGTTTGATAAGTTAGGGGTTGAGGGCGGCTCCAGTGCAGCTGAGCCACCCAAACCAGGTAAGTGAACTTCACTGTATCGAAAGGAACGCCTGCCCTTCTCCCCATTCAGTCAAACGTTGCCGGCTTTTTTTACATGCGGACAGCAGGCATAGTGTCAGAAATCTCCCTAATTCAGCGTGTCATGAGCGTGTTTGAACATTGATCTGTGCGGTTTAGACATTGCATTTGAGTTCTCTGTAGTCGATTGCTTTCATAGACGATGACGATGGCTGCCGTGGGAAAATCGTGTCGTCTAGGCCACCCCTATCGTTTGGACTAGGCCGAACACTTCGTTCGTACGAAACACCCTCACTACTGTGGCAGCATCCCACTAATGGTAGCCGGCTGATATCGTTCGTTTGTTGTTTGCTGCTAAGCTTTGTTACTGGAGCTCGAATGCAAGTAACTTCGAGGCTGCGACAATACCCCATCGGCATAGTCGAAGCCTTAGTTGGGTGGGGCTTCGGCCGCTACGCCACGCCCAGGGATAGGTTGGTTGGGTGTATTTCATGGACAGGATAACTTGGAGGAATCCGGGGATTGACATTGCACGGCCGAGTTGAACTCGCGATGCTCGTGGTGGTGGCTGCTGCGGCGTGGTTCATTGTTCACAGTCTCCGTAGCGGGCATATATCTAACTGACCTTTTTCTTTAGCAGAGGTTGCATGTCGAGCGTGTTTTCGCGTGTCGAAAGTACTATGAATTTTCTGTGCAGTCTTCTGGCGCCCGACCCGTTTCAGCGGTATCCGGATATCGATATTCTGCTGTACATTGAATGTGGAGCGTTTTCATAACCTGTTTTCTTTTTTGCCTGTCGGCTTTAGTCACGTGATTGCATTGTCTGCCGCCGACGGCAGAAACGGGCAGAAAATGCTTCTTAGGGCAACGAATTTAAAACAAAAAGCTGTTATGAAGGCCTAAAACGAAAAATAAATAAATGTTGTAGAGAAAAGAGATAAATGAAGTAAAAGTGCGGTAAAGTAACGTAGTTGGACTCGCCTGCCCCAAGTAGCCACCAGTGCAGCAGTGGAGTCGAAAGAACGCACTGGAAAATGCGCCACGCCCAAGTCGCGCCTTTTGAAGCACGCTGCCCTGGACCGGATGCGTCACCTCAAAATCAGCAAATAGCATAATCGAATGCTTAAAGCGCCTGAAATCCGCCTCGAAATATTAATATCACGTTACGTGGACGTCGCTAGAGCTCGTGTAGCCGGAGTTCAGCTCAATCTCGGGTCTTCTGGCGCTGCGCTGCTGTTTATAAATACGTGAATTAGGCAATAGTGCGTGAAACATTCCGGTGGGGATCATCGTAGGTGCGCCTTCGTAAAGCGGTGACCCAATCACTGCGGCGATGCTAAGAGTTTTCAGCGCGACCGGGCCTCCGATGGACCCCTTCTCCGCAACATCGCCGCATTCAAGAAACGCTCGCGGTACGCTAGTCGTTGGTGAAATTTTTCCATTATTGTAGTGAGCCAGTATATTTTGTTTAGGACCCCTTTATCTTGTGTTCAGACGCTAGTTTCCTCTATTCGACAACGGACGTGTCTACGCTAGCACAGCGGATGCGACTAGCAGTGCGATTTGGCTGACCGGCGTTGGGGGATGGCGGCGGATTCCGTGCAGTGCTGTAGGCGGAGTATGCGCATCGTTGGCCAAGAAAAAGCTTGACGTACCTCCGAGCGGAGCCAATGGCGGCGCGCGTCTCCGGACACAAGCACTTTCACCAGTGTCTCTAGGTTGTTTTCGGCAGAGACGGTCTGCTCGTAGCTTCCAGAGCACTTTGAGACGCGAGTAAAGGGTGACAGCTCTAATCCTTGTAGCTGGATAGTATAGAGGACGATAACTTGGGAAATGCCCAATAATTTTAATTTATTGTTGCGGGAGCACGTTGCCAGGTTAGCACTCAAGCGATGCGCGCGTAACATGGGGGGCCTTCGGAGCCGTCCTTAGGGCCTCTTTAAAATACGACAGATATTTCGCCGTGAATCGCTGAAGGTAATGATGGGTGCGAAAGAACTCCATCGCCTTTGCCCTGCTTTTGGCAATACCAACTACCACAGTAAAATCTCTTTGAACAGTCACAGCCACTTTCACCATCTTGAAAAATAGAAGCACCTCTGGCCTAGGTCTCTACTCACATTTCACTTGGTGCCGCAACGGCCCGGGACTCGTGTCTGCCAGGCCGACACCGACAAGCACGACCGATAGGCTTTGTTCGACGGCTTTTGCTTCAGAGACCGGCGGACCTTCCTCCCAAGACTAAGGAGGACGTCGATCGAGCGAAAGTTGCTGCGACGAACTACACTTCGGGACAAGCTTTCCGTCGTCTTAATCGATATATAACACGGCCTCAGAATAGGCACTGTGACTACAGCGATGAACGCCGCGATATTCCTAGAGTGGATAGAGGCCAAACATCGACCTATCAAGAAACTGGACGACGAAATTGTTTTGGAAGCGACGGACAAAATGGTCACGAAGAGATATCCAGCGCGACTTCGTTCCGTGACAGGGTGGTGAACATCATGGCGGAGCCTCGTTACAGATCTTGAGACCAACAAGCTGGTGAGTCTTTCGTTTCGCCTTCTGTAAAGAGACCTTCTGATTGCGAGCCCGCAACAAATAGAACGAAGCTACCTGCAATAGAACTAACGGAGTTCGATGAATAGCGCCGAAGCTGGATCAGATTTTGGAGCCTATTTAAGTCCGCTGTACATAAGAACATAGTACTGCGGGCGACGCAGAAATTATTACTTCACCAGCCTTCTGACCAACTTGCCGGCTGCATCAGTTTCTGGACTGCCCATCAGCGAACAATGCTGCAATGACGCGATCGAAATACTTCAGAAGCGGTTCGGGGACCAGACTCTTATTGCACAAGACCACCAGTGGGCTCTGATTGACATACCACCTGTTTCCTCATCAACTGACGCAAGGAAACTACGTAAGATGTACTACTACGTGCAGATACACTGCAGAAGCTTGAAGGCACTTTGCACGAGCCTAGACACCTATTGTGCCATGTTACGTGAGATACTTCTTCGCGAACTCACTCGAGACATGGTCCTGAGGTACCCCCGGCATTGAAAAACGTTGTTTACTGCTTCAACATCAACCGTAGTGGAGCGTGAGCATCCAACCACACAAACCACAAGAAACAGTTCGGTGGTTTAACTAACTCATTTGGAGCCGAAATTGAGTGTATGGAAGTAGTTACACTGAGCATGCCTCCAGAACGAAGTTTAGGGCGAATTACGAGCCAAGGAAACAGCATCAAACAGCATCTTTCAAACATACACATTCAGCGGCAGCCCTGTATGCCACAGGTAATGAGACGCGACAGTGCCTGTTTTGTTCCTGCCTGCAGATTAGAGGATCTTGCTAGGATAGGAAAATCTACTATGGAGCAAAAGAAGACTTTCCTCGCCAAAACACGGACGTTGTTTCCGTAATCTGACCCATGGACACATTGCTCGACAGTGTAGGAAGAAGATCGCTTGCTCGCGTTGGGAACGACGGCACGTTCCCTCAATGTGCAATGAACACCCAGAGGAGTCCGAGCAAAACATATTTTATGGCCGGAAGTTACGCACTCACTGTTCCCCCAAAACAGGCAAATGACCTAAGTGACAATTCCGAAGGAGCAGAGCGCAGAACAGGTCACTTGGTCAAGAAGCACGATCAGACCTTTTTCCTAGGAAGCGACAACTCAGACGACAACCTATCGAGGAAGACGGGAAGCGAGCCACAGATGCCTTACGCGTCGTGGGAAGGACCCTCACGAAAATCTTCAAGGCACAACTAACGCCCCGACCCAGAGAATTTGCCCATGGAGCCACAGCAAATAATCGAGGAAACGAGCTTGAAAGGACCACGTATGTTCAAGACGCCATCTTCGAAGAAGCGCTCCCAGGTCATTTTCTTCTGTGCGAATACCACAGCCGTTCGTTTCAACGTGGACCCCGATATGAGGTTTGAAAATATTGTGCCAAACTACACTGCATTGCATCCTGCCGTCGGGTATGCACTACTGCACGCACCGGCTGCGCAGAAACTTGTACCATGGCTACCCGCTCAATGCCTATACACTCTACATGCACTCTGTCTCCACATTGTCGGCCCCCGGGAAGATGTAAAATCTCTTTGAACAGGTCACAGCCGCATCGGAATTGGCCGCCATAGGCCTGGTGCGGCCAGCCATTGTCTGTAGTGAACTGAGGTCTATCTGCCTTGGCTGGCTTGGTAATGTCTCGTGCTTCCCGACGCACGCATTGCTTCTTCGTCTTCTCTTCCTTCGACGTCTAATGCCGACCTCGATGGTCACTTCTCTCCCCCCTCGACGCTCGAGTCTTTTCCTTGGGGTTTGAGAGATCCTACAACCACAGCTCTAAGCTGAACACCACTCCACTCCATTGTATGCTTCCCGGAGTCGTCGAATGAAATGCATTGGGACAGGGACCTTTCCTTATTTATTCCTCGATGAATGTTTTGGCATTACACTACTACAAACTCTGTGTACCCTCTCCACATAATCCGAACGCCAGTTGACATCCTCCTCCACCACAGACAGCAACGAGTTTAAGGTCCCGGTACTTATGCATTCTGCAAACTCGTTCTCTAATGCTGTAATAATACACGCCATTTCTCGCCCACATCAGAACTACCGACTGATTAGGTAACGGTGAGTCTGCGTATCTACATCAGCCAAACCCCATATTTCAATTACTTTTCGTCCTTGTTTGGAGGCTGACTGTATGATCGAACTTCACTTATGACGCATTGTTGATGTTCATTTATTATTTAGACCGAAATTACTCCGACGCAATCGGTATATTCTCGTTTCGAATATTACAAAATAGCATTCAGGCATGAGCGGCGAAGGAGCGCAGCTCACGTGCACTACTTTGTTATTAATATACTCATCATGTATTGTGCCCCTCATTCCTGCCGAGCTGACTTTTTGCACCTTTCTCTTCAATGTGTAGCTTGTGTAGAATAGAGTCAATTTAGGTTTTAAGTCTGTTCTACCCCTGTCATCGTTTGATGATGAAATAAAATATTTTGCACAGTCAGACCTCGTTATGATGAAGTACTGTCAGAGCAGTATATTAGTTTCCTAAATTCTTCATTCGTTGTAACAGTAGACGTATTATTCTGCCACAACAAATCTGCACTCTGGCTAGCGCAAAAATACTAGATACTAAAACGCATAATTCTATTGTTTGAAACTGCTGTGAACGACTTGACCGTTACCTGTCTCTTTATGGGACTTCAAACTAAAAGAGTCAAAACATGAAAACGAGAAACGGCAACGCAACAAGGTTCGTTTCACAAAACAGGCCTACGTTCTTATTTATTTTAAGACCGATTTGATCATCGCCTAGTGGGTTGTCATAGCTCTGCAGGGCCATTTCTACATTCGTAGTTTTACAAAAAGTTATCTCTTAATTTTTGTTTTGCTTTTTAAACCTGGCGTTGAAGTTCGATACTTGCGCGAATCAAACATTTCTTCGTTATAGCCGACATCGCGCGCGGCTGTGGGGGTTTCGGTTTCATTATATGAACAAGTGTACCTGAAGTAAAGCGTGACCAACCAGAGTTCGTAGTTATTTCGCTATACACGATATTTCGCTCTATAAGTGTTCGTTATAATGAGCTCCGACTGTATAGTGTACCTTCCATCTTGTTACCAAGTATATTCCTCACCAAACGTGTTCTGACCATAAACTATTGTATCTTTTATCAGCTACATAATATGTAAAAAAGCTGAGCGGGCTGCTGGTTGGGGACGTGTCGCAGGCTAAGGGAACCATCATTGGTCATCCCAAGTTGTGAAAATTCCACCACGCACGAGCAAATACGCCGCCGGATGTACAGCAATTTGTTTCCTTGCAAAAGCCTCCGAAAATAGAGCATCAAGCAGTGGCTACGGCACGCAAATTTTGAGTTTTCCAATGTACTGCGACGACGTGCAGCAGGTTCGTCGTCTTGAGGGTACATTGGAGAAGAAAGGCAAACGAGGGAATCTCAACCGGAACATTCGCCTACCAAAAGGCCACGAACAGATGTGATGGTACACAAAATATGCCCACACTATCTTTAAAACCCTTAGTACAAACGACCTTACTAGATGTTCGTTTTAAACAATCTGCTTTTCCATAGCTCACTGCGACATAGGCTCTTAATACGTTCTCCTTATCTGCTTTCATAACACTTTTGGGGCCACAATTAAATATTTTTACACAACGCATGTGCTATGTGAGGAAGGTAAAATTAGCCTGGAGCACGGAGAAAGAAATTATATAGGAGGGGAAGCGGCCTATGCAGCAGCTGCGGGCAAGCCAGCAGCTATTGTCAGAATTAAAAAGCTCTGACTAGAATGCTTCATAACTGCGACGGTGAAGGAGAAGGTGGCGGCACCTAATGGACGAAACGATAGAGGCGGCCATTGTTTTTGAGCTGCGCAAAAGAACTCCGAACGCGGTGGCCATCCAGTTTCTTTTCTCCGGAAAGATGCCGCTAGTTTAAACGAATGCCGTACTGAGTTTATTTGGATAACCTAGGAAAGGTTGTTTCCATTTCTGTGTTGGTTTTGCTCCATCTCCCGCAGCTTTTTTTTTCCCTAGGACGTCTATGTGGTTATACACTGGTTCTTCCGAATAAGAACCGCCAAAAGAGCATGTTTGTGTCTCCGGTGTCATGCAGATAAAAATGTGACACCTACGTGACAATATTTGTTCTATAAAGAAGCATGCTACTTGTTCACTTGTTTGTCTTATATAGTTTGTTGGCTTGACTAGTTGGTATTCAAATGGGGTTCACTGAAAACTTTTATTCTGTCTAACCATTCGAGCGCGCTTTTCTATGGGCAGCACCTGTTCGAATTCGTCATTTGTACACGTTTTGCTTGGAATTTGAGGGCTTGCAAGAAGTCGCAAAGCTCAGTAAAGTTCGAATTGTCAAAAAAGTAAAGGAAAGGTGTCACTGAAAGTTGGCATGAGCGAAACTATTACTAATTGATGCTGTGCTAGATGGTTTGAGCTCCGCGCTGTACAAAATGTCTAGGGCCACAATGACTTGAAGGCTGAATTCTCTCTGGGTTTCCGTTTTCGTTCCTTCAAATTTGGGACATCGTTCTTCTTAAAATCACTAAATTGTTCTTCAGTTTCAGTGTATATTCTCAGGAGCAGTTTTACACCTGTCGCTGCATTAAAACACATTTGGAAGGACATGTTATACCGATTTAAATCACAAGTTATTTCTAAAAACACGCCTGTGCCTTGCGACTCACATTCGATCCGTTCCGACGCCCCAATTCCGTTGATAATAGCCATTTTTCTACTCCAAACTGAAGGGAAAAAACCTTAGGCTGGTTTCTATATCACAAGGTTATTTTATACGATGAAGACACCTCTAAGTTGGTCATAGTACTTACGTTGATGACGCCTTCAACCACTCGGTGGTAAAATATCACTAGAGAGAATTTAAAACAATTTGAGATAGAGGCAGGCGCAACCCTGTGACATGAAGCTGCGCACGCTGCCAATCTGCGGGAATTCGACAAGCTTTACCTGTTTAAAGCCGCGCAGCTGTATTTTGTCAATTCGGTTTGAAGTGAGTCAGTTTACACCAGCCATAAATAAAAAAGCAAAAGCTACTCAGATCATTCTTTGTCCATTGCGCAGTGAGGTAGTTATGATTCAAGCAAAGAGAAAAGTAACCACGTAAAGTGGAAAGTAGTGCTGAAATTTTCAATCCGCTCACCTGCCCAGCATTGGGGCTTTTACAAGCGCACCAGCAGAGTCACCGCTAATTAAAACCTATCAAAACTTTTCGCGCGACGGTTCAGTTACACAATATATGGCGGGGGGCCTCTGCCTTATTATGGAACCTAATTGGGGTCCAGCTGCCAGACAGATAACTCTAAAGTATATGTCGGCGCGTGTCAGATAGGGTATAATAATAACAAGGAGGGGCTTCCTATTGCCGGTCGTTCAAGAGAACTCTTAACAGCCTCAGCACGCATCAGCTGGCGGGGAAGAATATCGCAGCCTGCCATCAGCCTTATACAACTGCTGGCGGCTATTGGGGGTATCGAAAAGCCTATCTTGAAGTATATTAGCTGAATGGGCTCTATTGATATATTATCTGAATGGGCTCTTATGGTTACCAGAGCCACTGATAGGAAGGCTTTGATTCCTAATGGTCCAGGTTAAAGTAACATATTGGGGTGGTTAGAGAATCTAGTTCATTTTCATCATCATCCCCAGCCTATCTACCCCCACTTCGGCGCAAAGGCCTCTACCATTAATATCCAATTATCCCAGTCCTGTTCTAACTGCGACCATTTTATTCCCGCAAACTTCTCGATTTCATCTGCCCATCTAACGTTCTGCCGCCCTAGCAATGCCTGACTTGTCAAGGGATGCAGTCTGTTACCATTAATGATCAACGATTATCTTGCCATCGCATTCATACCCTTCCCACTTCCAGTTCTTCTTGATTTCTACTAATTAGTCATTAACACCCGGTTGTTCCCTGACACACTCCGCTCTTTTCTTGTCCCTTATTGTTACACCTATCCTTTTCCGTTCCATTGCTCACTAAGTCGTGCTCAATTTAAGTTAAACCCTCTTAATAAGCCTCCAAGCTTCTGGCTCGTAGGTGACTACCGGTAAGATGCAGCTGTCATACACTTTCTTCTTCAGGGACAATGGTAGGCTGCCATTCAATACCTGAGAATACACTCCTCCCAATTCTTATCCTTTTAATTATCTCTGCCTCATGGCTGCGATTCGTGTTCATAACTTCGCCTAAGTAGATATATTCGCTTACCACTTCCCCTGCTTCGCCTCCTACCTTAAATCGTTGTGCTCTTCATATGGTATTGATCAATACTTTAGCTTTCCGCTTAATAATTTTCAGGCCTACAGCTCTGCTCTGTTTCCCCGGTGTGGTTATGATGCTTTGCAATTTCTCCCATGACTTACTTAGCAATCCAACGTCATCAGCAAATGTGCGCTTGCTGAGGTATTCTCCATTAACCCTTATTCCCACCTGTTCCCAATCCAATGTTCTGATTACCTCTTGTAAACTCGCTGTGAATAACATTGCAGAGATTGTGTTTCCTTGTCTGACGCCCTTCCTTATAGGTATTTTACTGCTCTCCTTATGGAGGAGGATGGTAGCTGTGGACCGATTGTAAATATCCTTTAGTATTTTGACATAATGCTAATCTACCCCTGAATCCGTAATGCCTGAATGAGTGTTGAGGTTTCGGCCTAGTCAAATACTTTCTCGTATACTATGAAGGCTGTATATAGAAATTCAGTGTACTCAACGCACTTCTGTATCACTTCATTGATGGTGTTAATATGGTGCATTGTTGAATAGCCTTTATAGAACCCTGGTTGTTTTTGAGGTTGACTGAAATCTAAGGTGGCAGAAATTCTGTTAACGATTACCTTGGTAAGTACCTTATAGACGAATGACAGTACGCTGATCGGCCTATAATTTTTCAAGTCTTTTATGTCGCCTTTGTAATGGATTAGGATGATGTTCGCATTCTTCCAAGATTCTAGTGAACTCGTGGTCTTTAGGCATAGGGTGTACAGGTTCGCAAGTTTTGCTAGTACAATTGGCCCACCATCCTTCAAGAGGTCTGCTGTTATATGATCTTCCCCAGGGGCTTTTCCCCCTTACATTTCTTTCAAAGGCGTCCTAGTTCTTCGCTGGTTAACGGTGGGATGTCTATCTCCTATGAACTACTTTCTCGTTCGGCATTACCCGGGACATCCCGGCTACTGTACATATCTCTATAGAAGTCTTTGGATAGTATGACTATTTCATCCCTATTTGTGATGACATTGCCTTGCTTGTCTTTTAGTGGAGAGAAAATATTTATTCGGAGCTAAATCTATTGGAATTTTGCTTAAGGATGGATCAGTGGGGGATTTTTAGGTGCCCTTAGGCGGTATTACACATCTATCTCTTGCTACTATTTGGTGCGCTCCGGAGAGGATATAAGGGATAGGTCGCGTGAAGTCCGCTTGACGAAATTTGGGACATTGCCGTGGGCTTCCTCGTTGCTATTTGGTTAAGAATGGCATGCTGCCGATAATGTACTCCGGGGTTATTTCTTCCCGCCAAAACGACGAGGAAAACTTGTCTTGTTAAAGATTTGTTCGTAGCACGGGTAAAACCATTTCCTACACAATTCCCATGTACACCTACGTCCATTCGCCAGTGTTGTTGAACAGTGCCTGAGGTGAAAGTTTGCAACAACTAAGGAGGAGGACCTAATTTTTGTTTTCATGTCGCAGAAAGTCCCAGAGGCATCTTTCTCTGCAAAAATTATCCGAGTCCAGCCAAGAGCGAAATGTGGTGTTCTACAGGACTGGCAAAGTATACGGCGCCGCGTTAGCACCAACGTGACTGCCAAGCATAGCGGCCTGGTGACCGGCACTACTTCGGTTTGAACTCGCTTAATGATTCTAGGTGTCATTTTTCTCTTCCCGCAAACGCGAAACAGGTTGTGAAGGCCAGGATACCACTGTGAGCAGACAACTATAAAAGGGCTGACTAAAGCCCTTACATGCATGAACCTTATCTTAGTGCAAATACCTGAAGAAAATGTCGCCTACTTGATTCGCAGAAATCGAACACAAAACAATATAACAAAACTACACGAACAATATATGTTTGTGTTCTTTCTGCGTACCTTCTAGCGTAGTTTTTAGGCAATTCTGAAATCCGCTACAAATAATCAACCAATTCGTCAGGGAGAAAAATTATGCCTAACCAACATCATTAAACGGCCGTCGTCTGACAAAACGCCGCCGAATAATGAAAGGAATAGCACTGACTGTGTTAAAAATCTAATTAACATATATCAAAAGAATATGCATTTGGGAAATCACGTTTTTTTTTTGCGCGGAAGCTATATAGGGCTATTGTACACGCAGCAGAAAATATACACGGGTTTATGCTTGCTAGATAAAAGATTAAGGTGCATGAAATGTCCCCAACCGAAGATTTCTAATGCACCAATCAGAGCTGACAGCCCAGTCCCCATCACGCGTAACAGTACGTCGGACACTTCGCCCATACACTGCGGGGCTGCCCTTCTCAAGCACAGAGGAATCTGTTCTATTCTACACGATTCCACTCTATTCTACAACCTAGTCAGACCTCGAAGCGGAGAAAAGCGTAGTGCCTATTGTGTGAAACCAGAACTTTATCAAAGACTCCCCATGTTTACCTCCCAATAACCACGGGGGGCTTCCGGCAAGAGGTTTAGTCATACCTATTTTCATTATGGCCTGGAAAATGTCGTCCTCGAACGGACGGAAGAGGTTTCCGCAGTAAAAGACTTAGCTACCGGGCAATCGCGGCAGGTCGAGGGTATAAAGATCTTTTTAAATGATAACGCTCCTTTCACTCTGCATTGTATGGGATATTACTTGGTGCCGTTATTTCTTTTTAACTTTCGCGCAAGTATTCGCGGTACGAACTAATTTTTATTATGCTTTCCCTTCCCATTATCATTTGTCACTATTTTTAAGTGACACTTTGTGTTTTAGTTTTATGACCGTATTCATTGATTATACGTTAAACGCTGCCCAGGATTCGTGTAAGTTATATAGTTTATTCGGCTGAACTTGTGCTTTTGTTGCGGCTGACAGATGAGCTTTCTCCTTATGGCATTTTCAAGTGCTGCTGCTCAATAGGTTTGGCTCAAGGGGATTAAGGAATATAATACGGTTGACAGTTTCTTTACCTTGTTTCATTTGCCTCAGACATGTGCGTCATTCAGTGTTAAATTACACACAAATTATTAGCTCTCAGAGGTAATACATGCGACTTCGTCTGTGCATGTAATGACGGCAGGGTATACGGTACAGGCAAAATGGCAATTTGCATGCTAGCTTGCAAAACCTACTGGCATTTCTTTTCATATTTTGTTGATTTGTATATCAGTGTACTGATTATGGGATGGTTATTTTGACTATTCTCACAGGCGACTAACTCGAAACTTTATCAGAGTTCATTGGCATGGATGTGTTCTGCTGCAAGTGAAGGTTTTTGATTTTTTCCTTACTGTAGAAGTTTTATGCTGGTGTGGGCGGTGAATTGTAGCTGTTGGATTGATTTCCATACAGTAGTGTTCGCCTATAATCGGTTTGTAACATCTCGCGCTTCACATGTCTTTCGGTGTACGTAGATGCATTAGTTCAGCCGTGGGTGGCGACACTTTCTCTTATTCTGGTTGCTTAGTAAGTTGACATCGCCTGTGGCTAGTGTCATTTGCAATTGGGACACTGCTTGTTTTTTTTCAAGCGTGTCCACAACACTACGCCCTATTAACAAGACACGAATGTCATAAATGACGGCGCGGTGAATCTGGGTCACAAATGTCAAAACCCAGCACTCGCTGGGCTTTTACTTTGACCTATCCTGACGCCATAACCCCGGTTGCGGTGTCAGTTTGGGCGTCTAGGTTTATTCGTTCGAGAGTACAAGCCCCCGTCTCCATTAGGCGAGCGCGTTGTCTTCTGTTTCTTGTAATTTTCATGCCTTTTACGCACCGTATTTACGGTACGAGATTTGGGTAGCCACTGCATCATTCTGTTCTGTGCGGTTTGACAAGAGCTATTAAACATGGTAACACATTCCGAATTACACAACTGCTATCGGTCCGGTCCGTAACAGGTAGAGCACCAGTCGCGGCTATAATTTGTAGCATAGTAAAATCCGGTTCGGTATTTATTCGGTGGTCAAAACGGAGGTTCGTGATTCGCCCTTGCAAGACGTCGCACGCAGAAGACTTGGCTTGGTGATTGAGCACCACTAGCGACTTATGAGAACCCTTGAAAGCCTGGAGGTGAAGATGTTTTCTTTAACTGCTATCAAGCAGAAGTTAGGAACCCTTTGGTACCTAAAGTCATAATTTTGTTCTTCCCCGGAAACCGCTTCACGCAGACTGGGAATGACGCTGCTTGGGGTCTTTCTCCCCGAGGCGGATTTTCAGTACGCTAAGTGGACGATCATAGAAGACAGCCGCACTGATTGTCACGTTGCCACCTATTGGTTTTTTCGGGGGTTTTAGTCACAAAAATATTTACGCTAAACGTTCTGCGCCTACTAAGCGTAGATTCAAAGACCTAATTGCCTGAAGTTTTTGCCTTCTATCGGAATTGCGCCTAATTACTCCACACCAGGTGCTGTAACTCGCTGTAATCGTAACTCGCGCCAACGCCCACACTCGTACGCACTCACACAACGCGCGCTGTAATTCCCACAGAAATTAGCTAGTGCCCTTACAAGTTATCATAAGTAGCATTAGTGAATACCCAAACAAACTTTTCCCGATGCATATATTTTATTTTTGGTAAGCAAAGGAACTGCTGAATTGCTTCCTGAAAGGAATTGTGGAACTGCAGAAATATATTTTAAAGGCACCGTAAACTACGTTTTGAAATTATTCTTTGTAAATATGGAAGGGTTTAGTACTAAGAATAACAGTCAGAAATATACTTGAGCCTAATGTAGTGCTATTCTCCCATCAGATAACCTAAAAACATCGTCTCGGTGCTTTTTAGGTCTTGGGATCATTTGAGCGTTTTAATGACACCACAGAAGCCATGTCGCGGCAAATTGGCCGGCTTTGTTTAGGTAGCAGTCAAACCCGCACGCAATACCCTTGAAAAAATATCAGGAAAAAAAACCCCGCACCTCCCCGAGGGGGATTGTGAGGATGCAGAAATGCATTGGGTGCACCGATGAGTGTGATGCGATTAATGGCGAAGAGAGAGGCGACAGTGTGAGCGTAATCATTTATTTTTTTCTTTTCCCACACCCGTCATTTCCGCTTCGTTATAGAGAAGCGTCTTCGAGACCGCGTTGAACGCAACCGCCAACTACAGATAATCATTCACGTCAAAGTCGTCGGGAATCGTTTCGAACTCACCGTCAGCATCATCGACGTCGTCTTCCTGCGGTTCCTCTCGTTCGCCGCCGTCATCGAAGTGATTGAGCCGACTCCAATCGACCGGAACGTTGATGGCGCGATACAGAGGGGTGTGTTCCAGGTGCTTGAGCCAAGCCAGGATGTTGCCGCGCTTCACCAACCCGCGCTTGTACGTTGCCGGACTCATCAGCCTCCGCTTGATGTGAACGTCGAACGCAACGTCCTCGGGTACCATGCGAAGAAGCCACCGCACAACCTTCGATACGTCGATGGGCACGTTCACCGCCTGTCCCTTGATTCCAAACTGCCCGTTGCCTCGAGTCAGCCGCCTGATGCTCATGAACGGGAGTCGAGGCGCGATGAGCCGCTCTTCGACCGGGTTCAGATCGGGAAGATGCGCCGGCCGAGGAGGATAACGGTAGCCAAAATTCACGCAGCCCTCCTTTTCGCAGCTTTGTCTTCTTCTCCTTCTTCTTCTTCAGCGGTTCCCCTACGGGAAGATGACGATGGTGGTTGAACGCGAAGCTATCTCGTGATGGATTGTTTGGTTGGCCAATCCCTAGGAGCATCATGCCACAATCATCATCAGACGCGCTGCGCACGCCGGCCAAGGGACGCACGAGAACCCCCGACTATAATGCATTTCTGCATAAAAGCAGGGCACAATCCGGAAGGTAACCTGCGGCCACGACCAAACCCCGTTGAGGCTCTCTGCGCAATCAATAGCATTATAGAAAAAGTGAAACCATTTATTACAAGGTTTGCAGGTTTTTCAAGGGATGCGGTGGTCAGATATGAGAAACATTCATCGTCTTCCATTACATTTTTTTGTCACAACGCCCGAAGGAGCAAGGTATCGTAATCTTTCAGATGTACGACGTGTAGGACACCTGCGCCCACTGGTTTCGAGCCTTATTATTTTTATAAAATCTTATACATGAACGGTTTATAGATAAATTCAGAACGGTACGCACAGAATCAGCGCGATGAAAATGCAGGTCAATTTTCTCAGCGTGTGTACGACACCGTTTACTCTTGCTTGGGTCTTAAGGCACTGCAGCAGTGTATATAAGACACAAAGAATGCCGCATCGGCTTACATCCACGGAAGAAAAGTGCGGAGCTGGTATAAGCAATTTAAGAGCTTATCAACCTGTTAGTCTCATAGGAACAAAGTGCAATAAATCGCACGTATATGTGGGGTCTTGTGGAACTAGGGCCAAATTTGACAAAACCGTGATTGTTACAAGCATCCTTTACTATCTCGAAAACGACAACCAGACCTACGAACCCTAAGTTTTTTCCGCATGAACCTGTACCCCTACTTTGTGCAAGCAACGCCTTTCAATAATTATTCCGTGGAATAATTTTGAGCAGTTGCATCTGTTTTTTTCTGTAACTATACATTAACTGAAACGCAGTAAACTTCGCTGGAACATTCATCATACTGTATTGCCCGCTTCGTGGGAAATGAAGTGTTCATAACATTTTTATCTTAGTAGACTAGGCCCACATTGATTGATTGATTGATTGATTGTAGGGTTTAAACGCGCCGACGCAACGCAGGCGATGAGGCGCGCCGTAGTGGAGGGCTGCGGATTAATTTGGACCACCTGGGGATCTTTAACGTGCGCCGAAATCTCGCACACACGGGCGTTTTTGCTTTTCGCCTCCATCAGAAAATCGGCCGCCGCGGCCGGGAATCGAACCCGCGACCTCGTGCTCAGCAGCGCAACGCCTTAGCCACTGAGCCACCACGGCGGGTAGGCCCACATTGAACTCGCAGAGTAATAAGCATGGGCAAAGTCAAAACGACAAGTTGCTTTGAAAGAAAGTACGTTTTTAATGTAGTAATCACCATACTGATGTAACTGGAGGACGAAGACATTTCCTATATTGAGGACATTCAGCCAAACAGTACGTTGATGAGGCCAATCTTTTTCTTGTGCGGGAATTAGCTTTGCGTTCAAGGAAAGCTACACAGTGTGGTTACACCTATCTGGTGTAATTTCCTCTAGAATACGTATATTTTATGGATACGTTGCTGGAGGAGGCATGAAGATTTACTTTGCGTTACTTCTTTCAATAAATCCATCGCTTGAAAGTACCTATGATGACCAAGAAATCTCCGTTTTAACCTGTTGGTTCACCTAATAAACCTAGGGAAACCGGAGAGGCATTGAATTGTGCCGTTCTTGACTAATCTAGGGAGAACAATGATTTTCTCTGCACAATTTACGTCACCGCTCCTAAATTACCCCGAATGACTCCGTGCTACGTTATTGATCTTCCAGGCATGCATTCCACTCTCACCACAAGGAAACATTTCCTTTCTCTCAAAATGTAAACTTACTGCTACATTTTCGTATTTGAAGACGCAGAAAAATCGTCCGTGTAATATTTTCATATTATTAGGGCGCTCGCAATAGATATTTTTGGTGAAACTCGTTGCCACATGCTATGTGTAATCCCCGCATCACCTACAGCATGGCTGGTATGTCCCACGAAATGAAACGTTCTTGAGCATACAGTTCTACACCACAAAATAAAATCTCCCATACAATCTATGAAATATACTTGCAATATGTGAGCGGTTTGCAATAGTCTTATTATTTGAAAGTGGGCTTAGACCAACAACTTATGGACATTTGGGGGCCAAAGTGTCACATTATTTGTATTTCCTTTCTGAGTTAAAATGGTGCGTCTAATTTTATTCTTGCTTTAACTGACAGAAACTCTCACTTGCTCGCTTCTTTAGAGCCCGGAAAGCCACAGCTTTAAAACTGAAAATTCCAACTGAAGTAAAGAGCAGTCACACAACGCTTCGGATTACTTTTCTCGGCTTATATATTTTTAAATTCTCTAAACACTTTTTCACTGCTGCCCTCACATCACAAATAACATGTACAACATGCCCTGGAAATGTGAACTGTCTCCCATAGTTTCCTTTTGCAAGAGACAGAAAAAATGAGTCACCAGCTGTGTCCATCACCTCTATATTGTTAGATCAATTTCTCTGGTAATTTTCTTCACAGCGTAATGAAGCCACCACTTGCACATTTTGCCGTCACGTCACCCGTCACGTTCCAGTGTTCTCGTCAAATGTGAACAGTCTCCAGCGGCGAGCTCTGCTATGGTCGCTAGAAGCGTCGGCGTAGACGTTTAGGGCACTAAAATTATTTGATTTCGAAACTCGTATTTTATGCAGGCGGCTGAAACTTTGACTGCATAGGACGCATACCTGCGCCCGATGTTGTCAGGTTCAAGCTGTGTGCGCCATTATTTTATTTCTTTTGACACATTGGGCAACCAATTTGTAAAGGGCTCCCTTTGTCGTAGCCAGGAACGCCAAGATGCACAACACAATCAAATTATGATTGCTGGGGTATATTTTTTAGACAGCACTCGAGAGATTTTGCGCAAAAACTCGCAACCTTCAGAGCTCTGTTTTGGGCCCCTATATTGAGGGCAATTTATGCGTTTGCCTATATCAGTCAAGCAATAGTGAACTGTAACAGTTTGGGCATAACAAAAAGGAGCTGCGATTATGAATCCTGATCGCAGATACATTAGATGCTGCTTCACTCAACGCACACGCTTTTTCGCTTCATCCTGGCCCCAGAGGCGGCGCCCCAAAGCTCCACAACTGCCATCTTCGTCATTGCAACCGAAACCTTATGCAACGGACGCCGTCGTATTTCATAGTCTCGTACATGTATCTGCGCAGATTACCGCTATACCAGGACGGGAAAGAATCTTCTAGTTCGTGTGGAATGAGCTCAAAAATACTTCATCCTATCTTATAGTCACCGCCCCGTTGAAAAGCAGGGTCCAACCTGTCGGTAGCGCAGAGGAGCGCGCAGAAGTTGCAATATGGATTCCACGTTCTTGCATTTCCTCCAAGCAAAATTACCGAGGACACACTCGTCGCCCTGGTGGTCTCGTGCGGTATCCATTTCACATTGATCTAGGTATAGGCGACGCGACAACGACCGGCTGTTTCTATGACAAGCCGAAAGCCGAAGCAGCGCCGGTCGCTTTGTTTCTCCGACCCACTGTTTAAATAATAGTCATCAGAACCTGACGTTTTCCGCGAGTGACAGACCTAACGAGCTCCCAAAAAGACAAGAAAGAAATAGCCTCAACGCTGTTTAGGTTTTCATCATACGATGCCAGCCTCCGGAATCCCTAAATTGTAGATTTATTGGGAAATTGCATTGATTTCCCCGTTTTAGGATGCCGTCGTGAAGGTATTCTTTTACGAGCAGCCCCACTCGAAAGCCCACAACCTTTGACGCTCTTTACAAAAAATCAAAGCTTCTTTCTTGAAAGAAGGATGCCTAAGGGGGACTCAAACGATGAAATTTTTATGGAACTGAATAATAAATGACCCAAGGGCTTAAAAAGAATCGCGTAGCGTTTCTAAAGTTTTTGCAGGTGCAGAAAAATGTTCATAACGCCATAGTTTATTTCTTTAGGAATATATCACTTCTTTGCTGAAACAAAAAGTAAAAAAGACGCACATTTGCGTTTGTCCAGCTTTCATTAAATGGCGCTAGTTGTCTAGCAGGCAATTGTGCTATTTTTTATTTTAGTACAGAGGTGACATATTTCTAAAATAAGCAAACTAGGCCGTTTGGAGCGTTTCATGCATCTAATTAAGTATTCGCATTCGTGCACGATGGTTTTTCAGACCTTGGGTAATGAAGTTGTAAATCTCAGTGAATGTTAACAACTGAGACCCAGATCGAAAGCAAAATTTTATTTTTACCGAAGCGCTTCAACCATATAGGAATGGCGGAATTTAGATACACGTCGGCTTCATATCGCGGCGGGTCCGGTTTCATTTCGACCACCAGAAGTATTTTATTTCTGGAGGTGCTACGGGTCTCATCATCATCATCATCATCATCATCATCATCACACCATGATCATCACCCCCACCACGACTACTGCCACCACCACCACCACCACCACCACCCCCATCCTATCTACGCCCACTGCAGGGCAAAAGCCTCTCCCATAAATGTCAAATATTCCTGTCCTGTGCTAACTGCGACCAATTTATTCCCGCAAACTTCTTCATCTCATCTGCTCACCTAACTTTATACCGCACACTGCCACGCTTAATTTCTGTAGGCTTTGGGTGTGGCCCAATCGCGGCGACCATTGCCGGTAGCGCACTCCTCACCACAGCAGGATTGGCCATCCTGGTGTTTGTAATGGCCACAACCTCCCAAGAATACTCCAATTGACTGATCATCATCATGTACCTTTTTTTAAACCGACTGTGTAAAGTTGGCGTTTCTGCACCGCATTTTGGTGCTACTACCTGCGGAAAGTGTGAGACACTAAATTTTCTTCTTTGAAAACATCCATTATCTCGTGCTAATAGCAGCGTCTCAACTGTTTTGTGTTTTCAGACTTGTGTGCAAGTTTCGTGACATTGATACCATCTCCATTGGAACTGATCAAATAACGCTCTTTAATAAAGTTCCTTGAAATACATTTCGTAAACGCTTCTGCTGTAGCAAAAACCGACAAAATGCCCCTTTTATGGCTAATGTCAGGGGCACCGACAAATGTAGAAACCATGTTTACCGTTACGTTACAGCCACATGTAACGCATTCGATTTTTCGTAGGCTTCGATGAGTATTAGTCTTATAATCTCTTGCAGGAAGCACTGTGAGGCATTGCAAAAAGAATCTACATTAGTTAAGGCAAATGTTTCGTTTTCATTTTGCTACCTCCTACGGAGCGGAAAATTGCTGTTATTTTGCAACCGTAATTGGAAAAAACGGACACCGCTGGTACCTTGTGTATCATGCATATCGGAAATTCCCGCGCCCGAAAGACGCGGACAAGATGAGAGAGAAACGCAGCGCTGCTTTTTGTAATAGCATTGTGTTAATTTGTGTATTTTTATTACTTACACTGGTAAATTGGTTCTGTTACTCTGTATTCATGCCATCCCGGCGGGACAGGTAGCATGCGAGGTGCGCGAAGTGCAGCGGCGGGAGTATTTTCCCTGTGTTATTATTTTTTTTTTCGGAGAGTACGCTCGGACGGGCCCGATAGGCTGTGGTCCACAACAAAAGCACCCTGGAGTGATTTTCGCTTTCTGACAGAGGTTTTTCCCAGTTTCTTTTGTGAAACCAGGGGTGTTTGTCGCTTTTCTGTTTGGCGAGCTGATTACCAAAGTAGAACGTGCCAGCCATGGGTGCGTTATAGTTTACTGAGAGACAAGTGAGCTAACGTAGCCGAAGGGGTCTATTCCACTGTGAAAGTTTGATTGATGAATTTGCATTCCTCGTAGTTCAGGCTACCATGCGGAGCTTAATAAAAGTTGCTGTTGGGCAGAGTTGGTTACCGATTTTTTTTTTTACATAGCGCTAGAAATACAAACACGAAGACAAATAATAAACAGGCCGACTGCTCGGTTAGACCGCTCCGCCTGCTCATTCTTTTTCGTGAGCGTATTTTTGCGCTCTTTACAAAGCACAAGATTAGCATCTGATAATAGGACCAGCATTTTCATCCGCCAGGCCTTTACTGTGGTCCCCACGACGGTGCGAATATGCAGCAAAGAGAGTCATGGCCTTTTCATAGATCGCGTTCGACGCCGTTACCAGAGAGCGGGGTGCGCACACATAAAAGCGTAATCTTCTGCATGGAGTGTAATTCGCGATGTCCAATTTATGAACAGCTCTGTAAAAAGGGTCGAGGTATGTTGCTAAGAGCTAAGAGATTTTCAGTTGTTATCAGTTACACTGGTTAGCTTGTTCGTTACCCTTTGTTCGATGAACTCCTTTGAGTTTCAGCTGAATAGTGATAGTAGACGCTAATCACTAAAGTTGTGTACAGTCCTACGATTGCTTGTGCTTTTATGTTTGATGAGCGAAGAAGGGGGACTATTCGGTACGTCATCCTTACGCTCTTTTGTGACGCCCTTTTGGGAGGCCGCGTTTCTGCAATAAAACTGAGGTGTTCAGTATTCTAGGAGTGGGAGCACCGCTGAAAGTGGGCGCTGACTGTCCTGTCAACTTCTAAGCTAATATTTCGAAATATTACTTCTAAATAAATTGTACAATGCTTGGAGTATAGCGAACTCATTCAGATGACGGTGATCTTGGAGTGAGTAATTACCTCCTTCGATCGTCACCCTAACTTTTACCGCTAGGGTTACATGTGTATTGATGTAGTCAGGCGAACAAAAGTTCAGCGATTGGGTGTAACCGTGACACTATATCGATGTATTTGGTAGGTGCTGCAGTCGTGCTTTGTTGTCGTCTTATGAAAAGGTCAGTAGTCTTTTACCGTGAACTGAGGCTAGTGCCACTTTGCTGTACTATCGAGAAAAGATGCACGGTAAACAGAGAACGCTCCCTACCAACCCTTCATAACAGTGCGCGAAGTTGCTAGGCTTCCCGACCATGGAGAATAACAGCAAAATATTTGTTTCAAGGTTTGTCACACGGTGGAATAATACATACAAAAATACAAACCCTGCCATTTGAGTTTCCGATAAACTGTGAAGGACGCTGATTATAATAAAGGGGTTCTTACTTTGACGCACTTTTTTATGCCGGCTTTTTATTGAAAAATCATGAATATCAAATTGCATTTTTTACCAACCGTTTACGATTGCCTATCATACGATTCTGCACTCAATGCGTATTTTTATTTTTTTTCCGGTTCGCATGTTGTTACGCCGTCTAACATAAATTGAGCCGGAACCCTTACGCTTTTATAAATGTACAAGTCCTGTTCAGGATGCCGGTGTCAGCGTTAAAGACTGTTCTGTAGTCGCAAATATCCCGTAATGTAACCAATCTGCTTCCTTCAATTCAACGAAGCCTTGCCTTTTGTGATGAGAAATATATTTATGCAATTCCAGAGGTTCGCCGTAAAAACCTACTCATTTTTTGCTTTATTATGTTTCAGTAAAAAAAACTGCAGTCGTAACCAGCCGGAACCAGGATAGCCTGAAACTAGCTATCGTTTACTGCACCAAGTTGTTCGGCCTTCTAATTACATTCAGGTAGACTAAGGAGATACATAACAGAAAAGAGAAAAAAAAAACGGTTACGAAAGTGAAGCTTCTTTTTTTTGAAGTGTTGTGTTCGGAGAATCAATCATCGGGGCTCCGGCTCAGAGGCTCAGAGAGAGAGAGAAAAAGAGAGAGAGAGAGAGAGAGAGAGAGAAGAGAGAGGGAGCAGAGAGACGAGAGAGAGAAGATCGTTGACGTATATTGAAGAAAAGGGGACTTGACCGTGGTTTTATTTGGCATTTCCGCATAATGTGCGCGAAGTCTGCGCGATGGCCGCTGTGTTCGCACTTATCCGAGGCGATTTCTGGATGGAAGTGAATATAGGCCACCGGGTTCGGGTAGGCTTTTGTTTGATATTGCTTCCATGCCTTGTCTTGTGCAGTATTTTATGTGTGGAGGGCGGCTGCCCATACGCAGCTGCAGTGTATGTGTGGAGCGACCTTGGCCGGTACACTTACCCGGCGTCAGATCCGTAAATTTCATCTTCAGCCTATCTATACCCACCGCAGGCAACGGCCTCTCCAAACTATTTCCCATTATGCCGGTCATGCGCTCACTGCGACCAATTTATACCTGTGAACTTCTTGATCTCATCTGTCCGTCTGACCTTCTGCCACCTCCTGCCACGCTTGCCTTCTGAAGGAATCCACTCTGTTACCCTTCATGACTAATGGTTATCTTCCCTTCGCACTACATGCCCTGCCCACGGATATTTCTTAATTTCTACTATTATGTCCGTAACACGCATTTGTACCCTGATCCAGTCCGCTCTCTTCTTGTCCCTTAATGTTACACCTGTCAATTTTCGTTCCGTTTCTCCCTGAGTCGTCCTTAATTTAAGCTGAACCGTTTTAGTCAGCTTCCACGGTTCTCCCCCGTAGGTGAGTACAGGTAATAGGCAGCTGTCCTACTCTTCATTATTCAGAGACAATGGTAGGTCGCCATTCATTATCAGAGAATGCCTACCGAATGCACCTCGCCCATTTGTATCCTTTTAATTATCTCTGCGTCACCCTTGGGATCCGGGGTCTCTACTTTGCCTAAGTAGAAATATTGGCTTACCACTTCCACTGCCTCGCTACCCATCTCAAACCACTGTGCTCTCCCGAAGTTATTGGGCATAACATTAGTTTTCTGCACACTAATTTTCAGGCCCGCTGAACTACTCTGCTCGTGCAAGGTGGTAAGCATGCTTTGTACCTGTTCCCCCGAGTTACTTAGCGAGGCAACGTCATCAGCAAATCTGAGGTTACTGAAGTGTTCTCCAATACCCTTACTCCCGGCGGCTTCAAATCCAATGTTCTGAATACCTCTTGTAAACATTCTGTAAATAACAATGGAGAGATTGTGTCTCCTTGTTTGACGCCCTTTCTTATCGGTATTTTACTGCTATCCTTATGGAGAACGATGGTAGCTGTAGACCGATTGTAGATGTTCTATATAGCCTTCTCACGTAATGTTCGTCTACACCCTGGTTCCATAATTTCTTAAGGACTGCTGAGGTTCCGACCAAATCAAATGCTTTCTCATAATGTCTAAAGGCTACATACAGTGGTTGAGTATACTCCATGCACATCTCTACCACCTGATTGATCGTGTGACTATGGTAAATTTATGAACAGCCTTTACAAAACCCTGCTTGCTGAATTAACTGAATCTAAGGTGGCAATATTTCTGTCAGGGATTACCGTGTTAGGTACCCTTCGGGTTTCATGTTTTTAGGATTTATTGGAAAATTATTGCGTACAAGAAACAACAATAGCAATTAATGTAACAGAAAGAGGTCCCAGGGGGACACTGCCGAGGGGGACATCCTTTGCCAAGTACAAAAAAGTACATACAGGCAGGTACAACATTAGAGATCACTGAAGCAATATTGGCAAAGATAATTAGCAAAATACATAATATCAATAGAACAAAATTAAACACAGCTATATGCAGAGAACTTGTTAGACGTTTCATGGACGTTGATAATCAATCAAGGTGCATTGTAAATAATAATGAATTTATTAACAGCAAACTGTGGATCACAAGTGATGTTTTAAGGATTTAGAAAATCGGCAGTCAAAATTGATGAGTTTGATGTTTCTGGGTAATAAATTTTAAAGCATTATTCCTGAAGAGACGGTGTTTTTTTCTCGTAATGTGGCCGCACTTTTGGTAGTACCTTATTGTTTTGTTCCCAAATTGGGTAATATGGGTGTTTAGTAATCATAGGGCAGAAATGTTATAATAATGGCAGTGCCGTTATTTTGAATTCGATAAATTAGAAGGTAAAGTTTTAGTTGCAGGGAGTATGTGAACGGAAGAATTTTCAGATTTCTGGTACATTGTGAGCGAAGACGTCTGGACAGGATTGAATGTGATCAGCTGTACTACTTGCTCTTGCACATGTTGAAGGTGAGAGATGTGAGTTTTGCGCGGGTTCACTCGGGATGGTAGGCAGTATAAGAAGTGGCTGTGTATGAAAGCGCAATACAGCGACAGTACAACATGGTGGTGGAAATAATGGTAATATTTGATAAATATACGGATACCAAAACCAATTTTTTAACAAAGGACATCGCATGTTTGCTGAATTTCTTATGAGAGTCAAGCACAACGCCTAGAAATGTAGCCGCATTTGATAAATAATTCACGTGGTTATCTAGAACGATGCTCGTAACTAAAAAGGTATGCTTACGATGGGTATGAAAAACAATGAATCACGATTTTGGGGCGTATGTGTGCAGTGCATCATTGTTACACCATAATAGAATGCTTACCAGGTCCTCGTTAAGTCGCGTCTTTAGGTTGTTAAGATTCTGATCACCAGTAAATATCTTCGTATCATCAGCGCAAAGAATTAAGTCAGAATTGTTAAGGCAAGTGGGGAAGTCATGAATATACAAAAAAAAGAAGCGGCCTTAAAGTCCAGCACTGTGGAACACCTTGGAATATGGTTATTGGCTGTGATACGGCATCAGCAAACTAAACATCTTGAGTGAGGTCACGTAGGTAACTTTTTAGAAGCGTTAGAGCCATTTCACATGTACGAAATGATTCTAACTTCGAAAAGAAGCGTAGTGTCGTTATTGTATAAAATGCAGTAGTGAAGTCGATAAATATTGCAACAGCCCAGATGACAGGCAGTAAGCTGATAGGCCTGTAATTTTTGAAGTCTTTAATGTCACCTTTCGTATGTATTAGAATGATGTTCGCGTTCTTCCAAGATTCAATACACTCGCGAGTCATTATGCATTGGGTATAGAAGTTTGCCAGTTTTTTTAGCACAATATGTCACCTGTCATTTAAGAGGTGTGCTTGTATCTGATCTTCCCCAGGCTTTTTCCCTTTGCAGTTTTTGAAAGCCTTTTTTTACTTCTGTCGTTTACTGGTAAGATGCCTATCTCCTCGGGAACTACCTCGTCGTTCGGTATTTCCATGGATGTCATGGCCACTGTACAGATATCTGTAGAAGTCCTCAAATACAACAGCTATTTATTTTATTTTTGATGACATTGCTTTGCTTCTCTCTGAGGGCATATATATATTTTTTCCCATGCCTAGACTCCTCTTTACTGCGTTCAGACTTCCGTTTTTTTACAGCATGCTCTATCGCCTCTATAGTATACTTCCTTATGTCAGTTGTCCTTCGCTTCTGGATTAAATTCGCTAGTTCTATTCTGTCAGCTGGAGTCGAGATTGTCATGCTTTGCCATTTCCTAATTAAATCCTTCGTCGCCTTTGATGGTTTACAGTATCCTGTCTAACGATTGTACCTCCTACTTGTACTACACACTCCTTGAAAATGCGTGTAATATTGCCGCTGGCTTCATGTGTCGTAAACACTGCTTCCTTAGAGCTGTATATCGGTTCTGCAACGTGATCCGAAATGCTTCAACTTTCAGCCTCACTGTAAGCTCATTGTTCGGCTTCTTTCGTACTGGCTTGTTACGGTCCCTCCTCAAATTTAGCTTAATTATAGATCTTATAATGTGGTGGCCACTACACCTCACCCTTCCGAGCCCATCCAGACCCTGCACGGCGCCCGGGTTATCGCATAATATGAAATCAATCTCATTTTTATGCTCCCCATTCGGGCTTCTCCAGGTCCACCGTTCCGGCTCTCGCGTTCGAAGAAGAAGGTATTCATGATGCGTAGATAACTTCGTTCGGCGAACTCAGCTAGTAAGTCCCCTCTGTTACTTCTGCAACCCAGACCATAATATGGCGTTTTAACTTAAGCCATTGCTAATTCCGCATATTTATACAAGCGTTCAACTGCCTGGTAGTCGTAGCTGGACGAAGACGCCTAGCCCTGTACTAACTTGAGTTTGTACTTGCAATTAGGATTAAATTACAAGAGCGGGTACCCTTTTGTAAAGCTATAGTGTTCGCGTATGTTGCCAGCTATGCTTTTATTCACTAGAAATTCCGCTCCCAGTTCTGTTCAGTTCCCCAGACCACTGAAGCATATGGCGTGCTGTTTTTAGCACTGTAAGGGCTTCGCCTGTCCTCATAAACTTGTTATTAGCTATTACAAGCCTTTTAATGTCCTTTAATTCCTCGACAAACACCTCTAGAGCCGCCTCGCTAGATAAAGTTCTCGTTTTAAATGTTGCCAGGTTGAGATTACAATGGCCACCTGCCCGAATCCACAGATTATTAAGCACCACCTGCTGCGTCACTGGTCTGACCGCCACCGTGGTCAGTTGCTTCGTAGCCACTGGAGACTGCGGGCCATGGATTAATTGTGATATACATGGGAAGTTGTGGCTAGTGCAACAAGGACGGTGGCCAATGCTGCTCAGATGAAGGAGTGCGTTACCGGCAATGGTCGCCGGGATAAGACGGCACCCCACGCCTCCTTCTGGAATTCCATCAACACACGGATTTTTTTAAAGTCCGGTGGGAAATTGTGTGGCACCGAGATTCGAGCCATGGTCCTTCTGCACGCTAGGCGGGTGCTCTAACTCTACGCAACCGCTGCACCACTGCCACCGCTGCGGTGCCGTATAATTGCCCTGTGCTAAACCGTACCATTAAATCCACATGCGATCCTCAAATGTCCGAATCTATCTCTTGTTAAATAGCTTGTTAAATGCAAACCTAGCTTCAAAGGGATAGATGTCACGACTCTCCTGGGAGTGCCGAGCTCTTATGTTCAAACCAGAATGCTCCTTTTGCAAAGTTGGGCTTTGTAATCACTCGGCGTTTCTCTCTATGAGACGCCCTTCTTGCTTCTATACACGCATAGGAATGGAAACATATAAACTTTTTAAAATTGCCTAAAATAAAAGTGCACAAATAAAAGTGCTCCTAGCTTTATTCACGCGCTACATTTTTGGTAGAGGTGGCGGGTTGTGACCCCATATGCGTCAAGAAGATAGCGTTTCTGAAACGAAGCGCCTCAATCGGAGGTGACTCCTGTTCACCAACGCACCAGTCGTCGACTTCAAGGTGCTTCACCCGAATTTGGACTGCTGCCAGTGAAAACCAGAGCAGAGAGAACAGATCCTGACCTCAACTACTACGCCGACCGAGTATTCTGTCCAGGTCAGTTCGTGATCCATCAGCCGTGAACGCCGCCAATATTTAACGGCGATGTCTTTGAGGACGCTGAGTACTGGCTTGACCTGTGATGAGCGCATCGCGAGCTTTAATAGATGGGATGCAGTGCTGAAGCGGCGACAAGTGTATTTCTCGCTCGACCACCACGCGAGGACGTCGTTTGAGAACCACAAAACAGAATTCCCAACCTTGGTCGAATTTAGCAGTAGGTTTCTGGCTGCCTATGCAAGGGGCGACCGCAGGGAAAAGGCCGAAGCTGCGCTACACACCAGCAATCAGCCTCCCAATGAGAGCGTGACAATGTACTGCGAGGACATGTACCGCCTTATCAGACGCGCCGACCCGAGTCTGGCTGAAGACAAGAAGCTGCGCCACCTTGTGCGAGGTGTGATACAGGTGCTTTTGCCGGGCTTATACGCCACCCACCCCACACCGTCGCAGAATTTATTGCCGAAGCAACGAAAATGGAAAGGACACTGGAACAGCGCGCCATAGAGCATGTCCGCAATCCCAGCTGCGTGCCAGCGGATGTGCTGTCTGCTGCATTGGCCACCAGCCAGGATGGTCTACGGAGCTAATTCGTTCTATTGTGAGGGAAGAATTCCGTATGTTCCTATTTACCTACAGCTTCACCCAAGTGTGCCTCATTCGCTTAAGTGGATAGAGAGGACGTAAGGCAAGGTGTTCGAGAACCCGTGAAACTAAATCGGCAGCCTCCTCCCTCTACTCCGCCACATACGCTCAAGCTCTGCAACAACCCACCACGTGGTGCAGCTGCTATTGTCGCCCCTCCCGTGTCTACCACGCACCCACCAAACATTTAGCTTGTGGATACTAGGGGCACTTTTAATTACTGAGCACAGGGAGAGTGAGTCAAAATGGCGACACAACTGGAGCAAGAGCACCGGCAAGAGGCCTGCGTCCTTCGCCCAGTTCACTCCCGCGCTAACGTAGAGGGATTGAGCGCGTCACCACTGTAATAATAGACACCGTTGCATTATACCCCCACGCAGTTTCCATTCACAGTCGTTGGCCGAATAATTAGCCGCTTCAGCGTATGCGGGCCTAACGAGCTTACCTCACAAGCGCAAACCAGGAAGCAGCGAAACACACCAGTTGACACAAGGGAAAAACTGGCAGGATGCTTGCGGGGAGCAACCGTTCTCGCACTAAGTCCCGAAAGCGATCGACGAAAAGTATCCGACTGAAATGTAGCTGTGTATAGGGCTCGTCTGCACCAGCAGTGAATTACAGCGGCAAAATTCGCGGACGCCATAGTCTGCTTGATCCGCTAGGGAGCCGATCCTTTTATTCCAGCGGGACAGTTTCGGTTCGCAAGGGGACGCATTGCCACGCTGCGCTCCAACTAAGACACGCAGCCGCTTAGGGGTCCCGTACCAAGTTGAACCGCGACGCAACGTAGAATTGAAAGTTCCGTGCATTTAAACAGAGGCCTGGGGCTCTACTTCTCCACATGCAATGCGAGGGCGTGTGAAAAATGACCTCACCAGTGGCCTCAGACATGTGACCTCAAGGTGGTTACTGAGTCTCTAGGTTCATGCAACCAGAAAAGCGCCATAAGCAAGAGTGGAATATATGGTGCTCCTTCAGCCCCGTCACAAGTTCTTGTCACCATAACATAAGACGGCTCCATACGCCTCCCTTCGAATACCGCCGTTAGTACTCTGCAACACGGAATGGCGGGTAGAATTCAGATAGATAACGTTGAAAACTTACAGCAACTGAGCTTTTTGTTCCCTTTATCTACGCTCTCTATACCGTCAGGTATGGCGGAAAGGGCGGCGTCCATAATTCCTGGGTCAGGAAAATGTGGCTTTCCTGTGTTTCTGCGAGCTTCAACGCTCGTGCCACCTGTGAGGGGCAGTATTTTGTGCGACCTAAAATCAAAGCTGTAACCTTCTTATATGGACGACCGCTTCGTTTTTTCCTCCGGATATTGACACTCACAGGAATCGCCTCAAGATGGTGTTCTCCTGCATTGGCAGCCATGGCTTGAAACAGCTGCAAGACACGGAACTTTCCTCTATGCATGCACACCATGCTAGGAACATTATGTCACAGACATTCTTTTCAACGCCACCAAATCAGTTTTCACTAACCGCCCAAAACAAATTGCTTCCGAAGAAACGTTTCCAACTTTCGTAATTCTGGTGCTTCATTTACAACTTGGGAGCCATGTTTGACCATTTGATAATTCTTTTCGGAAACCCACGCCCCATTGCCAGTTAGTATTGCACTGGGAAAAGAGCTATAAACTTTACGCAGTCTATTACCGCAATAGCCATCAGTGAACTGCCTCAAAAAGATGTTGCTATGCGTTGGAAGGTATGGATTGAAACATAACGACAAGACGGTGAACTTTGCTCCATGAATGCACACCGTAATGGGAGCGGTATATTAAAGAAGACATTTTTTTTACGCCACCAAATCATTTTTTCTAACCACCCGCAGAAATTTCCCTTCAAATAAATGTTTCCAACTGTCGTAGCTATGTTGCCCCTTTCCCAACGTGGATGGCATCATTGAGCATTTGACGAATTTTGTCGGTAAACCGAGCTATTGTGGCTGTTAGTATTGGAGTGAGGAAAGGGCTATAAACTTTACGCAGTCCATTTCTTTAATGGTCCTCAGTTCAACACTTACACGCGACCGCTTCAACTGAAATCCCTGCTTGTCCCAGCGGCTTGGCATTGGCACACTGGTTACGAAACAAAAGTATCGCAGAAATTATTGCATTGTCGTACGCACAATTGTGCACTGCTGAAATCTGTACTTAAAAATGCGCTGAGAAAAAAAAGTTCGTACTTCTATTGCGTGAACACAACGTTTCGACCATTATTGTATAGCCGCATGTGAGAGTGGTAACCTACCACCACACAATGCTCTGGAAGTTCTCCCCCAATCATTTATCCGGTGGCTATCGCCACACGGCTCGTCGACCTTAAAAGGATTACATCGGCGTTTAGTACTCTTCCAGCCGAAAATGTTATATGTCTCACGCCGCATTGTGTTGCTGTTCACTATTTCACTTCATTTTTATTTCAGCATTCTTTAACAAACAACAACACAAATGTAGGGCAAAAATAAAAAGCCGCCATGCAGCAGCTTGACAACGGTCCTTCCCCTGGAACTGCGTTTCATTTTTAACAATCTACTGTGCTCCTCTCACCTCTTTTACTACTGTTTTTGACCAGCGCGATAATCCCTGGGTGGTATCTCATTAAATTACTTTCGTCACCTACCCTGCACAAAAGTGTCGAGTGCTGAGCACGCAAGAACACCACTTTTATCCATAAAACAAAGTACTTCACCGCCGCAATTACGGGCCAGAACATTGGAAGTGGTAGTCGGTAATACATCTCTATTTTCCCGTGAACTATGCAAACCTTCTGCCCTGACGCTGGATGTAGTCTTGCTAATATATTTACAACTAACCAGTGGCTCCGCCATCAATATTACCGTCGCTGTGTGCAATCCTTTTTCACGTCTATATTCAGTTGCGTTCCCTTCATCATCATTAGCCTACTCAGGTCCACTGCAGGACGAAGGCCTCTCCCCCTGACCTCCAACTGCTCCTGCCCTGAACTGTTCGGGTCAACAGTTTACCCCCGAATTACTCTCTTTCATCCATCCACCGGGTAATGGCCTTCCTTTTATTCTACACCCGTCTATTGGTGCCCACCATGTTCCCCAAATTGAACATGGACGGCACGTGTTAAGTGTCGGGGATCCCCACCTGCTGTCGTGCAGTCTTTGACACCGCTGCCTTCGGATGAAGATTTTGATCGTATTAATTTAGCCTATACGGCCGTCTGCAATCACAGCTGCTGGCAACCGCCGTTTCATTCTGCCCACTAAGCAACCCCTCGGTACACAGAAACAGCTGCGCTCGGGGTGGTCGCAGCATTTGACGCCGCGTACTCCTGTTCGTGTCGCTTCATATATCGCCAGTGCGCTTCTCCAAAGCTCTCTGCAGGGGCTTCATTTGGTAGCCCACGCTTGTTGGAGGGAGAATAATGCAAACTCTTGCGCAGTGTCATTGGTAATGGCAGTGGTCTCGGTGAGGCACCATGTAACATGTGGCTACGAAAATCACCTAATTTCGCCTCCTAACGCATTTCGCCTCCTAAGCGCAGCGGTTCCATTTAGATTGTTGCAACAAGGGAATATTGGTACCGCATTGGGCTGCCAAATTCTTGAAAGTGTAGCAGACGGCCTTTTTTTTCGGTAGGCCTTTATGACAGCTCCGGACATTGTGAATGCCGGCGGGCTATAAGTCAGGCCAACAAGTGCTTTGATATTTTCATATGTGCAAGCTGTGCCGAGTTGCCCTGAAAGGGTGTTGTCAATGCATACTCTGTGGATGCCGCGAACAAATTTTTTTGTGTGCAAACTGCAGCATGCCAGGTCATTTTCCATCGTGATGCAGAGAAAACGCAGTGTTTACTGGAGCTCCTTAACGGCGGGCCTACGTGGCCCGCCATAGGCAGTAGGCGTCCTAATGTTTCCAGCGGGATTTCTAAACTGTGGTGACGTCGAATTCCTAACAGTGGCGCCTCCATCGTCCAAGAACGTCAGAGGGCTCCTAAAGGGTTGCCAGCCTACCCAACGAACGGTCTGTCACGAGTGCGAATAGCGTAATAATTTGCAAAAACCACTGCTGGTGTTAGCATTACTGCTTTCACAGCAGTTTTTCATGAGTACGGCACTCAACAATACCTCAGTTTTTTCGGCATCCATTTCTGTCGCGCGAATTCGTCGCAAAGTGTAAGCAAACGCTGACGACGTCGACATTTTTGGTCATAAAACGAGCTTTTTTCGTTAGCTTACCAGCAGAACTAAACACCCTCTTTATACAAGCCCTTGAGTGGTTTGGCTATTTTGCGAAGTTTTCAAAAGAGCAAAATTCAAGCAATCATTGCACGCCTTTCGTGTTCTTCGGCGCCTTAAAGCTGGCTATTGCTTATGTTGTCGTGCGTTTAAAAAGAACTGTTTCGGTGTTGAAGACATGGCCCAGAAATATACTACCCGGATGTAAAGCAGCACTTCTCAGGTTTCATTCAGAGGTAGGACCTACGCGGAAGTTCTCGAGTGCCAATTCATACCTTGCGAAGTGCCTGACACAAATCCGGGTAAATACGATACCGTGGCCGAGGAAGACTATGCAGGCGTGCCACTTCAGTTCGGCTACCGCAAAATTAATGAATTTCAACGGCGAACCAGCTGAGGGGCTACCAATGTCTGATGTTTTCCGTCACGAAGGCACAAGTACCTCGCTTGGAGCGTGTGGCTCCGTAAGACAGTTCCTCCATAAGTGCCCAGCACTTCGGGACCTGTTTCACCTCGAGAAACAGGCTCCAAACTGCCTCGAAGCAGTTGAATACACTGGGACTTCAAAATAACCGCCTTTCCTTTTTTTGCGCAGGCGTACGAATACACGCCATTTGTTGGTCCGTTTTTTCACGTGGTCGGGGGCGACCACTTTCCGTCTCACTGGTCGGTTCTCACCGTGAGCGGCCTGGATGGTGCGGAAATCGGGTTACTTCATTGCTTTCATGCACCATTTTTTTAAATACGTTCCGTGGTACAACGCAATATAAAATTACCAGAATTCTAGGGTTCCGTGGTTTTCCGGGCATCAACCAAAACGTACCTGTAAAGGCACTTCTTTTTATTCTAAGCGGTAAGGCAGATGCGATAGGACCAGTTATATGCAAACAGACGATTACAATTGTTTGTTTTTGTATTTATATCGCATGAACTGAGGTGGGTGTGACTGAAGAAACGGGGTGGTTCAAGCGTACAAAGCCGCCAACGTCGCGTGTTTTTTTGTACGCAGTCGATTGCGCAGCTTACGCCAGTTTGTTCGAGACGCAGTAAAGAACCTGGCTCATTATTCGCGAAATATCGTACCGTGATTTGCCTGTCACAAAAACCTACGGGCGCTTCTACCGAGAAAATATGAACATTGCATGGCGTGAAAAAAAAAAAGATTTTTTGTCGTTCTCTCTTGGACACGTTCGTTCTCAATTGAGTTTCCGCATTGACCTTGTTCCTACACAGAGAAAGTGACAGTTGCGTTTCCTATAAAAAATGGCAGCATCTCCACTCCGTAGATGATTGATAGGGTGCGGAGTACGAGGACTCGAAATGACGTCCAAGTTGCGCGCTGAGGGACATCAGATTTGCGCCCCGACCGTCATTCGATTTGAGGCGTAAGTTGCACCTTGATTATTCCCTAAATTGCTTTATGGTGGTACGGGCACGGATGTACGCAAACGGACATTCGGAGGTCCTAATGTACTCCGCACCGTCACAGGCGAAGGAGAAAGGCGATTAAGTCTCGGGTACTAGCTCCCGGCCGTAGCCCAGTGGGTAAGACGAGGGAGACTAAGTCTGTCTGGTCTGCCAGACACAGGCTCGAATCCTGCCGCTGCCTTTGTGATTTTTTGCGATTGTAAATGCTATGCGCCAGAACATGGACGGACATTGTGACGTCCTAAGTTGCTCCACACCTAAAACATTAAAAGAGGCTTATATTCTATATTTGAATGGTGCCGACGAGCAGCTTCACTTATTATGGGCGGACGGGTTTAGTTGAATGATTGTTCGGGAGTTCTACGAGGAAAGTAAATGTGCAATTTTCCCTCCCTGGTATTTATTTTGTTACGGCGTATGTAGACAGTCAAAGTTATTCAGCTTAGATAGACCCCGCTGAGGGCTCCGAAAAGAGATATAACTTTTTCTGTGTTTTGAACATTACAAATACTTTTTATTTGATTTGTTAATTTACCTTTCCTAGTGTTTGCACAGTTTTGTCAGCACCTTGTTCCCCCTTAAATCTGGACAGAAATTCAGAGTGCGCACTTGCGTATACTCATAACCAAGGTTTTCACAAATGTGCGCCTCGAAACTATGAAATAAATCCAGTGTACGCCACTGGCATATATTCATAGCGTAGATGATTCCTTTTTTTACGCCTTACGCAACACCGCAAGTTCGAAACCTGTCGAGATAAAACGATGGTGACATTTATCTGTGGCCCCATTCTCTAAAAACAACCAGCCGGTGATAAAGATGAGGTTTACCAAAACGATGTGCGCAATTTTTAGCACTCGAGAAACCACTAGCGCGAACCTCTACGGCGCACAAAATTTCCCTTACTTTACAACGCGATGAAAATCGTGTCACTTGCTCTTGGCGTCAAAATCGTTACAGAGCAAAATATATTGTCTGAATCCTGTTTCTCTTGGTTCCTCCGGTACAAAGAACTCTCAGATAACATTTCAAAAAGAATAATCCGCCAGCTGTAGAA
Source organism: Haemaphysalis longicornis (assembly GCA_013339765.2). NCBI lineage: Eukaryota > Metazoa > Arthropoda > Arachnida > Ixodida > Ixodidae > Haemaphysalis > Haemaphysalis longicornis. The sequence goes on along the minus strand of CM023453.1, from coordinate 133,063,347 downwards.
ATGTTCTCACACGCAATGGGCGACATTTTATATGCGAAGCAGTCTTTGCGCCCGCAGCCCTGGCCTCAATCTAGCGACAACACCCTGATGTTACCCGCCCGCCGCCCGCTGATGGTGGTAGTTTCCTAGTTCCAGTGACTTCATTTCAAGGGAATTTAGTGCCAGCTGCTCCCTCCTTCTCCGCCAGACTCCTCTTTTTTACTTTCTTCTCACTTGCGGCGTCGCGCGCCCTTTAACTCCGCGATGCTGCCACTTTCTATGTCGTCCCCTTCAGCGCAAACGCCCTCGCAGCACTATGGGGCTCCTCGCTGCGGACGGTTTTAAAAAAAACTTTCTATCTCTGCCAGCCAACGGTCTTTTCGTGGCGTGTGGGACAATTAACTCCGAAAGCGGCGGAGGTGGCTGCGGGGGGCGGGGGTTGGGGGTGGGGCAGGATTTACTTACGGAGCACACTACAGATGGTGCGGGAAAGTTACCCAGCGCTCCCCGCGCGAAAGTGCCTGCTCGCCGGCGGGCGCCTCGGCCCAACTAAACATCGATGGCTTGTTGTCTGCTTTAGCGACGGATGTTTTGGGCCTGTTATGGCGCAGCTTCGCGTCCATTGCGCGCTTCTTTCGCACGGCTTGATTAACTTGTTCGACAGCACCTCCTGGGTAACCCCGCCCCGACAGAAATAAGTGGTCGTACGGCAAAGATACGGAAAATATTGGTTTGCAGGGCGCGAAAACAAAATGTAGAGACCACATACAGACATCTGGCCGCTAGAGAAACACTACCTTCCGCGCACTGCTTGCCAAGAATGGGACTCCGTTTTCGAAACTGGTGAATACCAATTCGTTTGTGTTTAAGAGGTATTACAAATGGCGAAAGGAGCAACTGGTTCTAATAAATAGCGATTATAAAAGTTCCGTCAGATTTCTCGCAATTCTCACAAATATTAACACACTAGTTTAAATCGGTATAAGTGGGAATCACTAAGCTCACATGCCAACTTGTTTCGGTGTCTGCGCTTGTGTCCCGCGGTGGTGTAGCCACGCGCTAGTACATCAGGATAGCTAGGTCCGCGGCGCCCGCCGCTCTAGCACCGGCCGTGGCCGACACTGCTGCGTTCGGTATATGGAACCAGCGATTTCCACGTAACGGCTGGAAGAATCTCTGATTTTACTCTCTGTAGAGCCACGTGTGTAAATTCGAGTGACATCGCATGGGTGCACATGGGTGTCGTTTAGAGCTTCGCTTTCCAATCACCTCCACAGCGTTGATTGGAGCCAATTTTTTTTTCTTGAAATGTGCTCGGTAATTTGGCGGATAATTATAGAATTTCTCGAGCCCCATATTACCAATACGCACCAAGTGTTGCCGTATTGCTTTGTTTTGTTTTTTCTGTGGAAAGGGATATTTGTGTGGGGTGGATGCCACACGCGGGTACACACAGAGCGGTGTTTGTTTATGTGTGCGGCACGGCGCAACGCCTGAAGATATTTTGTGAATGCGAAAGGATGTAACGCGGGCATTTCAAATCACAATTAGCACCTGTTGTTTCGTTCTTTGATTCATTCAGGAGACGGAAGTGGCGGACGCGTGGTGAAATGACCATAATATTGGTTCAATAGGTGGCGCCGGGACGGTGCAATTGCCAGCACACATTGCGATGGCTAACCTCGCCTCATCCAGTGGAAAGCAGCCACCACCACTACCACCACCACGGTCCTTGCGCTCACGTGATTGTGTTGTGGTCGTGCAATCCTCAGACTGCACTCATGGTTCGCGGTAGTGTAGAACTCGTGATTCGCAGACATCGCAACTTTAGCATTGCGCTGGCTTTGTTGGATTCGCGTTTCTTCTTTCGGCTGTAAATCAAGCGGAATTCAGTCTCGCCGCGCATTTACTACCGTAATACATCCAACCTTAATTCCGGGCAGTGTCCAGTGCTTTGATGTTGCTGTAGAACAAACTATATTTCACTTTGATATTATTATAATGCTGCTGTGCAACCATAAAAGAAACGGAAAGGTTAAAGTTGTCGTACTCCTGATCGGCTTCGACCATGACGGCTGCGCTTTTAGTATCGTGGCGTCGCAATGTACGTGCGAAAGACGTTAACCTTTAGGTCGGGCAGACAGACGCGATTTAGTCGGGACATATCTGAAAAATGTATCGCACAAAAGATGTGAAGCTAAGAAATGCTTAAATGGCCCGCCGATAATTATATATAGTGCCCAGTTCTATAGTACCTGTCATATCCGGAAGCGCGCTAATAAGCACAATTTTGAATCCAACGGCTACGCTATAAAGCCAACATCTATTTTTTGTGGGGTTTGGTAAATTTTGCTTTGCTACAAGAGAGCTGGGTGGCTGAACAGCTTAATTATTTAGCAAACCTACAATTTCGCAAATACCAGAAATATTTGATACGTGCATCTTACGCTACAAAATTTGGGCCCTGTACGGCACACACGCTTAACCAAAAGTTATTCGCCGCATTTTGAAATTTTCTCAACTTGTTGCACACAGCTTTTTGGCGCATGCGCACGGACGGCGACGTGAAAAATACGTGCAGCCCCAAATTTGCAGCCGGATACATTAGATTGCACGTGCGGGTGTCTGTTAACGTACGGATCGAGTGAAATCTGTAGGCACGTTAGTCTGGCAATAAGAACCAGAGAAGACTGCGGTGAATCGATTGGTTAAGGTTGGAAACCACAACATGTGCCCTCTTAGTTCCCGTAAGAACAAGGGATCGGCTTCCTCCAGGCACAATATATACACATTTCTCGCGTAAGTAATTCCTGCAGTAATTGCGCATAAAATTTCATTTTTTTCCTACAGGGCGGTGATCGCATACAGGTGTTATGCATGGAGCCAGGGGCATAATTCCTTGGTACAGGCGTCAGCACGTCTCCCTAGAGCACTCAAAAGGCCAGCATATAGCTGCACCCGGGACGCCTACTGGTAATGCCTGGTTCGAGATGCCCTGCAACCGAGCATGCGGGGCCACAATGACGACACTGCCCTCGTCTTGATCACCATGCCGACATATCCGCCGCGATACCAAACTATCGCCTGTTAAGGTGCAACAGGCCGCGTACCCATCCCGAGATAAAACGTCTTGGAGGAACGCTGCAGCCAAATGTTTACGTGTATATACGTCCCCTACAGCGCCTTCACCGGCGATCGTTTGCGACCACGGCTGCTGGCCAGCATGACCTTAAAGACAAGGGCAGTGTACATCAATGTGGAGACGCATGCACCGTCGCAGGTTATCTCAATCCAAGCGTTATTGGCAGGCGTTGTGAGTGCAGCGAAATTCTGGATATTCTGGCGCTCTAGCCAGACGTGCTGAAGACAGTATTGGGGTATATTCTGACATTTGACGACTAGTATCGGGCGTCTGAAGAACAGAATTTATCGAATCTGTATAGATGATGGAATTGGGAAATTTTGGATTTAAAATGTCTTGCACAATGAGTAAAATTTCATACGCTTCTGTTGGCAAAATTGTGGTGTGGAAGCCTATGCTACTCCACGCATTAAGAGGGTTTACAAGTGCCGTCCTTCCGTAGACAATACACTGACACTTTCAGAAGCCATAGCACCTCTAATATCTGGCCTAGCCTCATGGGATTAGTAGCAAGATTTTCCGCTGTCGAAAACGGAAGCAATGTTGGAAAGAGATATTGATTTTTTCACAAGCGAGTAAAAATATGAGTAAGAACCTAAGTTTTTGGGGTGCCTTTTTTTCTGCACGCCACATAAAAAAAAATCGCCCAATAGCAAAGTTCTGTTCCCAAGATTTCATCCCTTCGGTTATTTTGATTGCATACATGCTGAAAGAATTCTGATGTGGCCCGCCGTTTTAGCGCTAAGCTTTCTGAAAGTTCCGGGAAGTTCCACAGCTCGACATCACAGGCTATCAAATTTCCCAATTTTGTTGGTGGTTCCGTGCTTCGTAATCGGGAGGAGACATTATTTGGCTCTACCATAGTCCACGTGCACGCTGTGGTCTTGTTAAGTTATTGCGCGCATCACGGGACTTTCAGGCTCATGCGGTATGCGAGCTACAGAAAGAAGAAAAAAATGCCGTCAAACGTGTGGACACCACCGGTTTGACAGCAAGTGTTTATTCCAGTGTCTTTTATTGCAAGTCGAAGTCCACGTTTATCTGCATGCGGCGAATAACAAGGTTAGGCAGATGGCGTAGGGTCGAAGAGGTGCATATTTTGCTGTTTCAGCGAACGATGGTTTGCTTCTATAGAAATGCCGTTTAGTTCCTTTAGATGCAAAGCATCTCTTGCTCGGGGCTATGTCCGTCGGCGTCCGTCCACACCTCTCCTCCTCTCCCCACCAGCTATGCCATAACGCCGCTCTCCTGCTATCCCTCCCTCCACGCCAGCTGTGCGATAGCGCGCGTGCTGCTCCCTCTTTCCCCCTCTCCCCACAAGCTGTGCATGAGCGCGCGCGCTGCTCCTCCTCTCCTCTTCTCCGCGCGCCGCTCCCTCAGTTGCTGCTTGTCCGATCAACTGAATAAACGCCAACAATTCTGTCAGCGAACTGGCTGGCACACCTGCAACCAGCGCCAGCCAGCTCACTCCCAAAACCGCGAGCACCTCTGAAGGCAAGGCTGCGCACAGGAGAGCTCGAGATGCGAACTCAAACGTCAACGCCGAGCAGCGGATACCAAACTTTCAGAAAGTGAAGCCGCTTTGAAACGCCACCGTCGAGAAGCGGATCCCACACTGCGAGAAAGCGAAACCGCTTCAGCACGCTTTGCATTACCACATAGTTCCCTTCGGGGAGATGGAGTAATTTTTCTAAATATTTAACTCTGAGCCCCAGCAAGCGAAGCGAATGGCCAGAGGGACGTGCCATCCATATCTTATCGGTGCATGTTTTGCATGTCGTTCATTGCGTCTCAGTGTCACGGTGCAAAACTGCAAGAATATTTTTTTTTCTTGGGGTTGGGCACCGGGGAAGAGATTAAGAGGAAGGATTCTAACTTGAGCGCCTAAATAACGTTTTTCGTGGTTTCGTGGACTGAGGACGCCAACCACCTTTTTAATTTTTTTGTGAATTAACACATTTCGCCTCCTTCTGCTTCTCCTGTATCTCATTCGTGTAGAATAAGCAATATACATATTAAGGGCACCCGTCTAGACAGATTGCCGGGGACAGTTTTTTAAGCTTCCGATTCGGCATCCATGCGAACTCAGACTGAGCTTACAACGCCACTTGCGTCTTCACCTGCGCACGCAATGACTCTGTTAACATAAAGAATTCAGAACGGCCTAAACTGGACGACTCGTGTTTAATTTGGAGGAGGTTCACTACACTATTAAAGTGCACACCTTGCGTAGCATTCTTCCTATATGTCACGGTACCTTTCTATTAATCCTACAATGTAAGGTTTTACCTGATTGATTGTAAAATTTAACGCGCCTACGCTACACTCCCGATGAGGCGCACCGTAGTGGATGACTCCCGGTTAATTTTTAACGTGCGCTAAAATCTCGAGCACACGGGCGTTTACGCATTTCGCCTCCATCAGAAAAGCAGCCTCCGCGGCCGGGAAACGAAACCGCGTCCTCAGGCTCAGAAGCAAAACGCCATAGCACTGATCCACCGTGGCGGGTGTACGATTTTATTAGTTGAATCCATTCTAGTTGAGAATTACTAAAAGGGGCAGTATGAAGCGAACAGAATATAAACCTTACTGAAAATTAATGATGTTAACGTCAAACCATGAGTCTGCTTATGTAGCAGCTAAGGGGATTCCTTCGGGCAGACCGATGAGTTACTTTTACTGTCGCTATGAAGCCTAAACTTCCCGCATATACAGCTGTAATCAGGCCTTCACTAGAATATGCGTCAACCATTTGGCATGCGCATGCGGCAATATTATCTGATATGCTAGAATCGGTGCAAAATAAAGCAGCTCGATTTATCTCCTCCTGTCATTCTCGCCACCAACGTGTAACATTTCTTAAGCATTCTCTGGACCTTCCATCGCTTGCCACGCGCAGGAAGTACTCCCACCTTTCTTTTTTCCACAGTTAATATCTTAGTGACTCGTCATTTTCTCGAAAATTCATTAACCCGGCTCCCTATGTTTCTGCTCGCGCCGATCATACGCATAAGGTTGATCCCATACACTCACGCACTAAGAAATATCAATTTTCACCAACTTTTGTTATCATAAACGAGTGAAACGCACTACCCTCAAACATCGTCGCTATATAGAACGCTTGCTTTTCCAGTCTTCATTCCTAACTTACTTAGAAGTAGACAATAATTTGTAGCCACCATTGATATTTAGGTTATTACGTATGCGTAGAGAAGGTTATTGCTAATTCTTGTAATATGTTTCCTGTTATGGCTGACTGCTTACTGTGATTATTACTTACTGTATTGTTAGTAATGTTGCTTGTGCTATTGGCCATTTTGATAACTGGTATCGCTATGTCACATGTTGTTTCACTGATGCTGTAGTAACCACCTGTATGTACGCCCCCTTATATAATGCCTTCTGGGCTCTTAAGGTATTTAAATAACAATTTTCGTGCAGTTTAAATCTGCCCTTCTAAAATTGCTCTCGATATCCTCCTTCACACCGTTCCATTTTAGATGCGACTGCATCTCATTCACTCGCCTTGTCCCTCCATACGGCATTGTTGTTGTCCGTTCACACCCCTCCCCCATTCTCCTCGCCGCGCGAGCTGCGCTCTCCGCCGCTCACCCCCTCTCCTCTCCGATAGCGAACACTCTCTCGTGAGGGGCGTTGGATTGGATTCGATTGGAATGGCCTGGCTTGGCTTGGCTTGAATTGGATTGGATTGGATTGGACTTGGATTGGACTTGGATTGGATTGGATTAGATTTGGATTGGATATGAATTGGATTTCGATTGGATTGAATTAAAGTGGATTGTGTTGCGTCATAGCCGTGCCACGTTGCGTCATAGCCGCGGCAGGGGGTTCACAGCACGTTTCACACGAGGGGATAATCAACCTAACGGAAACAGCAACGGAACACCCTATGCGTCGCATCTACACAGGGGTTCCCGCGAGGGGAGTTGGGAGAAATTTTTTCATTCCCCAGGACAAAAAATGGACGGTGTCCGGTAGGATTCAATAATACAGTGTACAGGTGAGACAAACGCGCTCCGAATTTTAGCGTAATCTTTATATTGTGGCTTAAACAAAACAATAGAATGTGGGTTTTCAGTTTTTTTTTATTTTTTCCTCTTTGTTTACTCCTCATTTTGTTTTCCATCCCTGTTTACGCGGCTTTTCTTAGTAGGGACTTGGTTGTATGTCCGTTGTTTTTATTTACGTTCTGGGTTCATAGCTGATTCTGACCCCTTAAAACATGGGTAAACAATGGGTCGTCCGCCACCGTTTATTGGTGTTCGCCTTCTCTTCTTATTTCTTAAACTTTTCGTGTTAATCCATCAACATGCATGTCTTACTTATTTTCGCAGACCGATCATTTTGTGTACAAATGAGGCCCGAATGCTACAATGTGTTTCCTTGTATCTGCGCATAATACGTATTTCCGCGCTGTATATGCGTAATAATGTGAATTTTCTATGCGAAAAGTGAACTTGTATATAAATGTAACGTATGCATTTCTATGTCTCTTGCGTTGGCTACAACAGCACTTTCCCTGTTTACGGGGCACGCTCCTCGTCAAGCAGATCAAACGCTTTATCATTGTACCCTCCCCTCGCCCCCATCAAGAACTGCTGGTGCTGATAATGAAATAAAGTCGTTAGTGATTTGTCTTTCTGTTCAAACCCCTGTTTAGCAGGTACTTGTTTTATTTTCACTTATTGGTGTTCCATCGGACATGCTCGGCACATATTTGTTACAAGCGGGCAGAGTAACCGCCCGCAGGCCATGATCGTGACTTGCTTGATTTCGGCCCCTCCTGTGTGTTGATGCCATCGAATGTGCTAACTCAGCATAGGTCTTCTCTTTGCACAGCTACATTAAATTCTACCTTTTAGTCTTAGCACAGCTATTAGAAAAAGAATTAACTTGTATTTTGGTTGAAACACGTGGGAGATTGGCCGCATTATGTCTCCGTCTTTCCCTTTCCTTCACCTGTACTCGCAAATATAGCGGGTCCCATAAAAAGATGTGTAATTTACACTGTATGTTAACCAAGAAATTGGGTGAACCAGGCATGTCCTGCTCAGAGAAGATGCTTTCGCCTTCAAGTAAAATGTGCTGACTTGTTTCTGCTTCTTTTCGAGATATCGCACATTGATTCTTATTTTGTGTATGCACCAATGCAATTCTCTTTGGTGTGTTTTGTATCGCTTATCCGAGGCACTTAAAATGCAAGGCGAGATAAAGTGACCCTAATTGTTCAGATTTTTCAAACCATCTCCATAACTGTTCCCACAGTAAATACATTTTGGCTCATACATACGAGGCTGCAGTGCCAGCCGCGCGTTTTCAGTAGCTGACTGTACCACACCCACGCGATTCTGGGAACATCTAGTTCACAAGGCGAGTCTGTACCTGATAATGCTACGATGAGATGAGGCATCTAGATTCCGGTGGCATGCTTCCCAATTTTCGTTCTCGCGCAGCCGGCTTCTGAATTGTGTCAATTCCCCTCCCGCACACACGCGCATACGCACACAAACACACACACATACAGGCATACTCTATCACGCACGCGAACGCACAGACACGCCCACGCACGCACATTCACCGACGCACCCACAACCACACGCAAGCACGCACATGCACACACGTACACATACACTCGCATACACGAAAGAACATGCACACAACAGTACATGTAGGTGCAAGCATGTCAGCAAAATTCCACGCCAAAATAACATCGCCAATTATTTCAGTTTATTAACGGGCTAGCGTTACTAGGCTTATTTTCAATTTTGCCGTGCTTGCTAGCCATCCGCTACCAGTCGTGCTCATGAAACGTCCACCGAAGTACGTCCCCGGTAGCAACAACTGAGGCAGCTCGAAGCGGGGGCGTGCCGGTATCAGAACTGTCTAGAAGCATCAATTAATTTGTGGAAAGGAGAATACTACGGCAGAAGTAAAGATACGCTAGTTGATTAGGTGCCGCACCTGTGGACAGGAGTTAGTTCTACACACTTTGTGTAGTCACATGCTGAGCAGACACGGTGGCCAGCCGTCCCCGCCACCACCAAAGTGCATCTCCGGCGACCTAAATTGGTGCCGGCGCCAACAATCTGCCACCAAGCTTAAACAGGTGCCAAAAGATGAACACCAGGCTCTCAAGAACAAAGCAAAGCCTACATTGTAACCAGAAACGAACTGCGCCACAGTAAGAAACCGAGCATCTGGCGTCTAATTACGCGAATTGCACCTTCGGAAGCTCTGGTCAGGCAAACGATGAATGGCGCTACGCCGGAAATTTCGACCAGCTTGTGATCCCCGAAAAAAGTCACGTACATATCCTCGGCCAACAGGGAAGTGGCAGAGCGAATCACCAAAATAGAGAAAAGACCATTTACCCCACATTGGAAAATTCAATGGTAAGGGCAGGAATAACAGAGAACATGATAAAGCTTGTCCAGGAAAGTTGTCATATATAGCACAGACAGCAGCAACATGCACTATTTACAATTATTGAACAAAGCCATCATCTGGTCAGCCCTTATCATCCGGTTTTTCACAATCACCCTCTATATATTGTTTCTTATAATAAATCAGAGAGGTCACTCTCCCAGCACAAAACGAACGTCCCGGGAAAACAAAAATGGGGATGCTATAAAATGTAGTCATGCATCCAGAGGCTGTGCGCCATGATGGATATGTCACCGATCCAGCGACGTTTCATAAAATCTTTTCCCCCCGCTGACAAAAAGATCCAATTCCACGTGAGGACAGAAAATAAGCGAGGACCGTGTGAGAAAAGTTCCAAAACAATCAAGAAAACAGTATGCGCGGAAACCAGGACGTTGTAAAGTACGAAGGCAACAGTTGTCATAAAGAAGTATCGTAGCAATTAATCGCTCTTATTTCATTACTTTCCCACACATGCGAATTGATTTCTCCCTCTCTCCACCCCGGGGAACCATCGAATCGATGCCCTCCTCTCCTCCAAAAATATGAAAAACGTTTCCTCATCCTACGCCTAGGAACACTATCCTTCCCGGTGCCAGACGGGGATTTCTTTGATTAATAATCAGAAAATCTTCACAGGATGCAAATCAACACATTAATCCACAAATCGAGGTTGGGGAAGATGTTTGGAACGTAATGTACGACATTCTCTTAAAGACGGTGAAACACCCACTATCTTCAGCAAAACCTGGTCATATCCAATAATGTGATCAGGGTTTAACAACTAAAACATCACATATCCAACGTATATCGACCCAAGACAGGCTCCTCTGACAAACTTGTCGCCTGAAAATTAGGTTGAGCTGATTCTGGGGCCCTGCAATTCTGCCTCACCTCAGAAGTCCAATGATTTCTTTATCATCTTTTCCCAAACTTTCAATAAATCTTACTCAACAAACATGTTTCACTCTCTCTCCCCCTCTCTTCTTCCTCCCCTCCTCTATCTTACAAAGAACCCAAAACGTTCCGTCAAGCCACACGATAACAATTTTTATATTTTACGCTCTCTTTCTCTCTACCACTGACCAACCCTCCTTGCCGCAAATATTCACCCTATATCTTTAGCCACGCAAGCGTAGATGTTATCCGAATTTGCTGCACCGCGCATATCAACACCATTCCGGCTAGCCTAGCTCTTGTCAGTGAACTTTAGCACTCGGAAAGCATAAGTGATAAATGCAGCAACTCGATTCCAAAACTATCCCTCGACGCCGGGTGACGCTAGCGCGTCGTACATCTTAAGACATAAACTTAGATGCCTCTGCATCTTTCTTTTGCTTTAACGTGCTCAACAGAACGTTGAAAGGCAGTTTCAAGGAAGTGACAGAAAATCTTACGTTCGTGGCAGGCATTCAATTAATCTGCATGGGTCTTTGCAGGGTTCGGAAGAGAGCAAGGGCGCATCAGACAGGACGGATAGAAAAGTATACAAACACTGCCGCATGTGTTTGTTTTGTTCTATTCGTGTTCCACTTGATGCGGTGTTTTCTTTTAAACCTATGTGCAGATCAGCACAACTTTACACTCTTGTTTCGGGCGTTATTTTGTGGTCATAACATTGGGCATTGTTCGATGGTAATTGTAACTATGGTTCTAAGTTTTTGGATAAATTCGATAAAATCCGAAAAAACACTCGCCGGTAAAAATTTTGCGAATTAGGATTTATCCGAAAAACTCCGAATTCAGGGACTGCCATCTGTGAAAACCAGAGTACCCTTTATCTTTCACTGCCATTCTCGAACAACTTTTCCTATTCTATTTTCATGTTTCCACTTCTGTTCGTTCCACTTACGTTTCCAAGCTTTACAAAGGGAGTCGCTTTGGACCCTTATTATGAAAAACAAGATCTCTCCCCACAACAATAGTTGAACCAATGTCAAGCACTTCTCGCCTTCCAGCTGCCACTCCACTTCGTGCCTTCTTCCCGGATATGTTCTTTTCTTAAAATTTCATTCGCGCTTCTCTGACCTCATTTCACTAAAGATTGAACGTTTCAGTAAACGCAACAAAACGAGGACGAACGAAATGGACGGGACATAGCGCTACTATCAACTTGCTTATTTTCTCTGTGACGCCCGATTTTATACGAGACGGTACTCTGCGAAGGAAAGAAAAGAGGGAAAGCGGAGGAGCACAAGCAAATACAACAAAAACTAAAAACTAAAAACGGGAGGACGACAGTTCAAACACCCGCGTTAAAAAAGCACTTTAGGTAGGCAAAAATATTGATTGGATAAGAATTTCAGTTCTTTTTTGTCAGTGCTATGAAGCTATGCTAACGCATTTGTCTTGCAATGAAAGAATCTGGTAGGCCTCGACGATTTCTCTTGTTATCTGATCCTCGTGTCAGCCTACAATGCTGGTCTTACGAAAATGTGCTGGGGTGACAGACACTAACACTGGAAAATATGCTTGCATATACTACAACAAGTTGTAAATGGATGTCAGCACGAATGCTGCAAATATTGACTCTCCAATAAAAATGTCTGTGCTGTTTGATTTCTTGTATTGTTGTACATGGCATTTCCTAAAGATCAATACTCTACGACCCTAATAATCCGAATAACTCCGAATTTGCTGTGCTCTGAAACGACGCTCCGAAAAACTTCTAATTTGCAAAAATAAATAAACTCCGAAAAATGCCCTCCGAATTTGCTCAATAATAAACGCCAAAAACGCAGAACACTAATTGTAACCAATTTTTTAAATTTTTTTCAGACGTGTCAATTTCGAATGAGGTAAAGTTGAGTAATTTTTGTATTTATTTTTTTCTGTACGTTTTAACACTGAAGCCCTCTTTCACAGCACATACAGTGCCAAAAATATAGATGATGATGATGGTTTGATTTTATTGGCGCAAGGTCGACATGGGCAAAGAGCGCCAAACACAAATTTATTTGATGAGGAGAGAACACGAAATAAAATCAGTTAAAAACTATGAGCACGGCTGGTGTGAAGGGCCAGGGTGAAGAACAAGAGGGGTTAAAAGATGAATAAGGTGGCTGGTGTATAGGACCAGAGGTAAACTATGGGTGGTATGAGATGAGTTGTAAATAGTGAACTTCAGATAGGAACCTAAAGGTGCGCTGAACAGATAACATGGCATCGTCTCCTAAGAAGTAAGACCGGTGTGGTGGAATATGTCATGTGTGTAGTTGTGGGAAGTGTTTGCGTCGTGTAATGTCGAGTGCCTTACATTGTATGAGGATGTGGATCACGGATAGGGACTCTCCGCACCTGCTGCACCGAGGTCTTGGAGATCCAGTGAGAAGGTGCGAGTGCGTTGCATGTGTGTGCCCTATCCGTAATCTAGCCAAGGCGACTTCATTGCATCTATTGCGTTTGTCGGTGGTGTATGGTCCCAAGTGAGGTTTTATTACGTGTAACTTGTTGTCTGTTTGTTCACTCCAGTGTGTTTGCCATGTTTCGCGAAGCCGTTGTCTGATGTGTGGTTTCACGTCGGTGTAGGGCAATGAGGTTATGCCCACAGTATTCGAGAGTGTAGCAGCAGCGGCCATTCGATCCGCTGCTTCGTTCCCGGCTATACCACAGTGCCCAGGAACCCAGCAAAGGACGCGTTCAAATTTGTGGACATACACCGACATAATACCTTTGATGATAAGATTTACAACGTCATTTTTTGGCGAATTTGTTGATGACAATGCCCGCACAACACTGAGGGAATCTGTATAGATAATGGATTGTGGGGTGTGGCTTTGAAGTATATGATTAACAACAAGAAGTACGCCATAAGTCTCTGCCGTAAAGATACTTGTATTACTGTTAAGAGTTCTGGTGACACTAGGGCCGGGCCCATGCGCCGCGCAGGACATCGAGGTGGAAGTTTTAGAGGCATCCGTATAAAATTCGGAACGATGATACTTCTGCTGCAAATACAAGAAGTGCTGCAGAATTGCACATGTGGGAGCTCTGTTTTTATCTGCATGTGTGAAAAGATGTGTCGCATGATACAGGGCGAAGATGCAATGGGGCTATAAAATCTGTTAGAGAACTTTGGATTGTATCTAAAAAGGAGACAGCAAGCTCTGACGCTTCCTCTCTAACTCTGTAAGAGAAGGGCGCAGAGAACGATGGTCGATTTAAAAGAAGTTCAGTCATCGATGTATCATGAAAAAATAATTTAAAAGGATGGCGAGACATGGATAAAATTTTAAAAGCACAAAGAAGATCTGTGTATGCTCGCTGATGTTGCAGGTTCCATTTGTTGCACTCTACATACAGGCTTTTACAACTGGACTAGTCCGGAAGGCGCCACACGCCAGGCGGAGCCCCAGATGGAGCACTGGGTCTAGCATTATGAGGGATGTTTTAGTGGCTGACCCATAGACAACGCTACCATAGCCCAATCGTGAACCTATTAGGCTGTAAAAACACGTAAAAGAAGTTCTTTGTCAGCACCCAAAGAAATGTGCGAGAGAACTTTCAGGAAAGCCAGTGTTTTTAGCATTTATGTTTTAGTTGTTTTATGTGTAGTATAAATGTGTCCTTTTCGTCAAAGATATTACCTAAAAACTTGTGTTTCTTTTTGACCGGGATAGAGACACTGTGGAGTTGAATGTCTGGATCCAGCCGAATGCTACGTCTCTTGGAAAACAGGACACAAGTGCACTTCCCTGGATTAAAGTTAAAACCGTTGCTATCAGCCCAGCCAGCTAGCTTGTTAACACCAAGCTGGACTTGGCGCTCGCAGATAGACAGGTTACAAGACTTAAAGGATAATTGTACGTCGTCTACATAGATTGAGCAGGAAATCGATGGTGGCAGCGCCTCCCGAAGAGAATTCATTTTTACAATAAACAAAGTGCAACTCAAAACTCCACCTTGCGGCACACCGTTTACCTGCCCATGAACCCTAGAGAGTGCAGTTCCAACTCGCACGCGAAAGGTTCTTTCAGACAGGTAACTGGCAAGCGTGTTCAACATGTTACCCGACATACCAAAGGACTTCCAATCGCTGAGGATACCGTACCGCCAAGCAGTGTCGTATGCCTTTTCAAGATCAAAGAATTCTGTCATGCAGTACTCCTTGTGGAGGAAAGCATCTTTAATATATGACTCTAACGCAACGAGTTGATCGTTGGTAGATCGCCCCGCCCTGAAGCCTGCCTGGCAGCTCTCGAGCAGACCGTTGTACTCTAAGAAGTACACGAGTCTTCTGTTTATCACCTTCTCGAAGAGCTTACACAGGCAGCTTGTCAGGGCAATGGGACGATAACTGGCGGGGACGAAGGGTCCTTCCCTTCCTTTAGGAAAGCCAGTACTATGGCCTCCCTCCAAGAGCGTAGAATGTGCCCCGAAAGCCATATTTTATTGTATAGGTGTAAGAGTGTTTCAAGAGTGTCTGGGTGTACGTGCTGTATCATGGTGTATGTAATCTTACCTGCGCCTGGAGCTGAAGGTTTGCATGTGCTCAGGGCAGCCCTCAACTAATACAGAGTGAATTTATAGTTTTAAGAAGTTTTTCATTTGTCTTTGTCATGTAGTGGCTTTTTTTCTGCAGATGCTTTGTGTTTCATGAAAGTGTTTGTGTAGTGTGCTGAACTGGACACGTGTTCAAAGTGTTGTGCAAATGAGTTAGCCTGGTCTTCCAGTGTGTCCCCTGTTGTACTAACCAGGGGCAGGCTGTGTGTCTGTTGTCCTTTTAGTTTTCGTATACGTGTCCAGACTTTGTGTGTGTCTGTGTATGAATTGATGGAAGTGAGGAAGGTGCGCCAACTCTCCCTTTTCGCCTCACGGCGCACTCGCCTCTGAAAAGCCTTGGCCCGTTTAAAAGAAAAGAGATTATCTGATGTGGGGTACCGGCGAAGGATACCTCACGCCTTGTTCTGGGCCTCTCGCGCACGCCTACAGCCTCATTCCACCAGGGCCTCCTTGGGTTGCGCGGAGCGTCAGAGGCCTGGGGAATGGAATTTTCGGTAGCGGCGAGGATGTGCGCCGTGAGGAGTTGGCCGCCTTCTTTAATATGTAGCTGTGTTATGGATGTGTGGTGTAGTTTGGATGTTGGAAAGGTGCGGGCAGCTGATCTACAAGGCCCTCGAAATCCGAACTCGAGAGCTGGAAATCAGGAGGAATGTAAACGGAGCATAGTGTTATTAGCCAATTGAAAATTACGGTACGAATGGCAACACCCTCAAGGACGGTGTGTAACTGGATAGTGTGGCACGCCAAGGACTTTCGGGCAATGATGGCCACACCCCCAGAAGATGTACCACCACCATCCTTGTCCTTCCTAGATACCAGGTAACTATTCAAAAAATTTGTATGTTTTGAATTTAAATGTGTTTCTTGCAGGCATAGGACACTTGGCTGATCGGAGTGTAGTATTTCGTACACATCGTCAAGATTTTTAAGAAGGCCTCTACAGTTTCATTGTATTATGTTTTCTCTTCCCATTATGATGTGTTAAAGCTACTGGAGTGTGTATGTTTATGTGTCGTCTTTCGGGGCTGTGACTCTTGGATTGGGCTTTTTGGGCCTTTCTTTAGGCTTGACGTAGGAGGCTGCTCCTTGCGCTGCGTTGCAGGCAAGAACCGTACGACGTCCATCTCGTCGTCCGATGTCCCGGGGTGTGCCCGTCGAACCAGGCCCCCGGACTTGGCCCCCCTGCGGGAGCCCTTCATTTTAGCGGCCACCGCCGCGGGTGTCAGGGGTACCAGAAGTGGCACGGGCGGTGCGGTGGCGGTGGGTGCCGGTGCGGGGCCCGTGATATCCATCCCCTCGGCACCCTCCAACGCACTGGAGGACGCGGAGGCATGGACGGGAGCGGCACCGGTCCCGACGGAAGAGGTTGGCACCACAACCGTTGCTGCCTTAGCAAGCGGTGTGGTGGCGGGTTGGGCTGCCTGAGGCAACCCAGGGGGGGGGGCGGCGTGGGCGGGACCAGGTCCTACTCGCGGTACTGGGTTCCCGCCGAAACCAGACGCCGCTCCGCCCACCGGCGAGCTGTGTCGGCGTACCTCCCCAGAGGGGAAGAGGCGAACCTCTTTCTCGCCTCTGGAAAGGTGGTCTTCTCAGTGACCTTTACATTTATGATTTGTTTTTTCTGCTTAAATTTCTCACAAGTGCGGGACCACGCTGCGTGGGGCCCCTGGCAGTTGGCACAGGTGAAACTCTGGGTGTTGCAGTTTTCGGACGGGTGGTCATGTTGGCCTCATTTTGCACAGGTAAGGCGGCCGCGGCAGGAGTTGGTGCCATGCCCAAACCGTTGGCACTTAAAACAGCGCCGTGGGTTAGGGATGTAAGGCCGGACCGGACATCGAACAAAACCTGCATTGATGTATTCTTCAAGGCTCGACCTGTCAAAAGTTAAGATAAGATGCTTTGTAGGTATTTGTTCGTCCTCTCTACGTATGTTTATGCGCCTGACCCCTGTTACGCCCTGACCTCGAAGGCCCTCCAGCAGGTCGGCTTCAGTTTCGTTCAGTAGATCGGGATCGGAGATCACGCCCTGGGAGCTGTTTAAGCTGCGGTGGGGCGTGACCCTGATGTCGAGACTACCGATTCGGGTCTGGCTCAAGAGTTTTTCTGCCTGCTGCTGCATGGTGACTTCGACCAGCAATTGCCCAGTTCTTTGTTTTTGGCTTTGTACGCCTGACCAATTATACTTGTCAGGAACTTCGATACCAAGAAGACAGAAAATGAAGCGACAGATCTTTCTGTGTCAGTTGACTCAATTACAAGAAAACGGGAATAGTTGTTTACGGTTGTTGGAAACACAGTTGTTGAAAGAGGTGGAAACAAAACTTCGGTGCGGCCCCTTTTCGGAGGCCGATCACGTTTGGAGATGGGTTTTGAAAATGCCATATAGCATAGTATAAAAAAAGGGTGACGTGGATTCTTTCTCCTTTGACCTTACCCTGGTAGTCAAAAGGTCCCGGAGCTCCCTGCCTGGTAGATAGCCAGGGAGCCCATCGGCCGGAGCTTGACCAAGGCTCCGACGGCCACCGTTTACGGCTTGTACCCTTCACCTTTAAACACCTCGCCACGGTTAGACACGGCTTATGTATGGGAGCTCGAGGTCCGCGGTGTCGCTGCTCACCGTCACCATGAATACTCAAGGTGCCCCGTGCGGGTAGTGCCAAAAATATTGATAAATGATCCTACAGACGTGCAGAACCCTCTTTTTTTCCTGAATTTTTCTGTTTTCTCGAATGTTTGGTTTATTGAGGAAGGCGGCTACATTCACAGCCGCCAAGGCGTCCAACGACGGAATATTTTTTTTTTTTTGAAGTGCTCACCCGCACCGCTGTGCCTTGTCGGGTAAGGCACTGGGTAAATTAGGAACGTAAAGCATACAGAGAGACAATTAAATGAGAAATGGGCAGAATATGTATGTATACAGGTTGTTTCAGAGAGACTAAGTAATTGAGAAAATGGGCTTTCGGAAGTAAAATTAATATATTTTATTTTCGAAGTGATCAGGGGCTGTGGGTCGTGCTATAAAACGGGTTCCAAGTGCTATTTAGAACAATATATCCTTTGGTTTGCTTAATTACCTTTTAAATTAACCTAAGTTGGGTGCTTGGGGCTGAAAAGAAAATTGTAGAGGATCATGAGTTAAACCGGTATCGATTACTAGATTTCCGAAATTTTAATAGCAATCCGGACGAACACCGCTCAGAACTTGAGCTCTGCCGATGCGGAGAAAGCGTTCCAGGCGGCAGCTCTCAGCCGCAAAGCCGCCCCCATAAGATGGTGTCACTCGGAGCTGTGCATGGCACCCGAACGGCACGCTTTATCTTCGGACGGGAACAGGACACGGAGCACCTGAACAGGCGAAAATTGTTTGATAGCCCAATTTCTATACTACAACGTTCCGAGTTTCTTTTACTTTTGTTTTCTTTTACATTATTTCCGCATGCATCATGGCCGCCGCACGCATACGGAGGCAGGTCGCTGCCGCACTAGGTAATCGTGGTGACAAATCACATTTGCGCGGG
The DNA here is from genome assembly GCA_013339765.2 of Haemaphysalis longicornis. NCBI lineage: Eukaryota > Metazoa > Arthropoda > Arachnida > Ixodida > Ixodidae > Haemaphysalis > Haemaphysalis longicornis. The sequence continues at coordinate 133,044,762 of CM023453.1, read as the reverse complement.
CGAGGAGGTTCAACCGCATGATGCATACGACACCGCTTGCCTCCTTTTTGGGCCGGAAGATAAATCGCGGCGTGCGAGTGACGTGTTCTGATCGGAGAGTGACATGAGCGTGGGCGCGTGGCTTTGAAGGGCTCAACTTCACTCCGAGCCCACTGCCCGCATCTGGAGAGCTGACGTTCTGAGCCCTGTAGCTCTGCACACATTTACAATTTCAGGAAATGTAATAATCGACACCGCATAAACCCATGACCCTCTACAATTTCTTCCCTACAACCAAGCACAAATTACAATAATTCAAGAAGTTTAGGAATTGTTGTTAGTATTCCCGAAAATATCACTTCGAAGCCGTTTTTTTGTTAGTGATGGTTGGAGGAGCCAAGTAGACCGCTAAAAATGAAGCGCAAATCCCTGGAATTATTGTGAAGAGCAACGCAATGCGTAAGCTTCTTCACATTTTTGACTGGAAGTGTACAAAATGCCGATGTAATCCTCTTGACGTCGATGAACCTTGCGTCGAAGGACTCCAGATGGATCATTGATGGAGAACTTCCAGAACATTGAGTGGTGTGATGTTACCACTCTGACATGTAGCTATACTTTGATTGTCCAAAAGTTTGGTACACACAATGGACCAACGAACTCTTTTCCTGCCGCATATTTATGTGCGTATTTCATTAGTGCACAATGCGCATAAGCAACAATGCAGTGATGTCTACCAGAATTTTGTTCGGTAACCAGTGCGCCAATGCCAGGCCGCTGGCACCAGCCGGGATATCAATTGAAGCAGTCACATTATAGTGTTGCCCTGAGGGCCATTAACGAAATGGACTGCGTAAAGTTTATAGCTCTTTTTACAGTCCAATGCTAGGAACCACTGTGGCTCGGGGTTCCGAAGAAAAATTGTCAAATGCTGAGTGATTGCGTCCAAGTTGGGAAAGGAGAAACGGAACTACGAACAGTCGAAAACATTTCTTCGGAAGAAATTTTTTTGCGCAGTCAAAAAATGATTTGGTGACGTCAAAAAGAATGCCGTTTTTGAAATAACTTTCCTAGTATGGTGTGCATCTGTGGGGCAAAGGTTCGTCCCTTGTAGTTGGCTTTGAAGCCATAACTGCAAATGCAGGAGAACAACTTCTTGAGGGTGTTCACGTGAGTGTCGTAGTCCGGAGAAAAAAACGAAGCTGTTGTCTATATATGAAAGTGACGCCTTTTTCTTTAGGATGCACAAAATACTAGCGATAATAGGAGGCCCGAGCGTCGAAGATGCAAAAATAGAGAAAAACGGATTTCCTAACTGCAGGAATGCTAACTGCTGCCTCTTTCCACAGTATTTGACAGTATCCGGAGAGTAGATACAGGGAAGAAAAAACTGAGCTCCTGCCAGTTTTCAACGTTGTCATCTAGTATCTTCTTTCGAGGCGCCATTCCCCGTTGCACGCGGTATACGATGCCAGACGTATGGAGCCGCCATTGTTTATACAAGCAGAAATTGTGCCGCGGCTGAAGGAGCACCGGATGGTCCACTCTTGATTACGGTGTTTGTAACATGCTCATTGATTCTTGTGCTTCCTTTCCTGCTTGGTGTTCCTTTGGCGACGCACCTCGCGGCTGGAAGTGTAGAGGTGCGTCATACCTAACGCGCTGGCTCATTGGCCAAGGCGTTGTGCTTGGCCGCGGGTTCGACTGCCGGCCGCGGCAGCCGCATTTCTGATAGAGGCGAAGACCAAAAATGCCCGTGTGTACGAGATTTCGGCGCACCCGGGTAGTCAAAATTATAACGGAGCCCTACACTGCACGCACCTTATCGAATAGAGGTTCGTGATAGGTGTTGAAGAAAAATGTTCCTCGTGATATAAAGCCCATCTATGCTTTTCGGCCGTCAAAAAATCGAGGTGGTTGTGAAGCTTAGCGACAGGTTTCTATTGTTCGTCTGGTGGTGGACCAGTATTGAAAAAAAATCCAGGTAAGAGTAATGCAAGATCAAGGGGTAAATATTCGGAGTCTGAAGCGCCAGTAATAATTTGGTCTTGTGAAACCCATAGCCAGATGTCAGTTACTACGGTGATAAGAAATTGAAAACCTGTTTGCACAAACACAAAGATGTGTCTATAAAGGAGACTGTAAGAATTCATACTTGTTGGTGACTACCGTGATACTCGTATTAACATAATCGAGAATCACGAGCAGTACAACGAGCAAGCTGGGTAGCGCCATCAATTTAGCCAAGGATACATGCACTGAATAACGTAAACATAATGGTACTAGAATTAGGGTGGAAGCGATACCTTTTAGTGTTGGAACTACACGAAGGTTCGCAGAAGGAACTGACTGAACGCCGCATAGACCGTTTCACACATGTACGATAAACATGGGATAAATATATGACAGCCTAAATCACTTCGTTAGAACAGCAAGAGAGCACGTTTTATTTGATACACTTTTAGACAAGGGTAAAAAATCATAGGCAATACGACGCGCTCTGCCCGGAGCTAGAAATTATTCTGGCTATTAGTTTTTGTGCTGTGCAAAGCTGATTACACGTAACATGGTGAATTTTATACTCCGGGTGACAAACGCCTCATTTGCACCGGGGAGCAGCTGCACATGCTTCAACCAGCGGAAGGGTTCATAAACGTTTAAAGTACACGGCAATATATTCGTAGGGGATTTGAGTTTTTGAGTTCCGCACTTGACGCCTGTTGTGTTGAGCTGAGGCGGCGTCCAAGAGAGATAGAGCGCGGGAGCCTGATAGGGCAAATGGCGGCTGTCTGGGGCAAGGGGATGAATATATTAAGCAGTAATGTTGGTCGGAACTATTTGCGCACCCTGACTAAAAACCGTTTGTCGGAACCAGAAGACGGCATTCGCGACTCGTCATTGATTGTGAGCATACATTTGTTCCTTTAACGAGCCACATGGCCGTGCAGTCTGCAAGAGTAGGAGACGGGAAGGTGGTACGGCATTTTAGTAGCACAAGGCTTAATACCACCCGGAGCACACTTTGCACGGTTGCTCCTCCGGCTGTGTCCGCATCGTCAAACATTTTCTTTCTTTTTACCTAAGTGCTGGTATCACCTATTTTTTCAGGTATAGTACAGCTTTTACCGCAAAGCTATTGATTTCAAGTCGGAAGAAAATTTTGTGTCATAAAGAGCAACCCCATTCAGGACCCAGCAGTTATCGCCTAAGAAGCGAAGAGCATGCCTTACGCTAATCAGGCGTATAGCGACCTCAGTTTCGTTTAAAAACCACAAAACAAGCATCGAAACGGAGTTATCAATTATAAGGCGCCTGTGAACAATGAGACCCTTTGCCCCGCCTTGTGTTGCAGGCAAAGATTATGTTTGAAGGCTAGGCAGGACTAGTGTCATTAAATAGAGCTGTTCTTGCCCAAGAAGCCGAGCGCACGCATCAGGCAACGGAGGACTCGGCACCTGCCGCCAGTGAAGCCGAACCAAAGCGAGAACCCGCCGGGACGACGAGAAACATTTTATACCACCACCCATCAGGGTCTGTAGTGGTTTACACCAGCCTTCCCCGAACATCCACTTTCGCAGGGCGGGATAGCAACCAATTCAATTCACTGCTTTTTTGAACCAGCATGCCAAGATAATTTTGCTAACCTCTATTTCTTTCCAAATGACTTTTTTTTTATTCAGCTTCAATCACAGTTCTTTCGGAAGCACAACGCCTCACTGCGCTAGGAATTGCCGCGTTCCTTTTCGCTTTGATAAAATTTTTTCTCCTGGTTTCCCCTTTCGGACCGCCCCATACCAACGATTCTATTGACTGTACCTTTCTGCCAGTAGTGGTCTTGTTGTCCCCCAAACCCGCTAGGGCTCAAAGACTTAGATTTAATAGAAATTAAACAAAACTTGTTTTCCTATCCCCGTGTATTCAAATCTGCGTTTATTTACAAATTTCGTTGCTTCTGTTTTTTTCGTGATCGTTGTCTCATTTTTGCGCTTTATTGTTTCCCTCAAAGGTTATCAGGTTGCTCGCCGGATTTATTTACATTTTCCTGCCTCTTCTGATTTGTGTATTTTGCCGTGTGTCGATGCTTTTTAGGTACAGATGTCTAGCGAACTATTGACACTCGTGCCTGCTGACTCATGCTACCAAGTGTTTCTTCCAGACAAATCCTTCCAAACTTCTCCTGCGTCAATGAAACCGCTCCTATGTCCAGATGCACTGCGTACCATGCAGATTGACGCTGTTCTAATTCCAGTCAACCTCCTGTTTTCAGTTTCCTATTACGCCTTGAAAAAATCATGTTAGACACACTGTACTGCGTTTGATATATATGTGGGTGTGTGTAGAGCTAAGGGTAGGCAGTCAAGAAAGCCAAGGCCAGCACAGGGGAAAATGCGGTTGGTCATTTATTGTCCTTGAGAGGAGTATAGTTTTTTGGAAAGGAAATGAAGAAAAACATACCCACCCAGCGAGAATGGTTTTCTCTCCTTTTTTATTTCTAAAAGAAATATACTCGTTTCACGCACAATAAAGGACCGACCGGACTTTCCCCTTTGCTTGCCGCGACTTTCTTGACTGCCTACTCTTAACTGTACACACACGTATATATATATATATATATATATATATATAATATATATAGATATATATATATATAATATATATATATATATATATATATATATATATATATATATATCTGAGGTAAATAGAGACAGAGACACACGAGAAAAACATAAGAAAAAAATAAAAGTTTACTGCCGTTTCAGGACGAGGACTTCCTTACTTCAGAGTACAGAATAAGTTGGTTTCAGGGTTATATATATACCGAAAATGTTGCAAGGGCGGCGGCAGGGCAAGGGAAGGCAGAGTTCGTACAATGGGATCATGGTTGGTGTGCAGCAAAATAATGGAAGAATTGAAAGAAGGGGAAAACTATTATCAAAAATAAAAAAGATAACAAGAACCCACAGTCACGCGGTACGAACGTAAGAAAAAAAGAGCCAAGCAAGAAAAGAAACAACGAAAAAAATAACAAGGTAATTCTCCCTTACCCCGTGCAACAGCGGTGGAAGAGGGGTAAAAACGAGATATGCCCATGCACGTATTCGACAACGCAAAATAATCGCAGTCACGCGCAACGAAGATGATCCAAAGAATACATGCCCATGCTCGCAACAGGCGAACATCTGCCTATACACAACCGTTCTAAGAATCACGGTCAGGTGATTGAAATATGAGAGTACTTACTTGGCTTCTGTTGGTGGGAGGGAAGGGTCACGCCAAAAAGCCGTAAGAAAAGCAGTTTCGACAGGAAATAACTGTACATTCGAATACAAAGAGCAGAAAAAGCAGAAAAAAAGAAAATCAGTAAGGAGACAGCGTCAAAAAAGTCATAACAAGAAAGATAACAGAAGGCAGGGGCACGCGTTTGAGGCGGCACTGGGTGGTACACATATGGTAGGCACATAGTACCAGTTCTGGTAACGCTGAGGCGGTAAGCAAGGGATATTAGAAAAAATTAATACAAAAAGAAAGGTGAGAGGGAAGCAATCACACACGCTCGCGTGTACAAATTGATTACAAGGTGAGAGTATCAAAGGAAACAATGTTACCGCAACCTTCTACCCAGAACGTCAGGTCCAGACTTGCTGGTCAAATTATGTTTACTGAAGCCATTGTGCTAAAAAACCGTGGTGGTAGCACGAAACTGTAACCACCTATGAGAGGCGCCTACTGATGGGAGAAAATTACCGAGGGAAAGCAATGAACAGGCATAACACTAGCCGTAGAAATGTAGCCGAAATTTTAATCGGATGAAACACATGTCAATTTCCCATAACCTTCATTGATGCCAAAAGACACTGACTTAAACTTTTAGATGACGTAGGACTTATGAAACTCGCGATCGTGATGCGTTTTAAAACTGAATTTAGGAATTGTGGCCTTCAGTTGTTCAAACGAATGACCAGGAGTGTTAACATGCTTTGACAGAGGCATAGCAGGGCGGGTTTTGCATGAGAGCGGTGATTGTTAAACCTCAAACGAAATGATGTTTCAGTCTGGCTGATCTATTGTTTGCCGCAGAGGGTGCATTCTAGAAGGTATACGACGTTGGTGGAACCAAAGTTAGTTTCCTTTTACATTACCATAAACATTTGAAGCTGTGCCGGCGGCGCGCTTCGTGGTGGTCACTTGTGGGCATACTTTACACCGTGGGTTGTTACAGGGCATGCAACCAGTAGTCTCTGGTCATCTGATATTGGATTGGTGAGAACGTCGCCCAAAGGTTTGCTGCGTCTGTAAACAACACGTGGTGGTTCGGGAAATATTCTTTTTAGGCTTTCATTTTTATCAAGGATATTGTGATGTTTCCTTAGGATGGATGCAACCATCGGATAAGAGACCGAATGGGTGAAAACGAGGTTTGTTTGTGGATTGGGTTTTGGAGCTTTTTTGCGGAGAATTTCGGTGCGGTTCAACTGGTTAGCTCGTGTAATTGCGTCATCGATCACCGGCTCTGGGTATTTCTGATACAAGAGCGCTGTTTTAGGTTCCCTGCAGTTACAACCGAAATCCGCTTGGCTTCTGCAGATTCGCCTAAAACGATGAGATTGACTATAAATTGCCGTACCTGACATGGTTGCTGTGAAAGTGCAAAGACTGGCGCGTGTCCGTAGGTTTCCTATAGAGATTTGTCTGAAGCCTGCCCTGAAAAACTGTGACTGTAACATCCAGGAAATTCATGCTGTGCGTAGAGTAGGATGCGCAAGGTTAAAAGCCCCAATAAACGCAAGAAGTTCCATTTCACCGTGCTACCATATCATGAATATATCATCTATATACCTTTTGTAGTACAGTAACTTCAAACTTTGGGTTGCGTAGAAGTTTGACTCTAGACACTCCATAAAGATATTTACGTAGTTGGGCCCGATATCGGTTCCCATTGACGTTCCGCTGACGTGCACGTAATTGACACCATCAAACTCAAAATGGTTAAGCTCAAAGATGAGGTGAAGGATCGTTTCAACGGTGAGAGAATCGATAGGTTTGTCCTCCGCCGACCGCTCATACGCACATGATACAGCGGTGATTCCTTCCGCATGCGAAATGTTATTGTATAGCGACACGACATTTAGGCTAAGAAGTAAACAGTTGCTAGGAATTTCAATCTTCATGATATCCGAGAGAAAATCATTTGTATTCTTAATAAAGGATGGAAAGCTTGGGAGAATGTCGCGAATGGGATAGTCGACATATCGCGAGAGGTTCTCGGTCCCAGTACCAATGCCAGAAACAATGGGGTGACCTGGGTTGTTATTTTTACGAATCTTAGGGAAAAGGTAGAATCTCCCGGCTACTGGGCTTAAGGGGATAAGAGAACGAGCAGTTGTTTCAGTTATTTCCTGATTTTGGACAAGCTCAGTGAGCTTATCTTTGACAATTAGCTTAAAATCATTAGTGGGATCACTAGGGAGTACTTTGTAGAACGTAGATTCTGATAGTTGTCTATGAGCCTCGTTGACATAGTCAGCTTTGGCGAGGATCACGATGGCGCCTAGTTTATTAGGCGTTTTGATTACTATTTCGTGGCAACTTGCGAGTTTCTCGAGTATATTATATTATATTCACCACAAAACACATAACAACATTTATTGCGACGTTTCGGCTGGGGTCAAGCCTTTTTCAAGTGAAGTACAAGGGTCAAAAACAGGGTATATAAAGGCTCGTAGGGAGCGCTGTGAGCACGTGGACACAAGATATCAAAAAGGTACAAAAAGAATGTACAGCAAGAAACAATTACAAAGTGAAGAAACGTATCACAGGATAGGGGGCGCAGGTAATCCATCTCAATACACAACGCGGCGAAAAGCAAAAGCGAGGCACTTATGAAGCGTGTTTCTTTCAGCCACCGCTCACCCACGCACAGCAATATTAAGAAAAGTAATTAATAAGGTAGGGGTTATGGGCATCGCACTCCAAAGGAGCGAAAACAACCTGCCGCAAAAGGCGGAAGCGTCGAATCGCCAATTATTCCCACAGACACTGGGGAACGCAAAACGCCAGCTGTGCCCCAGGCAGAAGGCGACGTTTAAGTTCAAGAGCCCAGGAGGGCGGATTAGCGAGGGGCCGCGTCATCAAAGAAAAATTCCGGCGCTTCCCGAAGAGACCAGATAATGACCAAAAATGGCTTGCCCACAGCCTGCGTTCCGGGCACAAAGCGAACAATGACGACCTCTTGATGAATTGTTACACATCGTTGCACTTTCCAAGCACTATTCGGTTTAGTGTTGTCAATAAGGTATTTTTTCCGTATGCTTCATTGTTTTTACACCCAAAATGTCACTTTGTAAGCTATTTGTTGTTCACATGTCCTGAGATTTGTACGCGCGTATTCTTTATTTGTTCTTTCGTTTGTCAGTTCGTAAAAAGAATGCTGTGTGCGAATTCATACTGCCATTGATCACTGGCTACGAAGTGTCATTTGTTTCCTAGATTACTGGAAATTTGTTCTCGTACGTAAGTCACATTTTTGTTTTTGTTTTTTTTTTTTTCATTATGCACAAGCCCTTGGTAATTGCACGAACATGAAATACAAGCTAATTTGTTATATTTATCCATTTCATATCATGAGCCGCTTCTTTCTGCTTCTTTCTGTGTGCTGTTTGTTTGTTTATTTCCTGCCTTTTATGTCATTTCTAAAGGCGTTCGTACAACCTGTGCTCTTCCCTTCTTGGGTGGCTCCCGAATCCCTCCCTCGGCGTCGGAGCCCATCGAGGTCTCGTCATTGTTCGCTTTGTGCCCGGAACGCCTGCTGTGGACAAGACATATGTGGCTATTATCTGATCTCTTCGGGAAGCGGCAGCATTTTTCTTTGAGGACGCGCCCTTCGCTAATCCGCCCTCCTGGTCTCTTGAACTTTAACGTCGCTTTCTGCCTGAGACATAGCTGGTGTTTCGCGTTCCTAAGTGTCTGTAGGACTAATTGTTGATTCCGCGCTTCCGCCCTTTGCGGCAGGTTGTTCTCGCTCCTTTGGAATGAGATGCCCAGAACTCCTTCCTTATTTGTTTACTTTTTCTTAATATCGTTGTGCGTGGGTGGGGATGGCTAAAGGAAACACACTTCCTGAGTGCCTCACTTTTGCTTTTCGCCACGTTGTACATTGAGATGGATTACCTTCGCGCCGAATCCTGCACTGCGGTTTTTCACTTTCCACTTGTTCCTTGCTATACTTTGTTTTTGTACCTTTTTGATATCATCTGTCCACGTGCTTGCACCACTCCCTTCGAACATTTATTGCCCCTGTATTCGACCCTTGTACTTTACTTGAAAAAGGCTTGACCCCAGCCGAAACGTATACATATTTATATGTATATATACATACATACAGTCGATTCCACTTATAAAGATAACGTTAATAACAATATATCGGATAAAACGATTGATACCGGCTACAGCAAGCAACGAAAATGCGCGCTGCCGCCGGCTCTCCACGCCAACCACGCCGACACCATGCGCCGCGATGCGCCTCGCAAGCCATGCACCCCTGAGAAAACGAGTCAACGGCGCCTCTTACGAAGTGGGAGGGGAGGAGGGGAACAGTTCTCTTTCGAAACACCCCTCCCGATTCCGCCGCTTTGGCCCCGTCCCCGTGCCTGCTGCTTTGAATTTGACTTAGTGCCTCCAACTACCTCCGTTTTTCCCAGGATCAGACGTGTGGGCTGATGTTTTAGAAACGTCTGGGTGTCTCACTGAAGAGGCGATCGTTTCGCGGATGCGTGCTGCGGACAGCGGTGGCAGGGACAACTCTGACGATGCGGTTGCACAGTCTACCTGGGTAGCACCTCCGCAGGAGGCCCAACGCATGATAGTCTCTTAGGGACTTCGTTTCCGCCAAGGCCCCTTCTCTCAGCTTTGTGCAGCACCTATAGATGCTCTTGAAAGAGATGTGCGCCAGCTTCATGTGCAGCAAACAAAGCTGACTGAGTATGGCTTCTTTTCCACAAATAGGTAGGAGAACAACCTTGCTGGCCTTCAAATAAAATGTTTTGAGCTCTGCTCCGTCTATTTATTTAGCAACACGCATATAACAATCATCGGTTATAACGATGTGATTTCCTTGGCACTTGGATATTGTTATATGTAGCCTAGACTGTATATATATATATATATATATATATATATAATAAATATATATATATATATATATATATATATATATATATAACAGAGAGAGAGAGAGAGAGAGAGAAAGCCGGCATACAGTACATCTGCCACATCCCTGTGATTACTTTATAGAGGTTGCATCGCCACACTGTGCGAGCCTTCAGACAGGTGTCGCTTTTGTACACCCATATGCCAATAAGTTTGTGTAATATTAACAGCCGTATGCTTGGTTGTTGACAAATTACCGGTGTGTCACTACCAGCATGATTCAAAACCATAACGGTAATTAGCTGTATTAAGTCTGAGTTCTGTGGCGTCTTCCCCACGCCCACATCACTCCATATTTGTGGTGGCATAGCACTACAAGTTTTTTGGGGCACGTAACTACTCAGTGAAGTCCTTCTAATTAGTGTCCGTTGCAGATATACCCTAAATTGAAGCCTACATTAGGGCAGTCCACTTCTATTGTGCCCTTCCACTGCAGCCTGAAGTGCAATAAAAACTGAGGTGAACTCGTGTTTTGAATTTTATTTGTACATGCAGACATGTGTATTTTTGGTATTTTCGGGTAGTTTGCGCTGACTATATTTGAAAGATATATTTGAATGTCTGGGCTAATCCTTCCGCTGGAAGTGGACTCGACGATCTTTCAATGTACCTAGTGTTGCAGCGGTTTTTCTAATTAGAAACCTCATCTATTATTAGCATTTTGAGCCTTGGCAGCATGCTGCGTTCGGTTGCCGCAAACATGGTAACCTTGAAATGCATGCTTCACGAAAATCCATCATCTTCTGTTATGCCTTTTCAATCGACGCAATTTTGTAATTCTTGTTGTCTTCGTATAGCTCTTGTGACTCTTCTGTTATTTTTGCTTTATGTTGTACTTGCTTAGGTACTTACTGTGCATGTCTTTAGGTCACTGTTACTTGCCTTCACGACGTTTCAAGTGTCCCATCTTTTTACGTATGGTATTGTAATACTTTCTGCTCCTCCGAAAATATTTCTGTGCTTGCATGCTTATCCTAACTGTTCCGGGAACTCAGGTCAGTTGTACACTAATTAATAGTGCCACAAGCTTCTCAGCCTATTCGGTGCGATTTGCGTATTAGAAGGAAGACATACTGGATATTTTTTAACTTTTTGTTTTCCAACTTCACTTCTCGATAGGTATGGACATGAGTAAGTGCCATGACAGGGGTGGACTGAGGACCTCTCTTTTTAAAGTTCGCCTCGTTGTTGTCACAAGGTGATGGTATTGGGACTTTCGCTGTCTCCTTGGTTTTTCGTTTGCTAAGTGCCACGAGAAAGGATAATATTAGAAGATAGTTTGGACATGCTTGTCTGTATTAATAGATGACATACATGTGCCACACGTTTGACCAAGCGGGACAACTTTCTTCGTGTTCTTTGAATGGTTTCTGCAAGAAGAGATGTTTGGGTAATAATATGTTGCTTCGCCCAAAAGCATATTTCGTCCACCGAAGTTACTGAAAAAGCTCTTCTTGTAGGCAGATTATAGTGACTCCGACGTGGTGTGGGAACTAAAAATTCCGCGCCGTAGAGTACCAGACAATAAATAAACATTCATGTAGTGATCCCATTGGTCATGCGTGATGCCTCACGCAAAAATCAGTAACGTGTTCTCCGCTCTGCAAGGAATAGTTAAAAGAGGCAAGGTGGAGAGGTCCCGGCACGAGAGAGGTAGGCCAGCGGAGGCGTCGTCTTCGATGACAAAATTTTTCTTGCCGGCTTGGGGGAGCACTTGTTGCGTAAGTCCACCGCGATGAGTTAGTGTCATTCAGTCTCGTGACCAAGAGCTACGAAGGTAATTTGCTAAAACTGCAGTTCCTGGAAGCAGATATTTATTCTGAACAAGTTAGGTATTGGTTCAAGAAAAGATGATGCAATATTCGCCTTGGTCTGGGCCCTTTCGAGTTCTTCAGTGTGGGGGTCAATTTCAAGCCTTACAAGTTATGTGCACATCTCCTTGATAATTACGACAACGTCTGCCTCGTGCACTTCCTCAACCTCGGTTTCTATGGTTCGCATGCCAAATGCGCCTTGGCTGCTGATAGCATGTGTCTCACTTTACGCGGAATGGCAATCTTGGGGCATCAACTAGCACCTGTTTGATGAAGAATAGCGAGTAGCATTGACAAATTTCACTACGTAAAATTATCAGAAAGTAGCTTTACAGATGTTCGTTTATTTTCTTCATATGCATAGGTTTATTCCAACTTCTTCGAATGCCGCACACAGCTCTACTTCTCTGTAGATATCTCCTCGGCACAGGACATTACGCCCTCCGCTTCATCACCGAGCACTCTGTCCGAAAATCTGAAAGGCACTGTCAAGAGAGAGAAAAATCTTGTTGTATGAGAGTGCTTGTGAAGAACATAATTCACAATGTGCTCGTTTGGCTTCCGAGTTATATACTTAATGCACAAACAAGGCAACACTTTCAGAGATTCCTTTGACTTAGCACCATAGAAAAAACAATTGTCGTAAATTGTCCCAGGAATCGCTGCAGTCACCATTGTTTTCACTTAAGCAGAAATTCAAGTTCGTTTTTGGAATTCCCACACCTGAATCGGTTAAAACATTTTCAGCCCTGTTAAAATTTTGTGATACTTCTGGCACCCTGAATTCCCGAATAGTTCCGACCAGGATATGCTTGACATTTTCACCGCGTTTTACTCCACACGTGAGGATGTGTCATATGCTTTGCAATCAGGTTGAGTTTTGTAGGTTACTGCTGTATACAATTTTTGGGCAATTTGCATTGGCTCCCCTGGTGTCGGCAGAGCACCACACCATAGTTACAATGCTTGAAAACAAATTCCGGAAACAAATGCATGGAGCCTACACGACCCCAGTTTCCGATAACAAACAAGTATGATTTGACGTTTTTGCAAAACAATTTTCCGAAGTACCACCCTATCCTACGCTTATGCGTAGTGATAGAACAACACAAAGGTTGGCTGGTCAAACTGAGTCATAAGAATAAATTTTGGCTTTGCTACAAACAATGCCTTCAAGACATTGTTTTCATATTTAGCTCTTCGGGCTATTTTGAGCAAAAAGAAAGTGGTTCCCATTCATTTTTATAAGGTAAAATACACTGGCCGAGGTTGAGCAGTTTCGTTTGTGGCGTGAAGGGCCATCCTGCGCAAGCGCAAGGGACATCGAACTGAATTAGATTGGATTGGATTGGATTGGCTTGGATTGGCTTGGCTTGGATTGGATTAGTTCGGATTGGATTTGGATTGCATTGGATTAAAGTGAATTGTATTGGATTGTGTTGGCTCATAGCCGCAGCAACGCACTGGCGCCGGCGCGTGCCCAGGTGTGCAGCTCAATTGCGCAGTAGCCAAGTCTTACGCTGCACCGGAGCCGCTTGATAGCCGTTTCGCGTGAAGAGCCGTGCTGAGCATGCGCGAGGAGCAGTGACTGGACAGGACTGGACTGGATTGGATTGGACTGGATTGCGGAACCTTAGCTCACGCGACGTATATCCTGGCATTGCAGAAATGAGCCACTGTTAGTTTTTTTTTGTATTTTTGAATACCGTTCATAAAACGTTGTGAGCATACATAAAATATTCGCGAAATATCGTGCGGGTAAAAAGTCTAAAGATTCCTTTTCCTGCAATGCAACTTTACGTCAAATACGTTCGGTGAGGGGCAATGTTCATTTTCGTTGATTTTAGCCCTCGCCGAACTTGTCCCAGCGTGCACGGGAAACCCTCCTTTTTCTGCACTGTTCTCATTGCGCCCATTCTAACATACTCCTCCCGTGTGATATCACCAAGCACGATACACTCTCGCTGTCGGGCTTGGTGCTGGTCAGTACAGATTTTGATGGCGTTTCTTCTCCTTGGCTCACCATTTTCGTAGGTGAAACACTGGGACCTAAACAGACGCGCCACCTTGTCTCTGCAGAAATTCTTTCAATCAGCAACGGACGGATCATCACCATCGGTTTTCAATGTCCCGAAGAGTGCCTGGTATGACACGACCATTTTTATTATGCCATACAGCTGAGTCTAACCGATAAACAAAGTAAGAGTGAGAGAGAAAGGATCTCTATTTAAAAGCAGAGATTTTGTGCGGAGTTTGATATCGCCTACGCGCTTCTCTGCTAGGGATCGGAGATGTACGAAAAAACGTTTCTAGAAAGGGGTGACAGAAAAAAACAATATCGTGGCTTGACGTGTTTGGTGAACTATTTTGTTATATTATTTCACAGAATTCAGAATTTTAAAATGTGACCAAGGTCCTCCAAATGATAAAAGAAACTTTTTAAAGCCTGAAGCCGGTTTGAGTGGCAAGTACATGGCCTTAGGATTGTCTTCAAGAGTTACCGGCCATTCTTCTAGGCGTTCAACAATGTGTAATGCTAAGAGTTCGTTAAGTACCTGAACTGAGCGGTTTGTTCACTTCTGCTTTCTTGTATTGTACCTAAATGTCCCACCTTGTCCACCCATTTATCTAGTAACGACTATGTTAAGTGTGCTTCCAAGCCATTCTTGAGAAATTAAGATAAGGTCCTCTTGGATTCCTTCCAAATCTGCGCCTTCCGTATGGCTTGTATTGAGCGAAGGTGACTCCGTGCAGTTCACATACCATCCAAATGCTTTTGAGCTTCTTAGTAAATATAATTATGAATTTACACAGCCCGTTGGATGTTGTTTTCACGCACATGGCGCAGTGTAGTAGTTAAAAGTACACAGAGTAAGAAATCGTACAGACTTTGCGCAACCATGACTGCCACAGGAACTTCGTTCAGTGTTTCTACACCATGAGGATAGGTGTATTTGTGAACAATAGACCGACGACTAAACCTTCTAGGGAAAAGAAAAGCTGCTCTAAAGCAGACCTTTTCAGAAGTGTATTTTATGAAAATATTTGCTGATTTATTAGTGGTTTTTCTTAAAGCGTACCATTTATTACCTTGTCATTGCGTCGATATTGAAGCAAAACGCACTGTATTAAAGCCAACCTTACAGAATGAGTGGAAGAAAGGGTAGATACCTCTGGTAATAAGGAAAATATATATTGGTAATTACGCAAGGTTAGGGGATATGATAATAAAATACATTATCTAAAGGCATAAGATTTGGGGGTTTTGGGGTTGGATGTTAGATTTGGCATTTGGCTGAGTGGAAGTGAACTTTTCTCGTGCATTCTGGAAGTTGGGAGTTCCGACTTTGGGAGAGAGAAATATGTCCTTTGGCTTTGACTACTGCAGAATGGGTGGAACCTTCGGGTGTTAAGCATCTTTTTCTTGAAAAGGGGTCTCTCATTTTTTATTTTACTTTGTAGATGGAGCCTAAACCCCTAATATTTTACCACCCCTCAGGAAGCGCTGTAAATACAAAGGTGTGGATTCCGTATAGCTTGAAGAAATCTATGCTATTCCTCTTTGCCGATTCAGCTTGATTTCTAGCATTTGTTTTTTTAATACGGACTTATTAGGAATGTTGAGATCAAAGACCTTATTGTTTTTTTTTAAGTTATAGGCTCTACGTGCGAAAATACACCTGGAGGTAAAAGGTGCCATGCTGGCGGGCTTCCAAATTATATAAAGCAACTGGGAACCTTTAGATTAAACATAAATGTCGTCATACGGGCGTCAATGTATTTACCCTCAGATAGGCAAATGGTCACATATGGCCAAGATTGCACCCACGTTTTGCTATAGGTGAGGAATTAGGTGATATAACTTTCAACAGGGTTTGTATTCTATTCTTTTTCAGAAACGCAACCAGCATTCCTGAGTTTTAACCAACCATGAGTTTATCCCCAGCTTGAAGCAGTTTTTTTTTCTTTTTCATAAGTCTACATTCAAGGAGTTGTCTTCAAACTTTTGTTTCTCCGCTTTCAGTCCTTTTGATAAACCATGTAGAAACAGTAATCCGGTCTTCATCCTGGTTCCACACCCACTTTTGTGGTTGCATGCAATACCTAAATAAAAAGTTTCCGTTGGGGGGCACCATATCACCATGACTGGCGCTCTATGCAATCGCCTAGTGTGCATTATGCATGCCATCTGAAGTGGCATAAAAATGTTTCTTTTTTATTTGCTAATGTTCAATTCTGCTCTCATGGTATGGGAAAAGAGATGTGTCTTGACGTACCCATTCTTTTTTTGTTTGCCCATAATACACTAACGTTTACGGATGCTGTGCAAATAACGTTTATGCGTAGCTTAGAAAATGGTATCAGTTTGGTAACTAAACGGGAGGTGCTGTATTGTGACCACACGTTCCTGTTGTCGTGCTGCTGCGGAAAACGTATAGTGAGCATCTACAGTATTTATTTTGTGTTTGCACGTACTGCAGAAGCAACACAAAGATGTTGATCTTTGTATTGATGCGTCCAAGATCGAAATATTTCATAAACCCAAAAAGAGAACAAACACTTATCCTGCATGATGAAGTGAATATTCCACGGGCCCCCGGGATTCGGTTTGTGCAGAATATGAGGCGTGTTATATGGGAAAACATAGCAAATGTAATAGCACTTTATGTTTGATTTTTTTTTGCAAGAAAAAGCCACAATGGTCCTGAAGTTTTCCTTTTCTTGAAAACATTTAGGCAGACGAATCACTTCACCTGTTTCAGTAGCTGATATCGGCTGTGCTTTTATATAATGGTTGTTTATGGATATTTTGATCTTCCCACCGGTGGCCGCAATTGAGCGACAGAACAAAATTCTCAAATTTGGATAGGCCAAAAATAACTATCGCCTACAAAAATGATGTCACAGCCACAAAGACATGTGTCGCATGATATATCCCTCACCGTAAGAGGAATTTTTGCAAAAAAAATTATATTACTTCAGAGCCCGAAATGACGCGGGCAATACTATGGCTTTTCTGTCCTACGTGGATCGAAGCCCGGCAGTAGAGGAACTGGCCATCATTGTCAAACTGGCGGCGCCAATGGGAGGAAGGCTAGCAGACGTTTTCTGGAATACGCATCATGTTTTTATTTTCATTGCTGCTCTTTTAGTCACAGCTTTGGGTACGTTGTTATAGTAAGTTTTTTCTCTCCTCACACCTGTACATGTACCAGGAATACATCAGGTTTTCTTCTTTTCTACGTAGCCTTATGGCGCGACAAGAAGCTGTGTGTGTGTGTATACAGGGTGCTCCAAGTTAAGTCGACAGATTTTTTAAAGAATAGGCGCTTAGATTTACGCAAAACCCACCGCTACAGTGATGTTATGCGCCTAGGGGGGCACATAAATAGCAGGCAATTTTTGATTTATGAGGCTCAATTAGCTAAAATTGATTATTTAACTTTTTATTGGCTAGAGTAACGAGGAATGTTGGTAATGGAAACTTAGACGCAATCATGTTTCTTTGAAATTTCAATTGGCGGAAGTCTTCTAACGCATTCGTAGTCCGAGATATCAAACTACGAAGTTTAATTACCGTTCGCTTGATTACTCATGCCAGACAGTCTGCACCGGCGCCAAGCTCCTCCCTTCCGTGACGTGCCAGCTGTGTACGATGTTTAGTTCGACAAAGGGGTTGAGGCATAGGCAAAAGTGATAAATGGCACCCATTCATTCCTTGGTGGTCCCGCCGTGGAAACGCTGACGCATCGTCAGGTCTGTTTGAAGATGCGTCAGTAGGCTAGCTTAGACACTCAATCACATTAGGGGGTGAAGTCCGCTCACCACGTCACGTGGTGCCCCCCGCCCTTAATGGGTAACGGTGGTGGCAAACTGGACTTTGGGAACTTATCCAGTGGTCGGAGTCAATATTGTTTCCAATCTTTTCAGATAGGATAGGAAAATAACGCCAGTTGATGGTTGCGCGTTCGTAAGTGTGCATCTTGTGTTCCGCCGTGCTTCGTCTTCGCTAATTTCATTTTAGCGCAGTGTTTTTACGAGAAAAATGTACCAACTAGACCAAAAGCCAGCCCTCACTTAATATATATAGGGGTTGAGTACACTCCGCGCATTTCTTTATCACCTGATTGATCATGTTAATATGGCCCATTATTGATTACCCTTTACGAAACCTTGCTTGTTCATTAGGTTGACACAAATCTAAGGTGAAAGAAATTTCATTAACGAATATTTAGGTGAGTACCTTGTAGACGACTTACAGGAAGCTGATCGGCCTGTAATTTTTCAAGTCCTTCATGTCCCCTTTCTTATGGGTGAGGATGATGCTCGCGTGTTTCCATGAATCCGGTACAATCGCGGTCGATAGGCATTGCATGTAGAGGCTTTGTAGTTTTTCTGGTGCAATTTTCTCGCCATTCTTCAAGACGTCTGCTGTTATCTGACCCTCACCAGTTGCTTTGCCCCGTTACATTTCTTCAAAAGGCTTCTTTACATATTCTGCCGTTACTGCTTGGATCTCTATCTCCCCTAAGCGACTTTCTAGTTTGGCGTTATCCTTGATGTCGCGGCTACTGTTCAGATCTCTATGCAACTCCTCGGCTACTATAATTTATCCCTATTTGTGATGACATTCTCTTTCTTCCCTTTTATGCATACATCTGATTTTTACAAGTGGATAGACGCCTCTTCACTGCTTTCAAGCTGTCTCCGTTCTTTGCAGCATGCCCGATCCTCTGCATATTATACCTCCGTATGTCAGCTTTCGTACGCTTATTGGTTAACTAACTTCGAAAGCTCTGCTATTTCTATTCTCTCAGTTGCGGTGGAGGTTATCATGCTTTGCGGTTTCCTAATTAAAGATTTTGTCATCTGGGGAAGTCTACCGGCATCTTGTATAGTAATCGTACCTTCGACTGCTACTGCACACTCCTTGATAATGCGTGTAGGACTGTCGCTCGCTTCCTGTGTTGTAAACTCTGCTTCTTCGGTAATAGTTCAATATGTGTTCTGCAGCGCGATCCTAAATTATTCAACTTTCCGTCCTACTGTTAGCTCCGTGATCGGCTTCTTTTGTTATGGCTTGTTCAGCTCCCTCCTCAAATCTAGCCTAACTCGAGATATTACCATATCGGGGTCACTACACCTCACCCTTCCCAGCACTTCCACATCCTGCATGACTACAGGGTCATGGCATAGCATGATGTAAATCTCATTTTTATGCTCAACCATCGGGCTCCTCTACGTCCACTTCCGGCTCTCCGGTTTTCCGAAGAAACTATTTTTAATGCGTAGATTATTCCTTTCGTCGAACTCGACTAGCGAGTCCCTTGTGTTATTTCTTTCAACCCAGTATATAGTTCCCAACTGCCTTGTCTCCACCCTCCTTGTGACCGGCTTTAGCATTGAAGTGTCCCATAACTACGGTACACTGTGTTTTACAGCGAAGCTGTTAGCCTGCCGTTGATCGGAAAATTTTATGTCGTAAACTAAGAACCCTGGAAAAACCCAGAAGTTCTAGCCCAATACGCCGAGCGCGTGCGTCACGCTAATCAGGCATGCAGCATAAGGTTCAGTATACGTGTATAGAAAAAACACACGAAACAGGCATCAAAACCGCATGACACTTGGCGAACCATAGAACCCCCCATGTCTTCTAGTAATGATTAGGTTTGCACCTGCATCCAAAAGGGGAGAGAAGTGACGGTATTCGAAGGCTAGCGCATGTGTAAGGCTAGGCAGGACCCAGAATCATGCCAAAGACCCCGAGCGCATGCGTCAGGACCTAGTATTAGCCGCCAGAGAAGCCAAGTACAAGCGACAAGCCCGCCGAGACAACCAGCAACAGTTCATACCCTATCCCGTCAGCATGTGTAGTGGTGTTTTACATATGAAATTTTTTTCTGATGCCGTAGGGCAATCATAAAAAAGACAACAGCTTCGCTGGGCATACACTTTCGCAGGGTGGATGACGTCTATTTTTTACTTTAGCTACTGCTGATTGCACATCTTAGGAGCATTCAACGAGCTCGTTGACGTGGGTGGATGTAGGCACGCAGCCCGGCTCCTACTTCAATTTGTACCTCTTATCAGGCCTAATTGGAAGAGTGGCTACCGTTTCGTTAATGCCATCGTGTATGCTTTTGTTGCGAGCTATGTTTCTATAGACTAGAAATCCCCCTGCCAGTTCTCTTCTGTCCCCAGACCACGGTAACATAGGACGTGTTCAATTTGCAGCACTGTAAGGGCTTCACCTGTCCTCCTAACCTCGTTATACCCTATCGCATCCCTTTTATTGCACTCCAATTCCTCAAAAAACACCTCTAAAAATTTCCTGCGTTTTTGCAGCCGCGCCTTTCCATAGGGGCGATTTGCCGTGCACGCCGGGTCTAGGCCTAGGCCTAGGTAAAGTTCTCGTGTTAAATGTTGTCAAGTTTCGATTCAATGGTGGTCTGTGGGCATCCATAGATTCTTAGCTCACTTTTCTGTCTCCGCGGGTCTGACCGCCGCCGTGGTCAGTTCCTTCACATCCACTGCAGACTAAGGGCCGTGGGTTAATTGGCGTATTCACGGGAGGTTGTGGCCATTACTACGCCAGGTTGGCCAATCCTGCTCTAGTGAGGGAGTGCGTTACCGGCAATTGTCGCCCGAATAAGGCTGCACTCCACGCCTCCTTCCGCAATTCCATCAACAAGCGGGTATTACATCCGATGGGATTTAAAAACTCTTCGAAAACTTGTTGAAAACTATATTAACTTCGAGACAGCCTCTTCGGGGGGTAATAATGATGTGAAAGCCAATTCGCTGAGTAATGTGCACTACAAATGCGCAGAATGGTGTGCACGTTTCATTACACTGTGGTTTACCTTTTAACACATGGGTTCAACGTAAGGCAGTAATAAATGAAGCGCAAACCAAACTAAACGGTAAGGTCATAATAAAATTTTTAAAAACCTTTACCCAGCAGGAGAGTGGCAAGAAGCAGAACGGGAATTCCAGGGGAACGAACCATTTTACGTATTCTGTCTAAAAACTAAACAAAAGCGTAATGGGTGTTTTTAGATTGTAAATATCGAGGAAAAGATCGTCAAAATTTATGTAGAGCTTCTGTTTCACGCATACAGGCAATCGTTCTACCGTACGCTTGGTGTTCTTTCCTCCTTCGGAAGAAATGAATTTCACTAACATTTAGATGCAAAGCATCTTTTGCTCTCGGCTATGTCCGTTGTCCATTGTACGTTCTCCGTTGGAGTCCGCACCTCTCCTTCTGATCCCCCTCTCCACGCCAGCTGTGCGATAATGCGCTACTCCCTCCGTCCTCCCCTCCACGCCAGCTGTGCGATAGCGTGCTGCTCCCTCCGTCCTCCTCTCCACGCCATCTGCGCGATAGCGCGCGCGTGCGCGCCTCTCCCTCCGTCCTCCTCTCCACTCCAGCGCTATATATAACCGCGTGCACGCGCCGCTGCCTCAGTTGCTTCGTCGGATGAGTCTCGCTCCGGCGTCTGATGAGTACCGACAGTCCTGCTAGCAGATTGGCTGACACAAGTTCAGCCAGCATCAGCCAACCAGTTAACAGAGCCCTTTGTCAGACCCTGAGGTTATGCGAAGCATCGTGGAGTTTTCAACAACGTTCACGCGATGTGGGTAACCAACGCAAGTGAAAATAAAGGGAAATCCGCGATGCTTCGCATCACCACAGTGTTCCCCATGGGAAGGTTGTGTAATTTTTTGAAGAATCAGTGTGGTAGTTCACGGCAAAGTTCAACTTTTGAAGAAACGATAACATCTGTTATAACTAAATTTATCGCGGAAGTGCACTTCGAGTAATTCATCGTACTTGCCGTTTAGGAAACTACATTGCAAATACATTACCGTCAAATGCTGTTGGCAGTATTTTTTCTTTTTCCCACTGTAAAATTTAGCTTTAAAGTATTTGATAGTGTATTGAGAAAATATATTCTCATTTTATGATATTTAAAGTGAAATTATATAGAAACAATAACCTCTGAAACAAAAAAGCTCGCGCAGAGATATGTACCGTTGCATAAAACTTCACAGTAGATGTTGTCCAGAAAAATGATAACATTTTACTTACAGGAGGAGGTGTTTTACGTGCGTCGAATGTAAATATTATTTTAGTGGTTTGTAGTGAGAAAAGGGCGTTTGAATTTTATACGGCTGCCGAACTGCTAAATTGGTAACCCCAATTATAAAAAGGTTCACAGATTTGACAGACAAACAAAGCTTCGAGTAAGAAAAATGTAAAAAAAAGCCTGACTTTAAAGCAAGCGTATGATATTTCCGTGCAATGACCGCATAACCTTTTTCTGAAAACAGAAGAACAGTATCAGAGAAAATAGTTTCTTAATTGTCAGTGCGCGGCCAGTGAGCTAAAATATATACGGAGGCAATATTCACCAGAGATGTTGAGGTTTCGCTTGTGCAAAAGAATATTATATGGGTGCCGATAAGAAAGCCTGCATAAGGCGCTGTCTAGGTATCTTTCGGATTCCGGTCTTATTGAAGATGTATAGATGTTACGTACTAGGGAAATGAAAAAAAAAAAACAGATTAAGAGCCAAATGCTTGTAGCAAGTTACTCTTTTACGGAATCCCTTAGTGTTATGTATACTTTTGCATTCCTCAGTGGGAAATATAGGTCTTTAACAGTGATAAACACTATATAGATACTGATAGATGTGGTAGGTAAAAATTGATTGAAGAATTGTATCTTGACGGAATGTTTTAAATTATTTGTGCGGAACACGACGTTTATTGGCAACAACCATATAAAACAGTGAAAGCTGGTAATTTCGAACTTTAATCATTAGAGTTTATGCATCATTTGAACTGTGTAATTTGGCCCGGACAAGTCTCCAGAGAAGCCTATGAATCCTAATGCGCGTTAGCTCCAATGCGAGGGGCCTCCGGCACAGATGATTCAAACTACGCTCCGCCACGAGCTTTGCGCCTGCCGAACGGCCAGAGAAATGGCCGCGGTGCTATACATTGCCTGCGTCACCCCCGGAAAAGGAGAGAAAACCAGACGGACTTGTAAATAGGGTAAAGCAATCTAAAACTCTAATGCGGACGTTTTAGAAGCCCTGTCTTTGAGGACTACGTAGATATAAACACGACTTGAGAGTTTGCGGCCTGCTTACAGATGGCGCCAATTCCGATGTCAGAAGAGCAGAACCCGTCATTGCCAGTGACCACAAGGAGGTGCCCAATAAAATAACAGCGCAACCATTGCTCGGTAATAATGACCGGATACAATGCTACCCCCCTCTTCTTCAGTTTTGCTGTGCGGGAATGGGAGGCCTTCCCGTGCATTCGCGCGTCAGGGAAGAAACTTCTACCTGCCGCCTTCAAGCTTAAAAGCCAATTTCAATTGCGTTAGCTTTCTAGTATTCACTTGCTGACATGATCTTCTGCGCTACAGTCGCATTGTACTGCTTTTGTGTTTCTTTTCATTAGTTCAAAATTTCCGTTTTTTGAACTGAGGTGCGTCCCATTGGACTTTGAATTACCGAGGTTTTACTGTATTACTTCCCACAACATTTGAAACATGATAGTTTCGCACCCGCTTGGCCGCATGCACATACTATAAACACTGCTCAATTGCTTGCATTCACATTCTGGCTAGCATTATTTCTTTACCTAAGTTACCAATTCCTATGACCAATTTAAGGTAAATACCGTGCACTTGTCGTTGAAAATAAAACAAATTATGGCAGCGTTGCACTAGCGGCACCAAAAGTAGGCAAACAGCGAACTGGCAGTCCCACAGAGCTCATTTTTGGTTCGGCTAAGTTTTTGCGTGCTACTGCTTCGCGACGCGGTCACGTTTTCTGTGATGTGCTGTCGTTAGCCCACCAAACAACAATGAACACTCGGTCATTAAAGTGTGTGGCAATGTACCTGTGCCCACCGGATTTGCGATGAAGCTACAACAGTAGCAGAGTGTGCAGGGGAATTAGCATTTGCCCAAAATCGTTGAGTTCGTTCGGCAGCCACCGCTCTCATTGTGTGGCTTGGCGTGTAGCACGCCAATTAAGAGGTTTAATAACGTTATCTGTTCCCGGCGTTTGCGCTTATTTCTTATAGGCAATATTCTTCCATTTGCATCGTGATAACTACTACTTCTGTCGCACCGAGCGAGAGAAGGAGCCACCCCGCCACGCGTTTCCAAAGCCGCGTTTCGTACCGGTTGTATCGCTCCTCTTTAGGTGTCGACACGGTCTCGCCATAGCCCGGTGAGACAAAGGTACCATAAAGCGGTGCTGGCGCGCACGATGACACCTTCGACTTAGCGAGATTTTCCTGCGCAAGATCGCTGGCCCAACCACCAGCATTTACATCATAGCTGTTAAAACTGGTTGAAAAACGGCTTAGCTCAGCTAAGCCTGGATAATCAAATCTCAACAAAGCCTTGTTGAGTCTTTGTTTCACTTGGTTAAATGCATACACTTATCGTTAGGCCTGATATGATGGCTCCACTTTTCGTTGTGGCACCACTTCTGGCGTTTTGCGGGTAAAATGGACAACTACCTTGGGAAAGTTGAAGGAAAAGTTTCCGCAATTTAACAGGAGCAATTGCGGCAACATCAGGAATACACGTAGCACCATAAGAGAAATACTTAAATTCTGGCGTAGAGAAGCCGTCCAACCATTTCCACAACATGCCGGAAGGTTTAAGGTAAACCGACTCTGTTCGTTAGATGCAGAGTTAGAATTTACTGACGCGCCTATTATATACCAGCACCACAATTCAGGTGTTTATGATTGCCACGTGGATCACAATGATAAGAACCCCTGCATCTGGCACCGTCAAAAGTTAGGTAACCTGTCGTACTCTATATCTGAAACCAGATAGCCTTCAACATGGAAACAACTACCTCAGATTATTTCAACTCAAATCAAGGCACATTGGATAAACCCCTTTACCGATTCATAGCTCAAACACTTGGTCATACGTTCATTTATGACGGTTACGACATGTAAAGGTACAGATTTTCACAGGCTTAACTGGAACATCATATTTGGCTTTTGTGGAGAATATCTCAAACGTTCCCACAAAAAACTGCATAAACTACTGTGGAGAACTTCAAGAAATGCAGAAGTTGCGACTAAATTAGCGTACATCAAAGCAGGTGGAGACGTTAAGTGGGGGAAGGATTCAACCAGCTAAGACTTTGGGCGAGTGTACATAGATTCAGAGCATGTACATAAAATATAACCATGTTTCAACGTAAACAGTAAACGTGGGAAACAAAAAATTGAGACTCCAAAGCCGAAAAATTTACATTGGTACGTTTAACGTGCGGCCTGTCCCAACTTCATATCCACAACCATTGTTTGCCTTGTACCGTCTAAGAAACATTCCCCAGATCACTCGGCAGATGCTGCTGCGAAAACAATTGATGCCCTCGGCTTACAGACAACATAACAAACGCCAATTATCCAGAACAGGGATTTTTACTAGATTACATGCGCCCACAATGCAAGTTTTTTCCCCCACTTTGCTGTACTCATCATGTTGTTCTTGTGTGGTTTGGCGTTGCGGACGCGTTTCCCAACTTATACGAAAAAAAGTGCATTTTGGTCCGTTCGGTTTTATCGCCATACAAGCCTGCAGCACCCCCAATATCTTGAGCAAATAGTATCGTACTTTGCGAGGTATTCCATATGTCGAATGTGATATAGGCAGCAGGATTCTCGCGTTTTCTACAAAAAAGGCGATGTGTAGTTTTGTTGCGATCACAGATTTGCGTAATCCCCAATGTGACAGACGTTGTATGTCACTTTTTTATTAAACAAAACTGCTTACATTGTACAGCAGTATCCGCAATCACAACCTTCTGTATTCGCACTCTGTACACTTTAGAAAATACAATAGAAACAGGCCATGGAGCTTTCTATTGTGCTCAAATTTTCATTCCTCCTGTTGATCTCCCTGGCTGCACTACTTTGGCAAAATACCGTATCAGCCTAGGCACATTGAGATCTCCGTACTTGTATTTTCCACTTTTATACCTACCTCTCCAAATTGTTAGTATAGACCGAGTAACTGTCCCTCCGCCCTAAAGGAAATTTACGGTGGACGCATCCTACGTCAATGAACTCGCAAACATGCACTCGGGTCGTTGTAGAAACTTTAATGGGGCCTTTTGTGCTAGGCTCCTGAAAAGTACGTCATTTCACTGCGAACTAATAACGCCCTACGCAATCCGAAGGAACATACAATGGTTCACAAATTTCGTTCTCCACGTCACAAGGGTACCACAACTTTATTTCTATTTATTCGTGTTCCCAAGAAAGTATCGCCGGCACGCCTTGCACTTACAATAGACACCGACAATTCATTTTGATTTTCTTCTTTTCATCTTTCAATTCTTTCATACCGTTGTGTTTCTTAGTCTTTCACTTTTGTCAACCATTCTGGCTGCCATTAACATTTTTACAGTACTGAAGCCTTCTGTACAAACCAATGCCAGTATCCCGAATTGAACCGTCATAGAAAAAACCTTTCCCTTAAACTAACTCTAAAATTTTTCCTCCGTCAGTAAACGTTGTAACTTATTGATATTATGCCAACTGCATTCTGAAACTCCCACAATTTTCGTAATTTATTAGCCACTGCGGTTCTTGTTTGAGAATTCACCCAAGTAATATGTGTAGCTGGTGAGTATGAAATCTAAATTTAACTGCTATCAGCCTAATAGAAACAGCATTCGCAATATGTCCTGAGAGCGTAAAAATATTAATAAATCTTTGAGTTAGGAAATATATGCTTGTGACACATAACCGACGGGCAGTACAATTTAATCTAAGAGCACTGTTAAGAAGAAAATGGTTTAACGAAATAGAGGGGGTAAAATGTATTTTTTGTTTTTTTTAACAAAAATGATGTAGTATATCAGCACACTATTTGCTTCAATTGAACGAACAGGACCTCAATAAAACGAGCGACATTCGACGTTGGCGATTTCGCTTGTGCAAAAACATTCTGTATTTTCTTTACAGAAGACGCACACAATTTATGATCTGAAAATAACCGTTCGTTACGTCGTCACTGTTATCCTGGCCACAGAATTGAATTTTGTGTAAAATATCTAAGTGGCTGCAAGGCCACTCTTGAAGCCAGTCACCAGACGTCCCTGCTTTGCGTGCGAAAAGATAGAGCCTGCGGCGGACAGTCTAGGTGCACAGGTCTCTGATTGCTACACTTCGTCAAAACTCAATTTCTCACAGCACCTTTAGGCGGCGGCATGCCTGCATTACTGGAGAAGAGTTTCAGAAGGAGAAATCCAAGGTTTGATAACGCCGAATGTTGGCAAAAATGACTGTCGTGTCTAAGCTATTTATCTTGGAGCAGTTTCCTGCCAGTCGTGGAGTTTCAGCTGTCAAATCTACCATTGGGATTTACGAGCCCGCTGACCTAGAGGTAGATTCTGAGTTGTCAAGATTCCGATGGGACGTAATGGTATGGCTATGTAGCCGACAACTATGCGGATCCGGTGGCGCAAAAGTAGACCTGGCCAATATTGCTCTTCTGGTTTATGTAAACTTGGCGGCCACACGGTTGAGGCTTGAAGTGGTCTTTATCCACTTGGAGCTTGATGTTATAAAACCCGAAGGTCTCAAGTAATCGATCACGTTATTGTAAATGGTTTACATGAAGTCTCCACTTCTCATCGAATCAACCACAAATCCAACTCTTCACTTTGGCCACAAGTATCGAGAAGTTTAATAACCATATTTATGTTGGCTTTCCCGTCAAGTAAACGGGAGTCCAGACGATCATTTTCCTGAAGGAGAGGGAACCTTCGGGACAAGGACATCACTCCTCACTGGCAGAGTCGGCAGGAATTTTAGGGGAAAAACAGCGGGCCACAGCCAAGAGCAGTGATTGAACCTCTAGCGCTAGACGAGCTAAGCGCGATCGGGGCGTTCGAGTCTAAGCAGTGCTGCGGACGTGGCGTCACGGAGTCAACAACGGAGTACGCAATATGTTCCGGAGACTGCAATTTCTTTCTCCTCCTAGTGGCGGTGTGGACTAGGGCGTACAGTGCATGGTAAATATGAGAAGCACGTTACCTAACCTGCCGGAAGTGTAGGAGAACGGTCAAATGCAGACGGCGCCATCTACCAGAGCAGGGCATGAAATGTAAAGTTTAGACCCAGCGAATTGGAGTGTCAAAAAAATAGAATTGAAAAGCACAAGCTTGAATTGTAGGAGTGGTTGTTCGAAATAATGCCTGAGTAGAGCCAGCGGTAGGAATCTTTTGAGATGGAGCTGGAGCTAGAGCGTAGTAGACGGAGCCGTAGGGGTCAAAAAGTGCCCCGAATAGGAATTTGGTGCTAGACCTTACCGATTGGGCCCTGGTATCTGAGCTGAACGGTACCAACCAAATTTTTGTAATTGAAACTTCATGAGGGTTGTACACCAGTTTGGGGATTTTGCAGGCGTTAGTTGTATGGAAACATCACACGGGGTGGGCACTGTTTAAGTCAGCTCGTGTAGCAGCATTGACGAGTTGAAAGACTAATTTGTTGCTATAACAGTATAGCGCAATTTTCAGTACAATTTTGTGACTAAGTTGTAATAGGTTGAACCTACGTGCAGAAACGCGATTACAAATAAAACTGCAGAACTGTTGGTGGAGTCTGGCGTCCCATATCAAAGCCTTGGTCAGACCCTCCCGTATATTTCATTTAAATTGAGCAGGAGAATGTGTTACTACTCTTTGTGCACACTTCTCAAAATCTTCCTCTCGGGAGCAAGGGTGATTGTAAAAGTGTGGATGCATGTGAGGCAAGGTTGCCGAGGTAGGAGGAGGAGAGAAAAACAACCGATAAAGCATATGGAAAAACACAGCTTGTACGAGGGAGTTAGAAAACTGACCGGCAAATAAAGAGCATGAGTGCATGATATGCAGGAGAGGGTAGCTGAAATTCAGCGTAAAGAGGCCAAAAACATTCAGATCAAGTAAGGAATATGAAAAAGCGCCAGAACAAAAACGAAGAAAGGCAGAGCTACCGCAAGCGAACAAAAGGAGATACTGAAGGCGCAGAAACCACGCTTATATGGCAGATCCAATAGCCCAAAATCTGTAATGGCACGTTGCGGGGGATTCTACGGTCGGAGACGGGAAACGGCGTCAGAAAAATGACCCCCAGAATTCAGTCACGTTCAAGAGCCACCTCACCACTCTGACGCCAACCAGTTGCCTACCGTCGAAGAGCAAAGTCTTGTCTATTACTCGGCCTCTTACGAATCACGAATGCTGGTTTCGGGAAGCAAAATTTAATGTCTTCCATGATAGGAACCATTTTTCTTAACTCCGACGTGTATGCCTCGTGGGCAAAAGTGTTAGGGTGGCAATGGGCCTTACATTGCAGAAATGTAACCTTCACCAACAGCAAGCAATCAGACATCGCGCCCGTGGGCGCGCTTTCTGCATTCACAATGTTGCTAAGGTATGTAAGCACTCAGCCGCTTTCCAGCCCCCAACTCCGCCAGGGCGAACGCGAACGTCACCCTTCACTTGCACTTTTAACAGTTGTGCATTCATTTGGTATTCGGGGGGGGGGGGGGGGGAGGTAATGCCTTACGTGTTTAACACTGGCAGCAAACTGGACTTTCAATGCATCGTTAGAAGCAAGGATGAATCTTCTCAAACCAGCGTTATCGTGTGTCTTCACAGACGCACAGTGATAATTCAAACTTCTCAACATTTTCAACATGTAAATGGCGGTGTTTCTAGCTTCTGTGTGTTTTTTTCAGGCAACTGCAGAAGAAATATTTTTGCCCTGTCTCTGCTGTAGGAAACGTCTGTGTTATGGCGAATATGGCAGTCTTGTTACGTGCCCTCCCTCCCCCTTCGTGCCGGTTTTTGCATCTGAGAATCCATTACAACGAAACTTCTTTACCGTTTACATGGCGCTACCGAGAAATGGCATTATTAGTGTTTGGGCTCGCCTAAGACTTCCGTCCTTTTCGAAGAGCTAACGTGGTTTGTCTGTGCAGTAGGTGTGGGAGTATTATTCGAATGGTGGTAGGGTACTGATGTATGGGTATTTACCGGTCCTAAATAGATACTTTTTTAGCAGTGAAGCTGTTGAACAGACGAATTATGTATGCTGCCCACAGTTGAAAGACTGAAGAACATGCTGAGCGCTAATTCAGGTGTACCTCGAGGCCACGTTTGTCAAAGTAAGCATACCCAATTAGGGATACTTGCCAATATTAGCCAAGAAAGAACACCAGCGTTCGCCGCGAGCCTCGAGTGCACGTTTTTCAAGCTAAGCATAGAAAGTTTCGCAGATTGGCCAACATTGCCCACAAAAAAAAACTGTAGTGTTCGCCGTACCGTGGCAACACGTGCTCGAAACAAGAAATACACGTCATAGCGCACACCCCATCATTTGTTCGTCCTCTTGCCTTTGTGCGCAAGGGCTTTGTACCGTGGAAGAGCCGCGACTTGAATGTCGAAGCTGGTGTTGGGGAAAATTGACACCAAATGTCCCGGCCGGGGACAGTTCGCAGGACCGAAGAAGAAAACGCGCTTCCAGAAACTCGGCGTGCAAAGCATCTCCTAGAGCCGATACGAAGAGCCGAAAGCCGAAGAGCATCTCCTAGAGCCGAAACTGTTGACCAAATATCACGAGCTCACTCTGGCCTTGCTTAACATAAGGTCATTGATATGTCATGCCGCGGAAGTCAAACACAACGTCAACCACCGTGACGTTAACTACGGCGGTAGGTAATTGTTCAAGCCTGCGATATCATTTGCTGTACGGTATCGTTGCAACCTACAATAGTGTTCACAGTACCTTTGCGTAATCTCCTACTCACACATTGTTGAGATATCGTATAATTTTTTGGAGGGCTTCCGACGTTTCGACTGCTGATGCTGCTGTCTAGGAAAACTTTGTGATATCCAAAACCCACCCGCAGTTAAGTGGGACAAATTGCATTTGAAAAGCAATATTCAGAAAACTTGGCGGTCCGGCAAACATAATATGCTGATATGTACACGTAAAGAAGAGGAAAGGTTACTTAGAAAAAGGAGACAAAGAAGCCAAAGATAACGATTGCCACAATAAAATCTGGCGAGGAATTGTACAGGAAGTCAGCGATGAGAAGTAGAAGAGAGATTCCGCGAACCGAACTATGGTGCGCCTTCGGTTTCAACTAAAAAAACGATTAAAACAGAATTGAGAATTTTTCTTGACAAACCAAAGAGCCAGTGATACAAGCGACAATTAATGAGCAGCCCCTATTGTTTACATTCAGGAAAATTCTACATGGACTATGAGATACGCGTTTTCAATAACAATGTAACAATCAAATTTGTGCCGTATCATTTGGTTACACCAATATCATGAGGACCGTGGACTGCGATTGAGTCATTATCGCGATTTTCAATCTTACAATGTAATATTTCTCCCCACCCCAGAATTTAATTGTTTTTTAGGACCGGAACTATTTTCTTATTATTATCTTAATTAAATGGAGAACACAGCAACTTATTTAGTACACTGAGCAGTGAAAGGCACTACTCAACAGGAATTCAGCTTTACAGATAACTATCACAAAAAATTTAAATATATTTGAAACTTGACAGTGAAGGTTCAATTATACAATCTAGTTGGGTCATTTTGCCCAATAAATAGCAAATTCGTTAGCGTTGAAGGTGTTGGCGCTGTATATTAGCCTGAACCATTCCTCCTCTTTCCTTTATTTTCGTGTTTTCGTTGGCAGCGTCTGGCCGGCACCGGCTGTCTTATCTCTATTTGAAGCGAATCGTGTGTTCCTTTTCTTTTCTTTTGAGTGCCGCACATTGTTTGTTATTCCGTTGGGAGAGTATTCCACCCTGTCGTCACTAGACTAGACTGGTCGTCTTTGCTGGCCAGAGTTCTGGGATCTAATTCGATGGCTCCTCAATAATGACTCGGAAAGATAACTTGTCGCAGGGCAAACGGCGCGGTATTTCATTCCACCGACCAGTAGTCTTGTGGACGTCATTTTTTTAACTGCTCCTTTACCGCTTGCGTATTCATTGAGTTCTTAGCGAAGGGAAAAGTTCACCCAAATAAACTTTTTATTTCTTCAGCCAAAGCTACCCCCGTCCTTCGCAAAGTGTGAGTACACATACGGTTTCCGAAGTGTAAAAATAGTCACGACAGCGTGAGGGCTAGCACAGGTGAATGAACAGGCAAAATAAACCAGCAGTGGGATAATGAAAAAATGAAAAGAAAGAATTTTGAAAGGGAAGTGACCTTGTAAGTTTTGAATTCACTGCACATCGCTAACGTTTTTCCGGAAACCTCAGAATAGGAGCAGACAACGACTATATACCTATACTTTACACCGACGTTCAAGCGAAGAAGCTTGAACCCTGGTACATTCCTTCGGTTCATGTTAAAATATTGAGATTATAATGAAAGATGTGTGTACTCTTTCCGGATTGCAGGAATAACAGCCCCAATAAACGGTACAAATAACCCATTGCAGCTGGTCGAGTTCACCGACAGGATGCACAGAGCGAATAATCAATCCACGTACGACCGCACACAATGACCTGATACATACTACACATACTACCGGCTTAAACAGGTCAATATCAGTTTCATAAACCTATAATAAGTCTAGCCATGGTATTTTGTTGCTAATATTTTGTTCTTCCCTCATACTATCATCTTCTGCTTATGTTGTATTGGTAAAAATATCCCACAAACCTATTGAACAGCGCAGGTTGAATGGCAACTTCGTTGTTCACACTGTGCTACATGTTTCTAAGAGTATCCGGTATTTTTAACGAAGATACCATTGGCATAGATCACAAGTAAATAACTAAAAAAATTGTACAAGCTACATTTCCGCTGCAAATTATTAGTGGTTGCCAAAACGTGCATATTGCGCCACGAGCAGCTAAGTATATTGCGTGGCGTTATCTCCACTGCATGTAGGCAGGTCTAGTTCCTAAGCCATCCTAATAAGAACAGTGCATAAAAGACCGGGAAAGAAAGTGAAGGCACATAGGACTAATGCTGACTTTAGCGTAAGTTTTTATTAAAGAAACTTCCTAATAATAACTACACACACACACACACACACACACACACACACACACACACACCCACACACAACACACGCCGACCACCCCACACCCACACCCCACACGTACATATATACTTTTATCCTCTTTCTTGCTTTCGTTTAAAATATCTGTAGCTGTTACACCGATAAAGAAAACACAGCATACACAGAAACTCCAACCCCAATTTCACACTATACCGATGTTCTGTTCATTTAACTGGCTATGTTACGCCAGTGCTGTATCTTGCCCCAAACTACATCCGAAGCTACAGCGAAGTTTAAGACATGGCCAGTTTTATACACGTGCTATAAACTAGAGTACCTATGCAACTTACTGTGGAAGCTAGCTTTCTACATATGTTTTATTTCATTTCATTTTATAAAGTGTACCCTCAGGGCTTTACGGCATTTCAGAACTGAGCGGCCACTCACGAACAGTGTACAAGATGGAAAAACACATGAATAAGGCACAGTCGGCATTTTCAACCAGGGGCAACTAACACCAAAATGAAACTGTTCACAGTATCATAATTCAAACAAAAGCAGTAAGGAAAGTCAGCCCGTTACACTGTCAATGAAAAATAGATTATGAAGCACTCTTTTGAAGCTGCAAGGATCGGCGATGATGCAAGTGATTGTGGGAGGTGATTCTGTTCCTGACACGTGTTAGGCAAAAATGAATGAAAATATGTTGACGTCTGGCAGCGAGGTACGGCAACTTTCTGGCATGGTCAGTACGATTTAAAACATAAGATGGTGGGGTTATCAAAAGTGAATGACGAAGGGAGTTGTTATGATAAATTTTGTGGAAAAGTACCAGACGCGATATCTTACGTCGAACAGCGAGAAGTGGAATGGCAATAATCGATTTCTTGTTTGTAACGCTAGTGGCTCGGCGATAATCAGATAATATGAACCTTACGGCCCGATTTTGGATCCTCTCGAGTTCTCTAAATAGGGTGGTATTGCCACTGTCCCATATAGATGAAGCATATTCCAAATGTGGATGAACGTAGGTAGTATAAAGAAGCTTTTTTAGATCCACAGCGGCTGTGAAAACATTTCTTCTCAGGAATCCCAACACTCTGTTTGCTTTACATGTAACAGACGTGATGTAGTGTTTCCAAGATAGGTGTTAGATATATATAAACAAAGGTACTTGTAGGAAGGGGCAAAATCAAGCGTGGTTGTGTTAAGGAGGTAACTCGGACATGCGGCGTTGTTACAAGATACGCGCATAGACTTACACTTGGAGACATTTACTTCCATTTGCCATAACTTGCACCAGTTAAGTACTTTAGTTAGTTCTTCTTGGAGCATAGCGACACCATTATCATTGTATATTTGGCAATAAAGTACACAATCAACCGCGAATAGGCATATTTTTGATGAGATACTGTTAGGTAAGCCTTAATGTAAATTAGGAAAAGTAAAGCCCCAGGACAGACCCTTGTGGGACACCAGAAAATACTGGTGTAGTACAAGAATCGAAATTATTGGCTGATACAAATTGAGAACGGTTAGTAAGAAAGCCAAGTATTCAAGCAAGCACATATGAGTCAATGTTTAAGAGGCTGAGTTTGTGTAAGAGCAAGGAGTGAGCTACTGTATCAAAGGCTGTGCTGAAGACGCGGTCAGTTATTCTTCCGGAGTCGAGAGATATGTGCAAAATATTGGTAAATAGTAGTAGCTCGGTTTTGCAGAAGAATTGTTTCTGAAAGCCATGTTGAGCAGGTGTAAAAAATTATCTTGAACAACTTGATAAGGTGAGTGGCGATATGTTTCAAAAGTTGCATGGCACAGATGTAAGCCAGATGGGACGAAAGTTAACTGGATCATGGATTGCCCCCTACTTATGCAGAGGGACCACATTGACTCCGGTGATTGTTTTTTTCTGCGCTGTAGTCGCACATTATGTGGTTTGTTCAATGTAAAAAATATGCCTTTCCAATCTATGAAGAATTATGAACTGCAAAGCAGCCCACCCTCCACCTAATTCACGAAACAAAAGAAATTTGTTTGTAATTACGACTGCGCATACTTCCTAGCCAACTACCTAAATGATATTTAGAACAGACCCCAGATTTATCCTAGTGGACAAACGTAGAACTGTCTCTTTCCCTCCCGCGTCGTGGGCTGCCTACCGTTCGTGTAACACGCCAACCCAATCCACTCTGCCACAGATGAGATCGGACCGGTCGCATTGGGCTGTGTGACGGCCACGGTGAACCTCAAGCCAACACAACGCACCTCATCAGTGAATTTATGAAGCGTGTGCCCCCCTAGTGCCCCTTTACCCAACCCGTGCACGCATAAACAGGCAACCGGTCATGCGCTGGTGCTCAGATGTGATAGATACTGTCGAACATGTCCCTCTGAAATCCCTTTTGGCTGAACGAATGATATTGGCCCATGTCGGCGTTCCAAACGGGCCAGTTTTTGTTCATCCGGGGCGCATTCGCAGCTACACGACCAGGTAAAACTTGAGGCGGCGGCAGCGGCGGCAGCGGTATTCTGTGGTTTTAGCACCCGTTCATGCTGTTGATCTCGCTGATGCTTTTTAAGTTTCTGCTCTTCTGGCCTCCAAAGCGAGCAGAATGCGTCCGCCCCTGAGCGAGTTACCACATCCAGGCCTTCCAAATTGCTACGAGTAGACACACACGTGGTTGTTTCTTTAAATTCCCAGTAGTAGGCATCTTATTATTTGTGCAACATACCAACCCGGACCCAAAGCGCTCGATTTTGCTAGTACAGCTGACTGCGCCCATTGAGCCATGAGGGTATCGCGTTTAAATCTCCCATCACCCCAAAGGGCATGTTATCGGTAGTGGCGTGCAAGGCGTGCATGCCCCCCGCACGGGGCACCTTGAGTAGTCTTCGTGACGGTATTGGCGACCCCACGGACCCCGAGCCCCAATACTCACGCTGTAACCGACCATGGTAATGAGTTATAAGGTGACGGGTGGAAACCTCAAACTGTGTCCGTCGGAGCCCAGGTCAAGCTCCGTCGGATGGACTCCCAGTTTGGTTACCATACAGGGAATTTCAGAGACCGGCTCAGCTATCAGGGTAAGGCTGCGGAAGAAAGAACCCCCGTCCCCTGCTTCTATACTATAGCATATGGTTATCCGTCAAACCCCTTCTCCGCAACCGTTGATCGGTCGCAGAAGAAGGGCCGCACAGAAGTGACGATTTCATCGTATTCCTAGTATTGTCTGTTCCTAAACCTGACAACAACTTCGCTTTCCCTAGTCACTGCGATTCCCTTGTGAAAAAATCCTGTCCCCCTCACAGTCTGTATTCCTTGATTTCCCAATTTCTGGATAGTCTGATTGGGCCTTGCATATGAAGCACTAAGAAGCCCAACATGTAGCCTCACACAGCTCGCACGGGCGTGATCTCGGAGCCAAATCTGGGCAAAGCGATACAGAGGTTTATTTCCTTGAAGCACCATGCTGAACCTAAGGCTTGTGGTGGAGCAGTTTCGATTCATTCCCATCAGAAGAGGTGACAAGGAACTACCCACTACGGCACATACTCCTCACCTTTGCCCTGGCCCACTCTTCAAGATTCACATCAATGCAGGCTTCATCCGGTCCTCCGTGCCGAGCGTACATCCAAAATCCATGGCGCCTGTTACAAGTACCAGCAGTTCAGGCATGGTAATAACTCGTGTTGCTGGCCACGTTACTGCACCAAGTGCACGCAATCACGATCATCCAACTGACAACTGTCCTTCAAATCCAACTCCTATGCATGAATTGTCAAGGACCTCACGCCGCATATTCGCGAACGTGCGAGAAGTTCAAACTTCAGAAAAAACTCCTACACATCAAAGTCACCGAAAAAATCACCTACCCAGAAGCCCGAAAGAGGTTCGCCTCTTTCCCCGTGGGGAGGTACGCAGACGCAGCTCGCTAGCGGGGCGGAGCGGCGTCTGGTTTTGGCGGGAACTCAGTACCGAGGGTCGAAATAGGTCCCTGCCCCCACACCCTCTGGGTTGCTTCAGGCAGCCCAACCCGTCACCACAGCGTTCGCTGAGTCAGCAGCGGCTGTGGTGGAACAGTCACCGTCGGGACAGATGCCTCTCCGGCCCCTGCTTCCTCGCCCTCCCTGCTTCCACTAGGGGCTGCGGAGTCTATGGACACCGGGGGTGCCGCACTGGCTCCCATCCCTGCCGCACCGCCCGTGCCACCTCTGGTGCTCCCGACACCTTCAGCGGTAGCGGATAAAAACAAAGGGGCGTCCGAACGGAAGCCTAATCCAAGTGGCCTTGTCCGTCGGACACCCCTTGGACATCCCAGGATGAGATGGACGTGGGACCGTTCCTGTTTGCGCAGCAGCAAAAGGAACGGGTCCCGGCATCCAAACCTGTGGAGAGGATGAAAAAGCGCCCTCCGAGAGTCCAAGCCCCGAAAGAAAATACATAAACAACGCACTCCAATAGCTCCGAACAAGTCATAATGATAAGAGAAACAAAACCCAATAGAACTGCAGAGGCCATTTTAAAAATCTTGACGATGTATAAAAAAATACTGCATGCTAATCAGCCAAGTGTAATGTGTGTACAGGAAACACATTTGAATTCCAAGCCCACAAATTTCTTGAATGAATGGGGTTGGCTGCACGCACTCTTCGGGCGATGCAGCCATAATAGCCCGGAAATCTTAACCATGCCACCCTATCACCTTGAACACTTTCCTTGAGGCTGTAGCAATTCGCAAAATAATATTTAATAGGTTGATAACGGTATGCTCCCTTCACATTCCTCCTGATCTCGCACTTTCGAGATCTGACTTCGAGGCGCTGGTCGACCAGCTACTCGAGCCATGCATTCTAACAGGCGACGTTAATGCACGCAATTCTCTTTGGTGCTCTTCTCGCACGGATGGCTGAGGTAGCCTCGTAGAAACGTTTTTAACCTCCTCTGGAGCATGCCTTCTCGACAAGAAACAGCCTACATACCATAACATAGGACAGAACACACACTTATTTTTTGACTTCGCTATTGGTTCCGCAGTTCTCTTTCCTTGTCTTGAGTGGGGCGTGGGCACGGACCCGTATGGCAGTGACCACTTCCCCACGTCACCTAATTATATAGATAAAGGCCCATGCAGTCCATCTTCCAGAACAGATTCAATGAAGCAACAGCTAACTGGAATACATTTACAGAGACGTCCAAACTACACCAGAAATCTATAGGACACCTACACGTTGGAGAAGCTACCCAACTCCTCACGGCGTACATCCTCGATGCCGCCGAAAATTCCATTCTCCACGCCTCTGGTGCCCGCGTAACCTAAGGAGGCCATGGTAGAATAAAGACTGTAGGCTGCCGCGAGAGGCCCAGAAGAAGGAGTGGGATATCTTTCTTTGGTACACCACGTCGGGTAACCTTTTATTGTTCAAAAGGTCCAAGGCGATTGTGAAACGTGTGCCCCGTGAGGCAAAACCAGATAGTTGGCCCTCATATTATAACAGCCATAAACTCATACACCGACACTCACAAAGTATGGACACAAATACTAAAACGAAATGGAGAACAGATACACAGCTTGCCCTTGGTTGGTACAACAGGGGATACACTGGAAGGCCAGGCTAACACGCTCGCACAACACCTCCTACATGTGTCCAGTTCAGTGCATTACAGTAACACTTTCATGAAACACAAACAATCGGTCGAAAAGAAGTCTTTACTTGATAACGACAAGTCAACTTCCTCTTATAATTTCGAGTTTTCAGTTTATGAGCTGAGGGCTCCTCTGAGCACATGTAAACCCTCAGCCCAGACAACATCCCGTATACAGTGATGTAGCACCTATACTAAGACACTCTTCTAACACTGCTGCACCTATATAACAGGATATGGCTTTCGGGGAACATTGTAAACTCTTGTAGGGCGGCTATAGTTGTAGCTTTCCTGAAAGAGGGGAACGACCCTTCCTCTCCCGCTAAGTATGGACCCATTGCCCTGACCAGCTGCCGGTGCAAGCTTCTCGAGAAGATGATAAACTGAAGGCTCATGTACTTTCTGGAGTACAATGGTCTTCTCAAGAGCTGCCAGGCAGGCTTCAGGGTTGGGCGATGTACCAACGATTAAGTTGTTGCGTTGGAATCCTTCAGAAAAGATGCAATTGTACATGAACCACTTCTGCCGTATGGTATTGTTTCGTCTTGAAAAGGCTTACGAAAAAGCCTGGCGATACGGCATCCTTAGCGACCTTAAGCCCTTTAGCGTTTCAGGTAACATTTTAAACACCATTTCTAGTATCATGTCCACGGGGACATTTGGTGTTAAGGTTGGGTCCTCCCTACCGGGATACATGTACAGGAAAATGGTGTGCCGCAAGGCGGAGTTTTAGCTGCACATTGTTTATAGTTTAGATAAACTCCTCCGAAACGTACTGCCGCCATTCATTTCCTGTTCCTTCTATGGAGACTATGTACAAATATCTTTTAAATCTTGTAACCTGTCAATTTCCGAACGTCAAGTACAGCTCGGTTTCAAGAAACTTGCTGGCTGGGCGGACCTTCACGGTTTTAAACTAAACCCGGACAAAAGTACTTGTTTTGTGTTCTCCCGGAAGCGCGGGATTAATTCGGACCTTCAGATTTCGCTTAATCGTGCACCTATTCCTGTAAAAAGGGACAGAAGTTTTTAGGTGTCATATTTGATGAAAAACTCACGTTCGCCCGACACGTCAAACAACTTGAAAATAAATGCCTCCAAACACTAAATATTGTCAAGGCCCTCTCCCACCAATCATATGGTGCAGACAAAGAACTGCTTCTACGGGTCTTTACCGCCTTAGTCCGGATCTCGCTTAGACTACGGAAGTGTCGTGTATGGGTCGGCGCCAAAAACAACACTAAAGACTCTTGATCCAATACTCCAAGGGCCTTCGCCTTGAGTCTTGTGCGTTCTCCACTATCCGGGCCCACAGTCTGTACGTTGAAAGTACAAATTGGTGCCTGGAACATCAACGAATGTACATAGATTTATTATATGCTTTTAAGGTTTCATCATTGAGTAAGCATCCTTTTAAACCTGTCCTCAGCAATACATCCACAACCCAGGCCTTCTCAACTCGTCCATCTGTTTCTTTTCCCTTTTCACTGAGGGTGAGAGAGGAAGCTTCAGGCCTTTCCGTTGGCTTTTAGATGTATACACATAATTTACTGATATTTTGCCCCCCTGGCAACTTCAGCCTGTATTACGTGATTTGTCTTTTAAGAAAACTGATGAAAACATGGTTCCAAGAATTTTGATTCTGCTGCCTGCAGGATAAATATGAATGTGCCAAATTTTATAGTGATAGCTCGAAAACTTACATGATGGTGTCGTACGCCGCTCATAGTTCTAGTTTTAATTCTTGCAGAACCAAGTTTGTGTGCACTGGGCTTCTCCGCAGAAGCTTCTCCGCAGAAGCATATGACATTTTACTCACCGTTGAGCACATTCTTAACAAAGAAATTCCTAATTGTGTCATCTTTACAGACTGAGCGTTGTGGGTGCATTGTCGTCACACAGACCCACAAAAAACCACATTGTCAATCTTGTCTTTTATGACATTATGTCTATCTATGCTAACAATTTTCAAGTTATCCTGTGCTGGGTTCCAGGTCATGATGAATAGCCGTGAATGAGACCGCGATAACATGGCAGCCGTTGTTGCACTTGCAAACACAGTGGACATAACAACAATACTTACACTGACTCAAGCCACACACAACACAACACCTTCGCAAAACATGGCCAGCCGACTGGAGAACACAGAGAGTCAACAAGTTACACATAATAAAACCAAATTAAGACGATACACTAGTTCTGACACAACAGATTCATCAAAGTTGCTCTACCTAAATATGGATAGGCCCACACACGCGGCACCCTCCCATCTGCCTCACTGGATCTCCAAGATGCCTGTGTAGCACGAGTGGAGAGACCTATCCGTACTTTCACATCCTCATTACATACAAAGCACTCGCCGCACAACTAAGACGCAAGACTTCCCTCAACTCTACAGGCACACACATTCCCCTTACACCAGCACTCTTTCTAGCGGACTATACCATCATTCCTCTACAACGTACATTGAATTTCTGGCAGAAATCCAATTTTTACGCCTCATTTCCTATCCCGCGTATTTTTTGTAGACATAATGTCGTCCCACGCATAACTCACAACCTGGCCTTCTACACCAGCCATCCTCATTGGCTTTTACTGATTTTACTTTTGTTTCGGTTAGACCGATTTTAGATGTTACGTCTACATCCTTCATACACATCACTGCTTTGACCCTGTTTGCCCTAGTTGGCCTTGCGCCAAAAAAAATCCAACCATCATCATCATCATCAGCGCGCGTGACCCCTTCCTTCACTCTCTACCCATGCTCGCCTAAAACCGGCAACGGTGATAAACGTTTAATAAGATGTGGAATACATTGGCGAATGAAGAGATATAGACGTTATGGGCGACCAGACTAAGTTCTATTATTACACTTCCATCAGACGAATTATGACCAGCTAATCAACGAGGGCCGCCGACGAGAATATTTCTCTCGGAGTGGCTTTCAAGCTAACGAAATATGTGATCACGCCTGCATTCCAACGGGACAAGTTGCTTTCGACCAGCAGGGGCGGGCAGGTAGTGGGCCAGGTGTAATTTGAAGCGGCCGCGGCACGGCTACATTCTCGGCGGCGGCGGCGGTGGCGGCGCTTTTCGCGCGCCTTTACACCCATTTGCGCTGGTGTTGATTCTCCGCAATCTTCTGATAACGGCGCTACGGCCGCTGTCAGCCGACTGCGCAACTTGGGAAAGAGGCATCAGTGGTGGCGAGGGGAATAATCGTTGCGATAACTGTTGTGAAAGAGGGGTCGGTGGTGGGGAGAGGGAGCCCGAGAGCACCGTCCACTAAATGTGCTTCCATGAATAAAAACTGGCGGGAGGGGAAGGCAAAGGTGAGACATATGCTGCTTTTGAGTAATAATAAAAATCCTCATGAGATTTCTCTAGCACATTGGCTACTACAAGTGTGGGTCAAGATTAAAAAGAACCCATGATTTTCAAAAAACAAACCTGCGGTGTATATCGCAACCGAAATTTCTGCAATAACTCGCAAACTTGTGTAGTAAACACTTAGGACATTTTGAGTATTACCGATTGAACGGCTCAGAAAAGAGAATAAATAATTATTCTTTATTTTTATTGTTTAAAACACGAAAACCCTTGTCATGTCGAAGCCAAAAGAAACC
The DNA here is from genome assembly GCA_013339765.2 of Haemaphysalis longicornis. Classification (NCBI taxonomy): domain Eukaryota; kingdom Metazoa; phylum Arthropoda; class Arachnida; order Ixodida; family Ixodidae; genus Haemaphysalis; species Haemaphysalis longicornis. Next base: position 133,002,399 of record CM023453.1, on the reverse strand, counting down.
ATCTTGTTATGATGCGAGCATCGTTGCCTACATTGCGGGCGTACTTATTGCTAATGTAAACCGCCCTAGGAGATGCGTAGATTTTTTATGTTACTGATGAGCGGATCTCGTACAGTTCTTTGAAGTTACATGTACAGCACAGTATGGTGAAACGTTTCTAAGACCCGATGTGACTGTACGGTGGTGTTGAGGATGGATTGGCACTAAGGTGCTGCTTAAGTATAATAGTGGCTGTATTCTGGCATGAGAAGTTTGATGTAGTTCTTGCCTTTTTGTTCCTTCTTTAGGTCGAAGCAGATAATTGCTTAATACGCATTGTATGAATTGGTGCAAATGTATGCCCATTACCCGTGATAAAGGGACATAATATAGAGAGCCTGTTAAGGTTTATGTGAAATAAAAATGACTGCAGGAGCTCAAGTGAAAACGTTTGGCGGGAATGGTTTAACAATTGTAGGCGATCTAACCTCAATAGGGAGATGCGATCGGCAAATCGAAAGTCTTGAAAGTGCTTAAAGTAGGTAATATTATTTGTTATGGTTTACACGCCAAAATATAATATTATCATACCAATGAACAAATTCCCAGTGTCAGCAAATACAATATAGGAGACATTAGTTCTAATGATGCGTGAAATTTTATTATACACTCAAGTCACTTCAAGGATAAAAACTATCCAATCGACTCCCAGTGTCATTAATTTTTTTTGCAAGTTGTGTAAAAATGTTAAAAAAAATGTGTACCTGACGTTCACTAGTTATAGCATGATACCTGGAGCACCAATTATTTTTGCACTTTCATCTGAATAATTTAGGCCAAACTTACCTTCGAACAGCATTCAAGATTTTTTCAGTTGATTTCCGAAATTTCTCCTCATAAAACACAGCTCCGTAGTAGTGGCTGTGCCTGTGGAATCAAGTATTATAGGGAGATTTAGGTGTCTGTCGTTAGGACTGAGGGATCACCTTATTCATATTCTTCTCAAAATTGAAGGTTGTGCAGAGGCGCCTGGCTTGTTCTGGTTACAAAAACCCACTTCTTGGAATACCAACCGCACCCACCGCCCGCCGTACCAACTGTTGATTGCGTTCTATATGGCACAGTCGCCACACCCGCTCGCTTTACAAACAGCGCTGCCTGCCTCTCGCCCCTTTTTTGTTCCACTGTAAAGAAATTCCGTCACCGCAATTTTCATTGTATCCCTTTTTATCTCGTTACTTTGCCCTGCCCTAGTGGCACTCTCCACCTTACAGATATACTATCCAGACCTGCTCTTGTGACAGAGGGCTGTACTTAACGTAGGTTCTCTACAAAGAGTACGAACTGAACGCAATTAAACGCTCGGGTAAACGTTTAGACACAGCTTGTCATTATAAAGGCAACAGAAGTGCAGATAATATATGATGGTGATAACTCAGAAGATATAGGCGCGAGGCCAGCTGAGGCAAACAGCGACAATGAAATGGATGTTTAAAAAGAAAATAATCAACCACCCCTTTGTCAAAATGACAACGATGGGCGAACGCTAAACTTTTTAGGATCAAGTCCAACACCACACGAAGCCAAGAAGGAAGCGAGAGGGTCCTATCTGTCGAGAGTGTGACGTAAGCCTGTGGGTTCTTTGTGCGAACACCTGTTTCTTGTCGCGATGGTTTACTGGACTGCGATATGCTATCTAGTGTTTTAGTGATACAGGCGTTCGATGGCTTTCCCTAGCGTTTATAATCGTTCTTATTAGACAAAGGGTTGTATATTGTGTCTATTTTTAATGTCCGTGCACCTAAAACAAAATTGCGAATGCTTCGCCCGTGACGAAATGGCGCAGTAGGGATCATAATGCGAGGCACCCCGTTTGATGTTCCCACGGGAAGCGTTTTATTTTTCTCGAATTCACTCAGAATCTTCAGAATCACCACAAAAAAGTTAGCTTTCCTGCAGTGAGTTTTGGTTGGGCTACAGGAGATATCAGTGGGAGGCTGTAAACGTCGTTATAATAACTAAATCAATTACATATAAAATCAATCAGATAGGAAAACGAAATAAAATCAAATTACGTGGTTCGTGTCGAGTGCCTAGATGTAGCGCTATGAAGTGGACATAATAAGAAAGGTTGTATCGAAAGAAATATGACTATGGATGGTATGAAATGTAAGTAAAAATTTGGTCTCAGCCAACAACCTAAAAACACGGATAACGTTAAACATTGGGTCGTCAGCTGAAAAGAATGATGGATGTAGGGAAACATTGTTGGCCAGAAAACAAAATTAAGTATATCATCGTCTAGCCTTGTAATAATAAAAAAGATTCCCTAATCAGAAGTTTCAGTTTAGTCACGGTGCGCCACATATAGAGAAAACGCATTTCCAGAGCACCTCACAACGCATTATAGAGAAGAGCTATTCAGTTCAAAATTGCAGCATATACCACATAACCCCACCTACTCCAACTTTGATATACAACTGCTGAAGCCCGGCTGAAATACTTACCCCAAAACATCGGGATCCTTAGCATTTAAGAACCCACAATGCACAACTCTGCACGAATACGCGGTTTTCTTTACACGAAAGTGTCAAATCAACGCGACCGACATATCTCCATGGTCGCGTTCGCTAGGAATGCGTCGCACAATTACCCCTCCACACATCTGTGTGCGCGTTTACACGGATACGACAGCAGTATGTAGAATTTTTTGTTAGAGCATTGCTATATGTAGAGGAACAATGCGCTAAGATAAAGCCTCCCACCAATGTGGACTCACACGGGGGAATGTCGACACGGCCAGCGCATTGCATTTGCCATATGAGCAAAGAAATGCGATGCAATACAATATCATCTATGTAATCGATCCTTTTGTGATGTGGGTCGGACAGTTACTTATAAGAGACGTGCCCGCTGGCTGGAGGGGCTTGTTTTCCAGACACAGCTGCGACGACTGCACTGCACACCACTCCTGCGAAGCACGAGCTACCTACGGTGCCTACCTCTCACTCTTGAGCCATCAGCGAGGACCCCGAGTCTTTGGAGGTCGTCAGAGGTTTACCGCCGCGCGTCCTAGGCCGTGGCAGCCGCTGTGATGGTATCCATCTTGCCAGATGCTTCCTGACGAGTGCATGCTCGATGGCAGCGGCGAAAACCCAGCGCCGGGCGTGAACGCTCCGCCGCCGATACTCCGTGAAGGAACCCCTCTCTCCCCGGCCGAACGGCTTCAAAGCCTATAGCTTCGGGAACCAAATATTCGTAAAATTGCCGAGACGTATATTGGATGGGGTTTTTCTAGCAGTTGTGGCATCAATCGCATCCAAAAAACGAATTTAAGTTAGGCTCGGCGGTACTGTACGCCAGCAGGTGATATGGTGTCACTACGGCTGATATGGATTGAACACTGCTATCTAGGAATGCATCAAAATCAAACCCATGGGAAGTGGGTGTGTATTTTGCAAACTCTGGAAGAAGTACTCATTTATTATAGTTGCCCAATATGTACTTATAGGTGGGATTGTAATTTATAATCATGGTGAAGTCACAAAACCGCATTTCAAACGTCAATATCGTCCTATATTATACGAGCTGGACGTGATACCAATAAGGCATGTGACTCTATGTAATAGGCTAGCCAAAATATTGCTTGTTCTCTTCCCCTGATAGGTGTGGATGCACTGAAATATAGAGTTGTTACATATTATTGTTCTCAAAAATACAACTGAATTGCAATGCAAATAAAACGAAACAAATAAAAACTACAACCAAGAATAATTTGCGCCAAGGAGAACGCAGAAAAATTTGCAAAGGTAGCGGTGATGTTAAGTGACTCATGTTCAAAATTAATCCCCCGTAAAAAAAGTTAGGACATGAATCTTTTACGTCCACATAGGGGTAATGCGGTTTTATTGAACTTTTTATTTCTGACAAAGATATTGTCCAGCTATGATGCCTTCGATATTACCGAGCGAATATACTGCTTGTTTCTGGTTGAGTGATATCATTGATATTGTGAATGAGCAGTTGGACGTCAAACAGCTGAAATAAAGTTGCAGCTCTTTGGTCGCACTAAGAAAAATTTATTTTATTAAATCCATTCATTATATACCGGTGTAATTTTGAATTACTTTTGCTCCTGAGTAGGCCTTCGCCTACTTCGGGCATCGAGCATACAAAAAAAGTATTTCAAACATTCTTAACCGAAAGTCTAGAACTTAAACATTACTTAAATCCGCGACGAAAAGTCCTGGCTCTCGCTACGAAATATTGCTGGACAGGGTGACTAAAGAATTCACAATTTTGTAATTGTACTATTTTCAGCGATGGGCTTGTACTCTGCGTAAATGTGTAAGCAAAGAAAATCTGCATTTCTGCAATGGGCCTTCGAAGAGCATTGATCCCCTCCACATAAATGCGATGCGCTAAAGAACCGGTGCGATACACTACTGTCGCGTTGATGTACACACGCTTTATGGCACCGTAACAGGTGGGAAACTTCATTACAAGTTAAAATTGATTACAAGCGCCTTATTGTTCTGGCTTTTGTGTCGACAACTGGACTAATAAAAAAGCGTTCCGTCCATGTTGTGCCACGACAAATGCACACACTAGCTGTTTACCCTTTTTGATAGATGATAGACAACTGATGAAGATGATGAAGCATGATTGCATGTGGAAGACAGGCTCGGAGTACGAGTCCACGGCGCATACCCTTCTGCTAGTACTTCCACATACCGTTTGTGTTACAACTACCGGGGGGATTGTCCGGACGCACATTCCTCTGGGGGTCGGGGCACTAACCAGCGCTTACAATATGTAATCCATCACGCGCACGATATATATATATATATATATATATATATATATATATATATATATATATATATCAATGTTGCAGTCGTCATTGCCAGTGCTATTCGGCTTTTTCGAAATATATAATAGGGCCGAATGACGTGTGCTTGTCACGTTTCTTTGATTCATTGATAAATAAGCGAAAATATAACTCGAGAAAAAATCCGCCGTTTCCGGGACCGGGACTCGAACCCACATCTCCGCATAACCGGTGCGGTGCGTTCGCCATTACGCTATCCCCACAGCGGCTTCTCTCTCGACTTTAAAGCGGGGGTTTATATTTAAGAGCTCTGAGGCCGGTCAACAAGCGCCGCCCCTCGACTACCGCGGGAGACGTAGAACGTCTTCTTTCCAGCGGCCGCCTCGTAGAACGTGGTCGGAGGTCGGGGTTAGCAATTGGCATATCCGAACTGCTGGAGCCAGTGCCTCGTAATGCATATTATATATATATATATATATATATATATATATATATATATATATAAGACAGAAATAAGAATTGGCAGTCAAGAAGACCTCGGAAAGCAAGGAGGAGGATGTAGTAGCTCAAGATAAAGAATTTGGAAAATAAGAAAGTGGAGAAAAAATGCCCGCCAGGTGGGATCAGAACCCACGACCTCCAGAATACCTGCGTGGTGCGATCGCACCAGACCGGTTTGGCCAGCCACATTTTTTTTTCGAAAATATCTGCCTAATACATGTTATCACTGTCTATCGCAATGTTATCCTTAAAAATCTCAGTTTATTCAGAATTCGTACACTCAGATAGCTGGAGGGGAATATGTTGATACCATCTGATCAAAATATTTTCTCTCACATTTATATACCAGTATTTCTGTAGTGGAGCCTGAGTTATTGGCGGTGCACATTAGCTGCTGGTAGGGCCCCACAAACAATCTGGAGTTCATCGTTCGCTCTTGCACACGTCCTGAGGAATTCGAACGGATTGTGCGGTCATGGAACTCGCTTTTTCCGGAAAAAAAATTTCCACTGACAGCGCACTTTAATATCCGCACCATAAAAGTCATCCTGTATACGTTATACTCTCTTCTGGTCTCTTTTTTATTGTTTACGTCTCTCAACCACTTGTGATTGGCGTGACCGTTTTTGATGTTCAGCAGGCGTATATAAATACCCACACCAATATCTCCTACCAGCCACGCAAAAAATTTCGCAATCTACATTTCAAAAGACTCTTGTGAGGTAAGTGAAAATGGTATAACTAAATTAGTCGAGGTGAACAAATTCAGCAAAACTTTCATTTGTTTTAATCATATTTTCGAGAAATTTTGCCTCTAAAGCATCATTCTTAGCATTGTAAATGGTTGCTAGTAGGTTAAAAAACTACGAACAGGTTTTCCAAGACTACGCCACTGAAAGAATACCTGGCGCTGGCATTTGCGCGATATTGATTAGTGTGTGCGAGACAAATGGGTGCAAATATTTACTCGCAGCAAACTTCTGTAATACAGCCAGCTGAAGAAAAATTTTATGAAAGTTGAGAAGAGTGTTTTTGTTCTATTTTCTTAACTGCCCTTCTCAAGCTGGCCTGATGTCAGCCTTTTGTATTTTTAGGAAAGCAGGAAAGCCTAATGTACAGAGAAATATTTGGATGAAGCCTTGAAACCGTGGCTCTAAAATAAATTTTTACACTTACCAACAGCATCTTTGATTTTTCCAGAGAATGTGTATTTCGATTCATTGATATTTTCAGCACAAAACGCACCATGGTTCGTGTCTCTGGACTTCCTATTATGCTTCTCGTCACACTTATTTTAGGTAAATATTTTGGAACTTTACAAACATTCAATTATTATTTTTGGGTGTTGATTTGCTACTCAAAATTACTTGCTAGTTTGGGCCTTTCTTGTAAAAGAGTAATCGGAGTATCACATGTGCGGAAAACTCAGGGTCCCAAAGAGATTTTTTAAATCATATTGTTCATCCCTAAAAGCCCGTCTAGCAACAAATAAAAATTTAGGACGGGTGTAACGTAGGTTTAAACCTTACTATTTGTTCTGAACAAGTAATTTGAGAAATAGCGAAAGAGAGTTGTGCAGATACTGTGGAAAAGAACTGTGTTTTCAAAACAAAAAACCTGAATTTCACTATAATTCCAATTACTAGGTCTGAAATATTTACCACTCGAAGTATTAACACTAATACTGAAGTATTTAACACTTTGTTTACCGCCCACAGTGCTGTCTTTAAAATGGTGGTGTTTTTTTATTGCTAAAAATATATTTTGCACAAATAAAAACCAAGAATTCGTTGCACAATGGTTATGGTAACTACACCGGGTTCTTTTTGCTAGAATACCTGAATGCACTGTTTAATATTATGACAGCGTTTGAAAATTAGATTTTTCTTTGCCGGCAATTTTATTTCTTACAAAAAGTCTTTTTTGTATTTTCTTCTATCAGGATGTATGTTTTTACAGGTAGGCACAAAGGTATATAAAAATATAAACTTTCTCTCTATAATTGCTTTAGGACCTCGAGTTCTCTCGCAGAACAGAAGTCTACGGAGCAGTAAGAAAACTGAAAAGTTTTGTTGTTGCATGTACAGTGATGGACAAATAAAATATGAACACTAGAATTTGAACAGGAGCAAGCAAAACAAAATAATATAGATAGGGAAGATTAAGTAATGACCTACTAGGGGTATATTAAGAAAGACACATTTACAAGCTTTGTTAGTGTAATAAAGCAATGCGTTATGCTTCATGTATTTGTGTTCGCGTTTTATTTGTCCATGACTGTACACGACTGAGATTAATAAAAATACGTCATAGTGCAAAATAACTACAAGTCAGACAGACACTTGTTAAAAAGCACGTCAGACACAGTCAACTTCAGCACTTGGCAACTCATTCCAGGAGACGGCCTGCTAGCCTTCCCCCCACTGCCGCCGCCTCCGTTTTTGGGGTTAGGAGCACCTCCTCCGTTACCACCTGGCGTCGGCTGGCGTGAGTGAGATCTAGGTCCTGTATTTACGCCGCCAATATCTGGGGCCTGAAAGTAATATAAATGTTACTGCAAGAAACGCAAGAAGGCGGCACAGGGCAATAGGGTGACACCTGCGTCTTCACGCGGCAGTGACATCATTTTTAATAATATGGCTGCGTGTGTCGTCCACGACCACGCTACGATAGCCAGTGACAGACGCCAGCGTTTTACGCAGCCTGAACCATAATGACGGCATCACTTCTTCCTTTTAATGCGTAATCATACTCTGTCGAGTGTCCCCAGAGCACACCTTTGTTAAGTGCGGCCGTTGTTGTATGGGCGTACTTGTGGGGGCCGGTGCTAACATAGTTACTCGTTATAAAGTCGTGAATCCGAGACATTTTTTGGAGAAGATGTACCAAAAACACAAGTCCGCAAAAATACCAAATATATAGGGTAAAGAAAGCTAAGAAATAACAAAAATCTACGTCTACACTCCCCTCGCAGTTGTAAGACCAGAGCAAAAAGATCAAAAAAGCCAATAAGCGACAAGCTTTAAAATTTGGATAAAAGAGCAGACATGTCACGCCTCTCACTTGCGAAAAAATGCGTACTTTGTAATGCAACAGTTGTATTTTTTATATAAGCCTAAAAAGACACTTGGGAAAATATCTAGAATAAACAGCCCAAAGTAAAGTAAACTATATTAAATCACAACAACCATAACACGCATCTTATAACCCCATGTGCGAAAGAAGACGATTGATTGATTGATTGATTGATTGATTGATTGATCGATCGATTGATTGATTGATTGATTGATTGATTGATTGATTGATTGATTGATTGATTGATTGATTGATTGATTGATTGATTGATTGATTGATTGATTGATTGATTGATTGATTGATTGATGTGTTTAACGCGCTGACGCAACGCAGGTGATGCAGCGCACCGTAAAGAAGAGCTCTGGATTAGTTTTGACCTCCTAGAGATATGTAGAGAAAAAGATAAAACCACCGAAAAAGTCATCTGAAATCAGAAGAAGAATCGTGAAGATCGACCAACTTTGTAATTCCCTTCGTTTGGCAACAAAATAATAAGTGTTTAAACTAACGAATTTACATTTATAAAATGGGAAATGAATATGCTTCATCGAAGGGACAGAATTAAACCAAGCCCATTCAATTGAAAGAAATAAAAGCGTCTAAAAATCAGAAATGAGATTTTTAAAGGGCGAAATATTTTTTTATGATGTACTCGAGAGCAAACCGGTCAGCTCGATTATCTTAGCACATTTATCGCGTGAACACGTGTAAGTCGAAATATCTTAGCCCGGGCGTTGTGCTAGTCGCTGCTTAGGCGAGAATTATCATAAATATACACGTAAAAATGCCAGACAAAAAAAAGCTGAGGGCAATGCAGCGTGAACTACAGTGTTGTGCCTAATTCATGAAGATCTGAAATTCAGGCGTTTCTCGAGCATAAATGTAAAATGCATGCATGAACCGAATTGATAGCTGCCCTGTTGTTGATAATTTTGGGAAACTAATATTTTTTTTCTTTGAAACAGCCTTCTTCGGCAGAGCCCTTGACGGCGGAATTGCAGGCGCTGTGGCCCGTGGGGAAGAGAATGTTGCAGAAAAGTAGAGGAAACAGCGCCGGTCAAAAACCACAACACCAATGTCTCCCAAATAAACCTAATAAACGTTTTCTTCGCTGCTTCCCGATGTTTGTACCTAGTGTTTATGGTTCTTGCGTTTCAATCTCAGCGCATAAGACTCATATGCATATCACCATAAACCATGCCCTCTGGTTTTTTTAATAATACGTTTTGTTGGCAACGTCTGGATACACCCAGCTGACATAGCTGTGTTCGAAGCGGAGTGCATGTTTTATTTCTGTTTATATGTCGCACAGGTTATCTGATCTAATAGGGGGACTGTTTCGCCCTGCCGCCCCAAGACCACAATACTCTATTCTTCTTTGATCACCTGTGTTCCTGGTGAAGCTTAATGATTTCAGAAAGAATCACGCGGGGAGAGAAATACTTCCAAGGGAAACGCCGCAGCATTCTTTACGTCGATGATCGTCTGTACACGTCACATTTTTTGTTGGTTTTTCAACGCTTCAGCATATTTCAAGCCTTCGGGCCGCACAACATCGCTTCAATGAAACTTGTTTGCTGAAGGCAGCCTGTATCATACTTATAAAGTGACAATATAGTTTGATGCGTGAATATACCCAAACAGCAATGTTCTCTCAGCTTCCAATGCCTTCTTAAAATTCCACGAGCTTACAAAGCTCGTGGGAGTTCAGGGTTGATGAGCGGTATTTGTTGCCAATCAGCAAGTACAATTATAAAAACACCGGTTCCTTTTTTATTGGTGCACTCGAGAACAATACCAAAAAATTCCGTAAACAACCAATATTCGAAGCAGCACTCACTCGGCATCCCTACCCAATGAAACGACAAAAGACAGGTGCAAAGAACACACCCACAGCTATATATATATATATATATATATATATATATATATATATATATATATATATATATATATTATATTTATTTATTTATATACAGGAAATCAGGGTTGGCAGTAAAGGAAACATTGGAAAGAAACTGACTGCCAACCCTTATTATCTGTCCTATTTTACGGTGCCCATCATTTCCAATTTTCTGATTCGCTATGTATACAGATTTATATATATATATATATATATATATATATGTGTGTGTGTGTGTGTGTGTGTGTGTCTGTGTGAGCCTCCAGGAACAGGGTGCGCGGTGAACCTTCAATAGAGGAGAAGCAGCAGTGTTGACCTACGTGCAAGGACAGCCATGGCGATGAAGGTATTCCCTGAGCCTAACGACGAGATGACGAATGGTGGTAGTGGTCTATGCGTTAATGAGGACGTAGCAGATGGGGTGCAGGTTATGGTGATTTCGACCATTTGAAGAATGGTTATCCTCAAATATTGAAGGAGAGTGCTCACAACACATGCACACACACACACGCACGTACACACATACGCACGAACGCCCACGCACGCACGCACGCACGCGTACACACGCACACGAACGAGTGCGCCCACACGCACACACACACATTATGTATATATATATATGTATATATATATATATATATAAATATATAGCGAATCAGAAAACGGGAAATGAGGGGCTCCGTGAAAATAACACAGAAAATAGTGGTTGGCAGTCAAGAAAACCTCGGAAAGCAAAGGGGAGGTTATGGTGGGTCATAGAAAGAGATGAAGAATTTTTCGAGTCGAAAAGAAATAGGTGAAAAAATGCCCGCCGGGTGGGATTCGAACACACGACCTCCAGAATACCGGTCTGGTGCGATGACCACTACGCTACCGGCGGGGCTGTTTTCCCAGCACTTTCTCGGGTATTTAAGTTAAGGTATTTTTCTTTTCTTCACTTGGGGGTGGTAGCCAGCGCCACTCGGACTACTCGGGGTGAAGGGGACCTTCTTTTTAACCCCCGGCCGTGACTCGAGTGTGTAGATGGTCGACCAGGTTTCGCCATGTAGCGAATCACACGCAGTCAAGCTGGGAAAGCCATTGGAATCCGAACCCACGACCTCCAGAATACCGGTCTGGTGCAATGACCACTACGCTACCGGCGGGGGGCACTTTCTCGGGTATTTGAGTTAAGGTATTTTTGTTTTCTTCACTTGGGGGTGGTAGCCAGCGCCACTCGACTACTCGGGGTGAAGGGGACCTTCTTTTTAACCCCCGGGCTGTGACTCGATTGTCTACGACATGTCGAGAGTGGTCGACCAGCGTTGAACCCTCTTAAGCTCCCTTTAGAACCAAGACTGCCAGAACAGAGGCCCTCGCTAGGCATGTAGCGAATCCGAAAATGGGAAACGAGGGGCTCCGTGAAAATAAGACAGAAAAAAAGGGTTGGCAGTCAAGAAAACCTCGGAAAGCAAAGGAGAGGTTGTGGTTTGTCATAGAAAGAGATGAAGAATTTTTTTAGTAGAAAAAAAAGTGGTGAAAAAATGCCCGCCAGGTGGAATCCGAACCCACGACCTCCAGAATACCGGTCTGGTGCAATGACCACTACGCTACCGGCGGGGGTGTTTCCCCAGCACTTTCTCGGGTATTTGAGTTAAGGTATTTTTGTTTTCTTCACTTGGGGTTGGTAGCCAGCGCCACTCGACTACTCGGGGTGTAGGGGACCTTCTTTTTAACCCCCGGTCGTGACTCGAGTGTGTGCGACATGTCGATAGCGGTCGACCAGCGTTGAACCCTCTTAAGCTCCCTTTGGAACCAAGACTGCCAGAACACAGGCCCTCGCTAAGCATGTAGCGAATCAGAAAATGGGAAAGAAGGGGCTCCGTGAAAATAAGACAGAAAAAAAGGGTTTGCAGTCAAGAAAACCTGGGAAAGCAAAGGGGAGGTTGGGGTGGGTCATAGAAAGAGATGAAGAATTTTTTGAGTAGAAAAGAAAGTGGTGAAAAAATGCCCGCCAGGTGGAATCCGAACCCACGACCTCCAGAATACCGGTCTGGTGCAATGACCACTACGCTACCGGCGGGGGTGTTTCCCCAGCATTTCTCGGGTATTTGAGTTAAGGTATTTTTGTTTTCTTCACTTGGGGGTGGTAGCCAGCACCACTCCGACTACTCGGGCTGACGGGGACCTTCTTTTTAACCCCCGGGCCGTGACTCGAGTGTGTACGAAATGTCGAGAGTGGTCGACCAGCGTTGAACCCTCTTAAGCTCCCTTTGAAACCAAAACTGCCAGAACAGAGGCCCTCGCTAAGCATGTAGCGAATCAGAAAATGGGAAATGAGGGGCTCCGTGAAATAAGACAGAAAATAGGGGTTGGCAGTCAAGAAAACCTGCGAAAGCAAATGGGAGGTTGTCGTGGGTCATAGAAAGAGATGAAGAATTTTTTTAGTATAAAAGAAAGTGGTGAAAAAATGCCCGCCAGGTGGGATCCGAACCCACGACCTCCAGAATACCGGTCTGGTGCAATGACCACTACGCTACCGGCGGGGCTGTTTCCCCAGCACTTTCTCGGGTATTTAAGTTAAGGTATTTTTGTTTTCTTCACTTGGGGGTGGTAGCCAGCGCCACTCGGACTACTCGGGGTGAAGGGGACCTTCTTTTTAACCCTCGGGCCGTGACTCGAGTGTGTGCGACATGTCGATAGCGGTCGACCAGCGTTGAACCCTCTTAAGCTCCCTTTGGAACCAAGACTGCAAGAACAGAGGCCCTCGCAAAGCATGTAGCGAATCAGAAAATGGGAAAGCAGGGGCTCCGTGAAATAAGAGGGAAAATAAGAGTTGCCAGTCAAGAAAACCTCGGAAAGGAAAGGGGAGGTTGTGGTGGGTCATAGAAAGAGATGAAGAATTTTTCGAGTCAAACAGAAAGTGGTGAAAAAACCTCCCGTTTGCTTTCCGAGGTTTTCTGGACTGGCAATCCTTATTTTCCCTCTTATTTCGCGGAGCCCCTCATTTTCCATTTTCTGATTCTCTCTCTCTCTCTATATATATATATATATATATATATTTATTTTTATTTACAGATACCTCAAAGACCTCATTGGGTGGGGTTTTACATGAGGGGTGTTGAAGCACGAAAATTACACAACAACTGAACAAAAAACAGAAAACAATACAACCGAACAAGCGCATCACGTGTACAGAGGGTATCAAGCACGCTCTGTTGATAAAAAAGCATACAATGGCAACCAACGGAGTAGATAACACCATTAAAGATAATTGCATACACGACACAGAAATAGTCACTGCAAAAGTTTTTCAATGGCAGCTTTGAACTGAGTCCGGTTTGTTTGGGTGACGACACTTTCGGGAAGGCTGTTCAATTCGATGGCTGTCAGAACAGGAAATGAATTTAGATAGGCGGTCGTGCGTGCGTGAGGTGGGTATACTGCTTTTGAGTGGTTGAGGCGATTCCATGGGTGGTGAGCAGTTTTTACGCACAGGCTTTCGCATGATAACGAGTTGTAGAATTTGTGGAAGAGGCTAAACTTGGCAATTTTGCTTTGCGTTTAAGATGTGTTACGCTTGTGTGGTATGAATAATCGGAAAAGATGAATCTGGCCGCACGGTTCTGGACGGATTCAAGGATGGTACATGAGTTAGCTTGTGGTAAGTCCTAGACTGCACACACGAATTCCAGCTTAGGGCGACCAAGCGTTCCGCAGGCCAATAATTTAACTGAGGACGGAGCCAGGTTTATGTTACGTCGGAGGAAGCCCAGCGCGCGATTCGCGTCACTGGTAATGCGATTTATGTGGGATGTCCATGTAAGGTCATGAGAAATAAGAAGACCTAGATATTTAGTGGACGAGACCGGAGATATAGCGGAGCCACTGAAGAAATATTTGTACGTGGAATAGGAGTGACGCCTGTGGAATGAAATGACGGATGTTTTGTGAACGTTTAGAACCATGAGCCATTTGTTGCACCATTTGTCTATCTTCCTTAGGTCTTGCTGGAGTGCTACGTTATCAGTGGCATCGATAATATTATATATATATATATATATATATATATATATACACCTATAAAAAGAAGTGCCCGACTGACTGACTGGCTGACTGACTGACTCATCAACGCCCATCCAAAACTGCAAAACTGTTAGATCTAGAGACTTGAAATTTCGCGAATTTATTTGCGTCATTGCGTAGGTGCTCACTATGGCGGGTTTTTCAGAAATTGCACTCCTAACCGAGGAAAATGGTGAAATTGTGGTTTCAGGAATTTGTTATTTTCTGGGTCTCCCTTTCAGATATCGAAGCACTTTTTTGCTGATTTATATAGCCCTTAAGAATATTTAAAAAGTGTTTTCGGTTTCGTCCTACACTACACTAATTAGGTGACTCCGCATTCTGGAAATAAAATGGTGTTCCTAAAGATTCTTAAATAAATCTTTCACCGATTCAGTTATCGAACTTATTTTTGCTAGCATATGTTACTCATAGAAATTCGCAGAATCGTTTTTAAGGATTTCACCCCGCGACGCTGCCAAAAGAGCCAAATTGTTTTTTTTACAAACGACACGGATGATGCGCCAAAAAGGCCTAACAGATTATGTACTCGTCTAGCCAAACTGCTCTTTCAAACGGCTACAGATTTCAAGGGCACATTCTGATTACGGTGTTGGAGGTCAATATTTATGAAAATTTTAAAAATTCCAACATGGAGAGAGTAAAAAGCGGTAAAATAGTTTTTCGGATATTCATTTTTTTAACGCCCGCCATTTAAGACATCGAACTGGTTTTTGTTGAAATAGGCCACTTACTAACGTATCTAAACACTGTTTTACAGCATTTTTCACTGACACCCTCCCAATAGAGGCAAGCAGGATTTCGGGAAAACACTGTTTTTACACATTCGTAAATAACCACACAGGCAGTTGATATATCCCATTCGTTTTTTCTTGAAAATGCTGCCCATTTAATTGCCCAAAAACCATTTTCAGGATTTTGTCCTAACCTGCGGATAAGAAGGCCAGCGAGATTTTTTTTATTCTGCATCCTTTTGGACGTAAAATTCAGTTGAGTTTTCGCGCGTTCGCTTAGCGGTCGCCATCAGTTGACACCTTCGGCAAGTACGCGTCTCCCGTAGGAGCAGGTGTCATATATCATAAATGTAAAAGAGAAGATGTGCTTATAAAAACCGCAATGGCTAGCCCTCGGCATCTGTTGGGATTTCCCACAACGCCGCGCCTCCCGTAGGGAGCCCATGTTACTTATGATCTTACACTGACTTCCTTGCTCGAGGGCGCCATCTTGGGGCAGTTTGTTTAGCGAGAGTTGGAGTAAAACACGAGTGCCAGTCGTTTCACATTACCACGACGCGCCTGCAGTTGGAGCCCTAGTACTGACAGCACGCAGGCGCTCCCGAGTGGGTACCAGTTCCCAATGAAGAAGCCTAATATGGCGACTAACACATAAACTAACTTGTGTTATACCCATTGCGGTCCGTAATATAATGGCCCAACCGGTCATTTCTTAACATTTCCTGGACTTGGTCGTTGATTAGGCGTCGCTCTGGTGGGGAAGCGCGGTAAGGCTTTTGACGAATTGGTCCTGCTCCTCCAGTATGGATTGAACGGTGAGTGCGATTTGGCGGAATTGGAAAGTTCCGTTGAGAGAAGTCAAAAACACTTGCATGCTTCGACCGAAGATCGGCTAGGCAACGGCGTTCAACTGGTTGTAGTGACTCACTAATCATGTGTAGGAACTTGGAGCAGCCAGTGGGCAAATAATAACGGATGCATTCAGATCTTCGTTCAAAACTGCTATTGAAGGGGACGCATAAGAAATCTCGTTGGTATGTTGGAGACCTCTGGTCATAACTACGGGCTCACTGGAGTAGTTGACAGTCCACAACGTATAGTGACCATGGGGTGACGACGTTTTTCTTGGCACAATTCGGGGAAATTGGTTCCACTAAAGCGTCAAATTCACGATGTGGGGCTCCGTTGGACCATACTGGGACAAATAGGGCACATCGTGCGGACATGATGGTGTCCTCCAACACGCAAAATGTGCCCAAGGCGGTCTCGTGGCCAGCAGACTCTTCAACAAGTGCAGATAAGGCAGTGTGTCTATAACAATTTCTCCACGTCTACAGTCAACCGTACCACCACACTGCTTTAAAAGTCGATGCCCATAATGATGTCATGTGTAGTCCGCGGGAGCACTGTAAACTCCGCTCTGAATAAATGTCCGACGAAGGACATATTCACTGTAAATACTCCGAAAGGGTGCCGCAACTCACCACCCACACCACGAAATGTAACCACCTTGTCCCCCGTAGACGTCACCTTTCTTCCAAGCCTGTTTTGAAAATCAACGCTTATCAAAGACACTGTTGCACCCGCATCTACTAAGGCCATTGTTCAAACATTATCAACCAGAATTTCAACTTTGTTTTTTAGCATGAGAACGGTCGAAGGTTGAGATATCTAGGGACAACGTTTTGCGCGGCCTCAAGTAGAAAATCTGCATGTGCTACCTCGAAGATGTAATTTTTGGCCGAACCTTACGTGAGCTAACAGTCGCTTGGTTGCTGTCTTGGACTGCTCGGCAAAGGCTGGTTTTATCCTAAATTCGAAGAAATGCAGATTCGGAGATCGCCAAACGCTTGTGCTGGGCCTCTTGATACATAGTGATGGTGTCAGACCAGACCCACGCAAAATCCAAGGACTCAGTGATTTCAAAGGTACGCATTATGTCAAGGAGCTACGAAGTTTTCTTAGGCTGAATTTGCAGACACAGCCTAATATTTGACATCACTACAACAGAAAAATGTTCCATTCACGTGGACTTCTGATTGTGACGCCGCGTTTCGCAAGCTCAGGCTCCTTTAGAGCCTGAACTTTGACCCCCTGGATTCCACAGAGGTTCATACCGACGGCAGCGGTATAGGAATAGGGGCCGTGCTAATTCAACGCCATGGTCCTGATGCACATTTTATTGCCTAGGCCAGTCGGGCACTGAGTAAGTCAGAAAAGAACTACACAGTGACAGAAGAGGTGTGTCTCGCTGTCGTCTTCGCCAGGCAGAGATTTTGTTCCTATCTCTTTGGGCACCTGTTTACCATCGGAACTGCTCACTGTTCGCTATGCTGACTCGTCAACCTTCGCGATCCTTGCGACCGCCTTGCACATTGGACCCTGCGTCTGCAAGAGTACACCTTCACCGTGTTTTACAAGAGCGGCCGTAAGCATGCGGACGTGGACTGCCTTTCTCGCCTGCCACCGGAGACAACTCTTTTTCTTCTTTATCAACACAATTCTCCTACCTCTTTTAAGACAGAGCAGCTCCGGGACAAGTCCTTGTAGCCCTTATTTAATTGCACCCGTCCGGACAGGCGTGATAGCCGCTTCTGAGTTCGCGACGGCCTACTGTACAAAAAGAACTACGCGGCACTTGGTTACAGCATTTTGCTTGTGGTACCGCAAAGCCTGCGCAACAACATTCTACATTTCATGCTCGACGATCTTACGTCTGGATTTATGGGAGTCGCGCGTACACTCCACCGCGCCAAACAACGTTTTTTACTGGCTAAAAAAACGTGTATACAATGTAAGCGGCACAGGCTACCCACTGCCTCTCCGCCAGGAAGGCTTCACCCTCTCAATCCGCCAATTACCATTTTCGAAAAGGTCGGCATCGATTTACTGGGACCATTTTTGTAGTCATCGAAGGGTAATCATTGGGCACCGAGTCCTCACTCTGGGCGCGTGTTTTTCTTTTTTTCTTTCTTTCTCGCGTAATTAATAAAAATAATAATTTAACGTCACTAACGGTAAAAAAAATATTCTAACTATTCCCCTATGCCCTCTTTGGCGTTGTAGACTGCCAGCGTTTCTTTCTGTATTTTCTAACGAGCCCCTCATTTACAAACCCTATTATCGTGCGAAAGGTTAGCGAGGGCCTCAGTACTGGCAGCCTTGATGCCAAGGTAGCATAAGAGGGCTTCCCGCCAGTTACCCGCTTATGACAGGCTGTATACGTTCGCGTCACGCCCCGGGGGTAGAAAAGAAGGTCCCCTTCTCCCCGTGTAGTCTGAGTGACGCTAACTACCACCCTCAAGCGTCAGATACAGTTGTAGTAAATATAAATACCACAGAAAGTGAAGCAGAACACAGTCGCCCAGATAGCCGAATTGGTAAGGCATTCGAAATCTAATCGAAAGGCGTGGTTCGGTCCCCATGCTGGGCGCGTGTTTTTCTTTCTTTCTTTCTTCCTCACGTAATTAATAAAAATAATAATTTAACGTCACTAACGGTAAAAAATATTCTAACTATTCCCCTATGCCCTCTTTGGCGTTGTAGACTGCCAGCGTTTCTTTCTGTGTTTTCTAACGAGCCCCTCATTTCCAAACATATATATATATATATATATATATATATATATATATATATATATATATATATATATATATATAGATACATATATATCCAGGGATTCTTAGCACCCTCTGCTGCGTCACAGGTCTGACCGCCGCCGTGGTCAGTTGCTTCGCAGCTGCTGGGGACTGAGGGCCGAGGGTTAATTGGCGAATTCATGGGAGGTTGTGGCCGTTACTACACCAGGGTGGCCAATCCTGCTCTGGTGAGGAAGTGCATTACCGGCAATGGTCGCCGGGGTCAGGCCGCACCCCAAGCCCCTTTGTGCAATTCCATAAATACGCGGTTTTTTTTAATCCGGTGGGAATTGTCCGGCACCGGGATTCGAACCACGGTCCTTCTGCACGCGAGGCGGGTGTTCTACCTCTACGCCATCGCTGGCAGCCGCCAGCCGCCAGCCGGACAGGCCGCCAATGGAATCTGAACCTGGCAACGTTTAACGCGCGAACCTTATCTAGCGAAGCAAGTCTCGAGGTCTTGTTCGAGGTCTCGTCCGACGTCATGCTGATTTGTACACGACAAGGCGGAAATAAATTCGCCAGCTTCGAAACTTTGCACCTTAATGTAAACAAAACAGCAAACAGCGAATGCAAAGTGCTCCATTATCAGCCAAAGTAAACAAAATATCTTGATCATTGACAAACTTAGGTCAGCGACGTGGGATACAATCAATGTATTTAGAGTAGGGCAGCTAGTTGGAGAATGCGTGTACTCGCATACTGGTGAATAGCGTAAAAAAGGTGGCCAGGCGAGATGTAACGACACAAAGAGAAGTACTGATCTGTTTGTTTTATCACACCGTCTAAAACACCTTGTTCATGGTGCTGTTTTTTACATACTAGAAATATGTATTGAATTTGGTGGTAGTACAGGGTGGACGAAGCACCTAAATAGCGCAGCATGACTTCGACAAATTGCGACAAATACCGGTTAGAGTTTGCCGACGTCTATCCGCTTGCTTCATTCCGGCGCGGTCGAAGCGGTGGGGATATGGAGAGCAGTACATTGCAGTGCAAAATAGACAAAACACGCAACCCTCCATGTAATGGTGATGACAGGTAAGCGCTACGGAAAGCCATGGAATGCCCGTATCAGTAAAACATTATTCATTGGTTCGTTTGTGTTTATTGTCGCGTCCAATGCACCACGAGGGCTTTTACACTGGTACACATGCAATGACCGTAATAGGTTAGCGTACATCCAATGCTAACATGTCGCTAATAACTAGAATCACGTGTCTTAAATGTGAGCACAGACTCGACATGGAGATATTTGTGCGTGCATGGCAGAAGAGCGATTCATGGCATTAGAAATATACACCTTTAGGTCGCGATAAAAAACACTTGAAGGCATAAAAAATCATTCTCTGTTGAGATACTGTTGCCCAGAACTTGTAGGCGTTCAGAAGGTGATTCGCTATGGAACCCAAAGATAGCAAATAAAACACTGTGGCATGTAAATCGCAGAGGCACATGTATATTAAGGCTGTGCAATAAATGGTCTAGGTCAAGAAGGCCGTTTATTACATTATGAAAAAACGTGATGTCGCGACAACATCGCCGACTATCTAGATCTTTAATGCCTATTGTAGCTAAAGGAAAGTGATATTCATAACAAACTTTTCGTTCCAAATATCTGTCCTAGATAATTAGAAGCAGGCGTTTTTGGACTGATTCGGTTAGGTTAGAATACGTTTTTGGGAGCTGGTTCCATGTCGGCGTAACTGAATTCTACACGTGATCTTACCAAAGACTAAAGCAGGAAGATGATAGTTTCAAGAAATTTAAAATTACGTGTGAGACGAGAATAGCACCTAGAAGTTTAAAACCGGTGCTACGAATGAGCCCAACGTCCTGTTTGTAATCAACGTGACTATAAACGAGTACAGTGAAGTCCCTGGTAACGATTACGCGAGAATTTGTTCGTTACCCAACTTTTATGGAAACATAAACGGCGCTTTCTGGCTTGGAAGAGTAATAAATTTCGTTCAAGACGCGTGTAGCGACAAACAATTTGTCGTGCACCACTACTACCCTCTGTTACTGCACTTTTTTTACACAGCTTGCATATTTTGTGCGAAAAAAAGCGCCGTTCCAAATTTTAAACGTTAGCAGGTTTATTATAAAAGATAAGAAACAACAGTGGGCCCAATGATGACCCTTGTGGCACTCCAGAGGTCGGAACAAAAGGTATGAACAGTACATCATGAATACCAAAATAATATTGGTGCGTCAATAAATAACTGAGAATTCATTCACACAGCGGTGAAATAAGCTATGGCAATTTAACTTTTGTATGAGTAATTCATATTATAGATCAATCAGGAAGCTTTCGGTAGATCTAATTAAATTCAATCCACTTGACCTCTGTCAGAGGGCACAGGAGACACATGAGTCAGAAAAGAGCAGAGGTTTGTTTCTATAGACCGCCCTGTCACAAAGCCCTGCGGCTGGGTTGTTAACAACTTACATGATTAGAAAAGCACTTGCACATAATTCTTTCAAACAGCTCTGAAAAGCCACTCAGCAATCACATTGGCCGGTAGTTGGATGGGTTACAAGCGTCACCTGTTTTAAAAAGGGGTCAAATTTATCTTTTTCCAAAGTTCTGAAGAGATACCCGTGGTGAGCGAAAGATCAACAAAATTCGCACAAATCCTCTCTGTGAAGTTGATTGGAAAGCGAAGCTGTAAACGACACCCAAAACGATAACCCATGCAGCGTCACTTTAATTCACGCACGTGGCTCTGCAAATAAGAAAACCAGAGACAAGTAAAATGCACTTAACCACACCTTTTATTACTTGAATGGGATATTCTGTGCTAAGAATAAATCATTGCATGATCTACGAATGGCGGTTGGTTGAGTTGTATTTAGGGAGCAAAGGAGTGAAAACTGTTTTTTATAAAATTAAAGGAAGCTCAAATAAAGTGTTAGACAATCTCACTTCTCCGTCTTTGCCGCCGGCGATGGAGGTGACGAGATAGGCGGCAGAGACGGAAACAACGTGAGATGTCATGCGTTGGTGTTATCTTTATTTAATTTTTTCTAACTAAGGCGGCATACGCAAGGAGCCCACACAGCCGTTACACGTGCCGTGAGTGGAGCTAACAGCGCCCCGAAAGGTCACGTGACGCTATCCCGTGCCATTCAGCTAGAACACAGGGAGTAAACCAGCAGAAGTGCTCGGTTTGTGCGCTTCTGTCTCCCCCGTCACTAAAACATAGGCCCGGGCAGGGGCGATAAGCAAGCAAAATCCCTGTATGATAAACAGGGGGATTTTATAGGCGCCCGAAGAGAGTTTAGTTCGGAGGTTTTTATCGCCGCTATGACGTCAGAGACGGTAAGAGTAAAAAGGGAGCAGGTATTAGTGACTGGCGTTTTGATCTGGGACACCTGCACACAAATCAGGGCATCCCGGGGCGCTCAGTTGCAAAGAGCATTCGATAAAAAAATGACGTGTTCGCTACTTGCTTGGGTGAGGACTGATGGCAGTTTGCAGATTCATAACGCATGCGCAACGAGATGTCGTGGGACGACTGTCCCGTGTGGACCCGCACGGATTTAAAAAAAAGTACTTGGGGCTTGAGCGCAAGCTATCCTCTGCCCGTATTTCATTCATATCTTTATCACGCTGCGCCAGCTTTTTAACCAGACAGCAAAACCAGGGGCCGAAAACTTCGGCTACTTTCGGTATTTGGAATAAAGTGTCGCCATGGCACTGGTAGCAAAGCGAAAATTTACAAAAGTTTGCATATCTGGCTTTGACTTTCCAACATACGCAGCAATTCAGTAAAGTGATGCCACAGAACAAACAAAATGGGTTCTTGGCTATTCCTATTTTTGACAGCCTATTTTTTTATTTAGATGTTTCATTCGTTGCGCCGACGGGCGGCACTTTTTCTCTCATCTCTTCTGCTGCCATCCTGTTCGTGTGCTCCAGTCGCTTTCACAGTGCGCACGTGTTAAACTTTTGTAGTATGCCTTGAAGGTGAAACGTTTGGCGTCTGTAAGCGCGAATGGGCACAAAATGTCATAAAAACTTAGAAAAGGACACAATGCGTGTTGCGCGGCTTTGTGGGGCGACATCTCGGGGAGGAATAGCCGAGCGAAATTCTTTCGCTTCCCAGCGGACGGCAGGTAAGCACACTTTTTATTTAGTGTTAGTTATGAAGAAGCTAGCGCTCTCCTTATAAAAAAAAAGTGCAGGGCGAACCGAAAAATCTGCTGTAGCACTAAAGTAAATTGTTTTCCGGTGCAAGGCATTTTTCAGTAATGTTGTAAGCATGTGAGCCTACTTGACAGTTTCTCAGGAGCGTATTGATGCCAGCAGACGCGCAGACGGAAATTTCTCTTCGGTTTTGGTTTGGTGAGTGGCGGCTCTTCTTTTTTTTCTACCATAGAAAAGCTTGCACATTATGTTTTCTGAATCTGCTTTACTTAATCTACTTTGGCTTCAGAGCATTCTCAGGACCTGTTTTATATACAGTGGAACCCCTTTTATTCGTTTTTCACGTGACCTCGAAAACAAAACGTAACAAGCAGGAAAACGCAGCAGCGAGGAAATCTAGAAAATGAACAAAATGGTGTATCTTTGACATTCAACCATGTATTTCTGCAACTTTGGCGTTCGAACATTTAAAAAACTGGAGAATTTAGGATTGCCGCTTTTTGCTACTGCCGGAATACACCACGCGTGGCAATGCAAGGTGCCTTGCTATGATGACTCTTTCCCGCGCTAGCTGCTTGTCTATTGCGTTGAGTACGTCAAGCCTTTCCTGAAAGGAATATGCCTCCCGTTTTCGCGACGCCATCAGAGCACGACAAAGTAAGCGGGTTGCAAATTCAAAGGTGTTCTGAAAGCTTGAAGCACACGATCTCGACGAGAGCTCGTGCTATGCCTGCGGTACTGCTTTTATGGCAAACCCGCGTTACCCGCATTCCGAAGTAAAACTTCCGCTATAAGCACAGTGAAGCCGTGCCCGCGTGCGGCTTCATGCAGTCAATTTCGTACCCAAGCCTAGACAAGGGTCCTCAAAAGTCAAAATGCCGGTCCGCGCATGTAACCGGACAACCCAGCGGGTTGCAACGCCAATCAGCGAACCTCTCGTGACTAGACCGGGGGCCCGCATTTGAGTACGCAGCATTCCATTGTTCTCGTTGTGTATGCGTTCCCGCTTTTATTGTTTCGGTGTTATAGGTAAAATATATGAATAGACCATTATGAAAGCTTCTGCAGCTTTTTCTATAATTTTAGGCACTTTACTTGGACCCGCCACTTCCAGCACTGGCTTCACAGAGCGCATGCTGCGCAGTTGGCTTTTCCGGACCTAAATGGTCAGAACCATGATGAAGATAAAACGGGACCACAGCATTAGGTTGTGAAACTAGAAGCAGCTCTTTGGCACCCACATGAGTCTCTTCTCGTTCAGCCACGCAGTAACTGAATGACCAACTCGCCAGCAACCAAGTATTATTTGACGTATAAAGCACTGCTTCCCACCTGAAGCAATAAGGTTTACTATTCTTACGGCATTCAGTCTGTAAACACATCCAGATGGCTGTTGAAAGCGTTTTGGCGTTAATGAAACCGCGTTTCCGTCATAAGTAATGAGGTTACCTAGCATCGTCCTTTGATCGCTCTGGGGTCCAGCCTACGGAATGACAAATGCACGATGAACGAACAACACCATCGCCCACAAATACGTAAACATTGGGCCTATGACCATTGACCTTTCAACCAATCTGAGAAACTGTTTTCCAAAAACCATGACAGCGAATTTTGAAGAGGTACCTCGAAAGCTCGCATTCCAGTCATATTGTTTGGCTGTAGCCAACGCTGTGCGAAACGTATGCTATGTCGGAGAATTTGGGGTGCAAATTTACGATATCGAATTGCTTACGCTAAATTTGTTTGAAAATATGTTGAGAGGCTTCTAAAGAGGGTGGAAGAGAAATAACAAGCCCAAAGTCGACAAGTTTAGCAATTCAAGCAGAAATTAATTCTTAATTTAACGTGTGAGCAAAACCACGTACTACAGTCCGTCATCAACACTTACAGTAATGTATTTGCCTGTTATTCCAAGGTCAAAAGAACAGGGCTCAAAAAATATCGTATCCTCGCCCAAGACGGACCGTGACACATTTTTCAACAACCTCATAGGGTCTCCCTGAAAGTTCGAGAGGCTATTCGACGCCACGTCGAAGAAATGTTGTGCGATGATGACTTACAGTCTTCACGGAGCCCATGGGCACCCTGTCGTCCTCGTCACATAAAAAGACAATACCGTCTGCTTGTACGTAGATTATCCAAGGGTAAACAAAATTACGAAAAAATATGTATATTTCTTACCTGGCATAGACGACTCATTCGACCGACTACGCCATGCCTGGTATTTCTCCTTCATTGGCTTACATAGCAGATATTGGCAAATCGAAGTTGATGGATGGGAGTGAGGGAAAACTCCCTTTATTGCGCCGGGCAGTATGATTGAGTTTAAAGTGATTCCGTTTGGCCTTTGCTACACACCTGTCACATTTCAACGAATAATGAACAGTGTCCTCGCGGATCTCCCATGGCGCTCTGGCCTAGTCTGTTTAAACGATATCATCTTCTCTGAAAAGTTTAACGAGCACGCCGAACGGCTCAACGGCGTATTCAACGTGATCCGAGCCTCTGGCCTTTTTCTCAAGCCTGAAAAATGCCACTTAGTATTCGCGGAGTTTCAATTTATTCGCAACCTGGTAAGCTCTCAGAGTGATAGCCCCGACCGAGAGGATACTTCCGGGGGGAAGTCTTTCTCCAAGCAAACTGCTTCACGCACCGCCAGTCCTTTCTGGGCGCCTATTATCCACGGTTTGTGGTCACTTTTTCAAGCATTCCTGCCCCCTAAACTCGTTTGACGAAGGACTAACTACATTTTTTGGAAAGATGAGTAGGCACGTCTTTCGAGGAGCTCAAGAGGCGCTTAAACATGACCCCAACACTCGGACACTTTGACGAAGCTGCCACGATGGAACTACAGACAAACGGCAGCGAAATCCATCTTCGAGCCGCACTGGAACGCTGGCAAGATGGGGTCCAGGGCGTGATTGCATACGCAATTCGCTCTCTTTCACGGGCAGGTCCCAACTACTCGACGACAGAAAAGAAACGCTTGTTTGTTATATTGGCTGTACCAAAGTTGAGACCCTACTTCTTATTGGACCATTTCGGTTCAAAATTTACCACCGCTGCTTGAGCTGGCTTGTAAATCTTAAAGATTTTTTCTGCCGCCGTGTACGGTGGAGCCTGAAGCTTCAGGATTTCTACTTTATCATCGTGTATAAATTCGGGAATGAGCACAGCGACGCCAACCGTTTGTCGCGTGCTCCTGTCGAACGGACTTCTGTTGACTCTGAATACGACAATCTGTTCCTCGGTACCATGGAAGCCACAGACCTCGCATTTTTCGACGCTCTTCAAGCGCTGCCCTTCGTCATTCGTTCTCCAATACGGGCTGCTTTACAAAAAGGAATTCAGTCTACAGGAGCTGCACACCTTCTGGTGGTGCCAAACTGCTTGCGCGACGATATTTATACGAATGCGACGACACCCCCTTATCAGGACAGCTAGTGTATGCTCGCACAGTGGTACGAATTAGCCCGAAGTCACCATCCTCATAATTAATATCAACCTGTCTACGCAAACTGCAAGGCAAAGGTCTGTCCCATAGATTTCCAATTATCCCGTTACTGTGCTAACTGCAACCTACTGGTCCCCGAAAACTTCTTGATCTCATCTACCCATCTAACGTTCTGTGGCCCCCTGCCACGCTCGCCTTCTCTAGGCATCCACTCTGATACCCTTAATGATCAACGGTTGTCTTTCCTTCGCATTACAAGCCCTGTCCACACCCATTTCTTCCTAATTTCGACTAATAGGTCCTTAACATGCGTTTCTTCTATGTCCTCCTCCGCTCTATTCTTGTCATTTAATGCTACATCAAACATCTTCAGTTTGAATGCTCATTGACTCGTCCACAATTTAGGTTGAACCTGTAGCGCCACCATCATCATCTTCTTAAGCGCCACCATCATCATGAACAGATTGGCCAGCTGGCACGGAACACACTCGGCACCCGGCACCGGGTCTGGAACGGCACCCCGTTTCTACGCGCCTCGTCCTGACCATGGCACGGCCAACGCAACTGAAATAAACGTGGGCTCGGCCGCACCGCCTCATCGGCCGCCTACAATCTGGTGACCCGACAAGCGGCTTCGCCATGTCTTCGCAACGCTGCTACCCCAGCCACAACGCGGACGACGGCACGCGAAGAACGTTCCCACCCTCCCAGACCTTCCCTTGCTGATCCCGTTTGATTCCATCTCAAACCACGCTGCATGGTTCGTCATCTTGGAGAGCCATTTTTATGTAAATGACATCTGCTCCCCGGAAATCAGGTACCGCGTTACACTACAGAAGCTACCTGCTGACCTCATTGAGCAGATCCAGCTGCCGACCCCAGGACCCGGGGCGTATGACGACTTGAAGGCCGCTGTCCTAAACCACTACGGTATAGGAACGCCTCTGTCCACACCACCACGCCTTCCAACGGCATCCATGGATTACACGTCGCCGGCAGGTACACTCTCGCCTGACCAACCAGCGCGAGCCCCGACTACGACTTGCGGCACTTCCGAATTGGCGTTTCGCTTAGCCAACTCGACGCAACACCTTGGCGCAGTCCCACACGTTGTTGCGTCTGCTGCACAAAGCCACTTGCCACAGCTCGCCTCGACCGCTTCTCTACTCCAGGCGAGGGCTCCGGTGAGCGCCTTGGCTGCGTGACCCTGCTATCTTTCCGAACCTCGTCGCCTGCTTCACCAGCGTTGCACATGAAGTGCACCACGACGTTGACGCAATGCCCAGCTCCACTGCAATCGCAGCCTTACTCGGTGAATCGTGCATCGTGGCCCTGTCCACGGACACCAACAACACAGCCGCAGCCACTGCTCTACATCACGTGCCCCAACAGCGCCCCGTAAACCGCGCCGTGCAGGATGACCAGACCGCGGCCGCACAATCGCCTGACCAGACAAAGTCTGTTATTCGGCGCCGCCGACGTCGCCACCGACGTCCTAAGCAACAGTTGTCAAAGCGAGTTTCGTCGCAGGGGCTCCATCAGTGCACGCCCCCAAGCTGTCACTGGCGCCTTGCCCAACGCCCTTGGCTCGTGTCCGGTTGACGGCGACTTCGGATTCGTGCAAATACTCGTCGGCGGTCCGGCACTCGGGTGTCTTGCTGTTGTCGCGCTCAGCAGAGTCGTCATACCACGTACGCACTACGAACCTCCGCAACGATGCCGCGCCCGAAACCGCGCTCGACAATTCCACGTCAACGCCGTCAGCCTCGTCGAACCGGCTGCCGAACGACGATGTGCACGCATCGCCAGAGCATGCTTGTGCAGCGCCAATTCTCTGAGTATTGCCATTTCTTCTACACCATGGGCGCGGCTCACGCCATTTTTTCTGCCGGGCTGCTACAACCCTACACCAACTCGTCCCACCCTCCACTCCCAGCCTCGTCCACCAGAGGTTTCCTCATATCCCGGACGCTACCTTTCCGACGACCAGGACCGTGCCGTTATTCAACTCCTACCCCTTGACCACTGACTGCCCACGAACTCTTCCTGACAACGGACAAATTGTACATACCTGTACATAGTGCGTAGTGCATTTTCGTGCATTGTCATTTACATTCGTCACTTTACCGCGCTTCACGCTAGGGGGGGGAGCCCTGTAGCGCCACCATCATCATCTTCTTAAGCGCCACCATCATCATGAACAGATTGGCCAGCTGGCACGGAACACACTCGGCACCCGGCACCGGGTCTGGAACGGCACCCCGTTTCTACGCGCCTCGTCCTGACCATGGCACGGCCAACGCAACTGAAATAAACGTGGGCTCGGCCACACCGCCTCATCGGCCGCCTACAAACCCTTTTATAGTGAGCCTCCAGGCTTCTGCCGCGTAGGTAAGTACCGGTAAGATGCAGCTGTCACACACTTTGTTCTTCGGGGAAAACAGTAGGCTGCGATTTCTTATCTGAGAATGCCTGCCAAGTGCACTAAACAACATTCTTATCCATGTAAGCATTACTGACTTATGGTATAAATATAGGGCCACTACTTTGCCTAACTATGTATATTCGCTTACCACTTCCACTGCCTCACCACCTATCTCACCAGAAGCATTATTGGTCAATGTTTGTCACTAGAGTCAGATGCTCCCTCTCAACGTGTCGTGGTTGTCAGCGCCGTAACACACCCACTGCTATACCAGCCGGCTTCTTGCAGCCTATAGAGCCACAGAACCTGCCGTTTCAACAGGTCATCTTCCACTTACTCTGGCCATTTCTCTTGTATTCTAGCGAAAACAAGTATATCGTGGTTGCTGCCGACCATCTCACGCCGTACTTCGCGGCAAAAGCACCAGGACGAGGAACATCATAAAAATGCGAAATTATTCTCCACTATATTTTTCTTCGACGCCGTGCCACAGCTGTGGGGAACACCGACAGGGGAAGCGCATTTTAAACGGTGCTTACTGAAGAAATCATGACGCCTTACATACACCGATCACCACCGCACAACTGTGTACCATCCCCAAACCAACGGCTTGACCAAGCGACTGAACAAGACCATCACAGATTATGATTTCTGTGTATGTGAACGACGACCACAAGAACTGGGACGACGTACTACCCCCCCAACGATATATTTGCATATAGCACGGCACCACAAGGAACAACCGGCTTCACACATATTCGCCTGGTTCATTGTCGGGAGGAAACGACATTTACCATGTCATACTTGCGCCCAGTGGAACTGAAGCGCTCACTCCAAGCGCCAAATATTACTCTCCCCGCGCAGAAGCAGCTGGAGATCTTGCATGATGTCGAATCCTGAACAAACCACAAATTGATGCGTACCGATACAATCATCGTCAAAGAAAAGGGGTCTACCAGTTTGGAGACCCAGTTTGTGTTTGAAGCCCTGCGCGCATTCGCGGGCGAAGTTAAAATCTCTTACGGCGATACTTCTTCCCATATGAAGCTGTGCGTCAATTGTGCCACGTTACGTATCAACTACTACACGAAAAAAACCCGCTCGGTCTCGACGAAGAGTGCTTTCTGACGTTCATGTGGCTGGAATAAAACTATACCACTCGCGCTTATTCTTGAAGTCGGCTTTGACTAAATTAGATATACTTCTGCACATCAAGATGATACTACGCTGATCAGACTATATGAAGACATTCCACATTGACTTTCCACTTTGGTAACTTTACAGTTTCCTGTTTTTGTGTGGGGTTTTTTTGTTTCGCCTTTTTCCTGCCAGTGGAACTAATGCTTTTTTGAGGGAGGGGGTAATGCCACATTATATACCGCCGTTACCTCGCTTAGGTATGCGCTAATTATAGGTGAAGTTGGCAGGGCCATCAAGCAGCCCGAAGAACCGTGGCTGAAGAAAAACGGATTCCCTCAGTTCTTGGCTTGATACTCAGGGCGGAGCATGTTTATTAACAGAGCTCCTGTCTCAGTGATTCTGTAAGTCCATGTATTTCTCCTGTGACAATATCATTTGAAGACTAGGTTTGTTAAGGTAGTGTAAACCTTCGCCTAAAATTTTGTGTTGGGTTTTAGTAAATATCTCAATAAATAAAAATATTTGGTATAACTGGTAACCTGTTTCTCTATAACACGCTGTAAGAATCTTCGTAGATAGGGGGTATACAACTGGTCAAAGTATTGTGGTGTTCTGTTTCCGACCCTCCATAAAAAATGGCAAAATTTTTCTTATTTTGAAAGAAAGGTTGCATTGTTATAGTTTACTGTTTTGCTAAATATTACGGTAAGATGCACGTTTTCATGTATGACAAGTGTAAATAAAGAGCTGAACATCGTGCATACGATAGAGCAAAATTGCAAGAATCAACTATAAAAACAACGTCTCAAGCACTTTTGACTCCGATTCAAAGATAATTTATCCAGACGAGTGGACCGTTTAGGATTTCAAGGCTCATTGAACTGTTCTTTGAAAATAAAAGCTGCAAATAGGCGCTGAGACCGCGAGAGAGCATAACAAGCTCATTGGCGCCTTCAAGTCTACGTGTTATTGGGTTTCCAGATTTATCTCGAGTGATGATGAGTACAGAAACGTATTTATATAGATCGGCTTTCCTATCACCACCAGCTGACCCGATGCAATGTTTTATTTTCTGATACTGCCGTCGTTTGTATCACGCCTTAATGCACCATCATTGAAAAATCCTCAACATAATCTCCGGCCTTCCCACGCCGGAACCTGCTGGCGCGATTCCAATGTCATTCATCTCGCAAGTTAGGTTCAGAAGAATGGTGATTTTTTTCACGCACGACAAAAGATTGGAATCAGCATTTATTTATTCTTTCATAAATTTCTCTACCTCCTGAAACAATATTATGCATTCAAAATCCCTCCTATCTTTTTCAAATAACCTTGTTGTAGAAATGTCAGTAGCCACTTGTTATTCACAAGAATTACTGACGAATTAATGTTCCTATCGCAGAAAATGTCAAAATTAGAGTTCGAGAAAACTCTTTTCGTTCCTGAAATTCAATCGATAAGTTTGACTTTAAATTCTTTAGCGGCAATGTGGGGCCTGGCGAAAAAAAATGTAAGACTGTCTTGCTTTATGCTGCAGAATTCAATATCAAGGGAATGCCGTAAGACTGCGAGACATCACGAACTCTTCTATAGACGTTTTCCTTCCCGAACAATTAAAAAGATGCCACTGATTATTCTGTGCATTGGTAACCCCAACTACGGGTTTCAGCTTTCATAAAATTTTGAGGAGCGTGAAAAACCTTTTCGTCAGGTATTTAAACAGAAAATATTAGAAATTGTAAACGGACGACCCGCACAGATGCATAAAATTCCCCATACTCATCAAGGCTAAAGCTTTGGATGCTTCATAAAGCCCAAAGAGTGACCGTAGTTGCTGGCGACTACACGAACGAAACCAAATGGCGGGTAACAGCACAAACTGGACGAAAACACGAAAAGGGAGAGACACAAACAAGCGCTTGTTTGTGTCTCTTCCTTTTCGTGTTTTCGTCCAGTTTGCGCTGTTACCCGCCATGGGACATTACCAACTAGCCTAGCTTAAAACACTCCTGCGAAACAAAATTACGGTCGCTGTAAAAAGAAAATAAGGAAATAAAATACTCGAAGAAACTTATTTCGGGTTAAACGGGATTTGAACCCGGCTTGCCATGAGCCGGAGCCAAGTGTGGTAACTAAGCACTAACCGTGTACCGTGACAGGATGGAACTAGAATTATCCGGATGCGTGCCGTATTGTGCGCGAACGTGACATCAAAGACGATGCAGCGTACATGGAATCTTCGATAATCCCAGATTTTCACCTTCCAATCACTTAAAAGACCCAAATGCCCTATGAACTTTTCCATTTACACTGAAAAGAACATAATTGTTTCACGCTGCATCAGAAAAATCCGAGCAGAGCTTCCGCTCCCACAATCTGCCTGCGATTTCACGTGAAATCGTTCCTTTCAGAAAGCGCTGCTCCCACTGCAGATTGGTCGCATCACAACAAATTTAACCGGAGAAGGTATGTTTGTTTCTTGCAACGTTACCCTGGTAGACAAAAACGTGACACTGCTTTTTTCTATTGCTTCTGTGTTTTTTTTTTCAAACCGCTCACAAATATTTCCCCAACCTGACAGGTTTTGTAGCTTACGTAGTGGCTACGTACCTCATGTATTTAAAACAAAATAAAAAGCAGGATAAACAACACGCTAAGTTCGTCTTCATAAGACGCAGCTTGCAGCAATCAGAATCTGCGTATAAAAAATTAGGAAAAAGTTCATACTGGCACCTTTTAACGCAGCTGCGACACCTTTACTCTGTTGTATTTATGCCAAGTCCGGTTCGTAACCAGAGGGAAAAATACTGAGTTACAAATTCTATCCTGAAAGCGGTTTCTGTGATGGCGATGACGTGAGGGCACCGGGAAGAAACTACAGTGCGGAGGTCGGCCAGTTAGTTATACCGAAGGTTTGAAAACACCTGACTCACAGTCAATAGAAGAGGTCAGAATGAGTAACTTTATTGCCTGCAATACGGTGCAATACGTTCGGAGACGCAGCGTCAAAGATATCCTTGTGTGAAGTACTCCCACGAGCCCACATAAATGCCCATTTTAGGTGTTGTAATACTTGTGTACAACTGCGTTGGCACAGCGCAATCTCATGCTTTCATCGACTACGGTGAATAGGTCTCACGACGCCTACACCTTCTAAAATGGTTCCTACTATTGAGGATCACTTTGGAGTTAAACTTACAGTGATCGCGATCCGACACCTTAACCAATGTTTCATTGTACACTCTCAAATGTAGTCTCCTAAAAATAGAAAACGTCGGGGGTGATTCGCGTTTTCTACTGATTTGATACGACTGCTGTCTGGTCCGGAATTCTGACTGATTAATTTTGAAGCATCCTTAGGTATTGTAATCACCTAAAACCTACATACACCTGCCTCCGGGATTAAGCAGTGAATTGTTACATTGTCTCCAAAGGAACCATTTTTGAGATCTTTGTGTTTCCCAGATAGTTTAATTAGGGTCTTTTCGGCAAAGGGTTTCAGAACGCACATCTTTGGGGTGTACGGCATCTCGTACTGACTGGCGCCACGGGTGGTCGGCTAGTTGACGTTACATTCAGCTGGAAGACGAGGAGGCGTTCCCCTGCTGTAACCTTAAAGCAGCAGTATCGCATGGAATGAGCTCTCCGTGTAATCGTGAGTCCATCCTGTTAATTTTGACACTATTATCTGTTTCCGACATTTTGCCAAGGCTCTATTTATGGTAGGTGTAGTGAGTGAAGCTAATTTAGGTGACGAGGACGTGTGTACTTCGCCATAACTCGGAGAAGCTCAGCTTCTTAAGTGACAATTATCTTGCAAAACGTTCATTCCGAGCGTATTATTGAAGGCTTGCTGACTGATGCTAGCATTACTTTGCGGATGGCAGGGCCAAAGCTCTTATTTGTCATCTTTGCATGAAGTGGATTTATTTGACAGCGATCCACCAAGCACCGATACTAGCAGTTAGCTGGGACTAAAGATTATCCCATTGTCTTGTTTCCCACAGCTATCTTTCTATGCTCACAGCGCGCATAATGCAACTATCAACTTGCTTGGTCCTCTGACATCCTTCTCTAGCTGCGTATTATATGTAGGAGAGCCATCACACGTAAGAGGCTGAAGCAGCGCTGTGAAACGAAGCTTTATAAATAAATGCTCATTTTTCGGACTTTAGCATATTGTTAGCAGCCAGCACATTGGGTCGTGCAAATAATCAGTGCTGGTGTTTCCGTGTTAAAAGCCATCTTGTTTTAACTTTTTTTGTGCTAATGCATTTGATAGTGGATTCATCATGTCTTAAGCAGCGATGCGGAGATAAGCCCAGGCTCCCCTAAACTATTCCCAGTAACAAAACATGAGTACATCTACCACACGCAATTACTAGTAGATAGTACGTAAAAGACTTCTGTGCGGCTATAGATTGTTTTACAAAAACTCATTCTTTATGGAGTGAGAATATGATGAGCGGTAGACACACTGTGGTTTAATTACGGGAAACTGTTTAAAGGCACAGGGCCCAACACCGCATCGATGTTTACGAGACGTTGACTCTACCACCCACAAAAACAAGCCACCACAAGAGGGCTTTGAAACACCAGCACTGATTATTTGTACGACCTGACATTTTGCCCTCTTACAACAGCCTACAGCACGAATGAGCAATATTTATTCAACTTCGTTTCACAGCGCTCCTTTTTAGGCCTCTTGCAAGTGATGGCTCTCCCACATAATTTACATAGCTGGGCAACGACGTCAGAGGGTCAAGGATGTGGATAATTGCCCCATCCGTGTTATGGGGTGACCGATAAATGCAGGATATCCGACCACGCGACAAGCTTTAGTCTCAACTAACCATGGTAATATCGCTGTTTGATGGATTGCTGTCGGTTATCCCGACGTTAACCAAAGAATGCGAATAAAAGGTTAGGCCTCGGCATCCGCGCAGTATTATTTTCTTTAGTCAGCGAGCGAGGAAAACTACGCCCATTCCGGATCAACTTTTGGCAATATAATCACCACCTAATGTACTGAAGGTCTCTGATCCAGCCTGTTACAGCGGTGGAAAAGCACACGCGTCCTGTCTACCTACACTGGTTATTTCGAAAAAACAACGTTTCTTACCTGCCTTAATATTTACATTGTACAGTGTCACTAGACGCTCGATATTCTAGTTTTTTTTTGTTCTGGACAATTTGTGTCACTCTCTATTGACTGTGAGCCATTTATCATTATTTTGATCCTCTTTCTTACAGTATTACTAGAGTATATAAGTCGCGAAACCAAGCCACGTACTTCACCATCCATTCCGAAAATCTGTCTTCAACTTGGCCCAGGTATTTGTTTGCTAAATGAAACCTTACAATTGATTTGTGTTAGAGGAATGTGCATTCTGACATTTCGGTTTTATTCAAGCGAATTATTTGAGATTATTTTGCGTAGAATTTGAAATTTCGTCACCGTAAAAACAGCTTGGTAATTTTCTATGTTATTCAAATTCTGACGACATAAATACATAGAGTAATTTACATGAAAATAATGAAACAGCTTGCATTCGACTCTTTATTGCGACCAGCTACGGCACCTCACTGGCTAAGGCCCTGTGCTGTTGACCGCAAAGTTTGGGGTTCGATACCCACCTGGGGTTGGTGCTGTTCTGATGGAGGCGAAAACCGAAAATTCCCAAT
Source organism: Haemaphysalis longicornis (assembly GCA_013339765.2). Taxonomy (NCBI): domain Eukaryota; kingdom Metazoa; phylum Arthropoda; class Arachnida; order Ixodida; family Ixodidae; genus Haemaphysalis; species Haemaphysalis longicornis. The sequence goes on along the minus strand of CM023453.1, from coordinate 132,966,816 downwards.
CGTATAGATGTTAGAACACGTTAAGTGTCCCCACGTGGTGAAAATTAATACGGAGCTTTCGACTATGATGCAACCTCATCGCCCAAGTGTAGCTTCAACGCGTTAAACCACTCAATCAATTAAACGACCTCTTATTGCGTTCGAAATGTGCACAATAGGTAGGTAAAATGAATCTTCCAAAATGTAGTCATAAAAACGCCGAGTGAACGAAAATACATTTTGCCTCAGTAATAGCAATCGGATTCTAATTACAACACAATATAACCCTGCCGCTTCACAGTGACTGGTATTACGTTCGTTCCCTGTGGAGCCAGAGTACCTACCCCCTTTGAAAAAAATTGTTTCAATGTAACACATAGCGTTCCTGTAATGCATTTCACAATTATCCGGTGCTGATTTAGTTATTGTAGTTAAAAGATGCATTTTGTTCCTTTTATGTGTTTCAGCAAAAGACGCGTCATGGTTCGCTTCTTTGGATTTCAGCTCCTACTTGTCGCCACTCTCTTCATTGGTAAAACATTCTACGCTTTTCATCAAGCAAATTGTCTTGTGTTTCAGTTTTTTCTGCATATGCAGAATATGGCGTGAGCCCTTTGTGTCTCATATAAGATACAGAAGTTAATGCACCTAGCGCGTTCTTCTGGCTCGCATTCAACACTGGGAGCATTCTTTCAACCATCTGATAAAAGGGACTGAGTTATACATTCTTGCCTTCGAGGTAGACTTTCGGTTTCTAATGTAACAAATCGGTATTCAGCGCCCGCATATTCTGTGTGTGTTTTAGGCAGAGAAACGCTTGTGCAAGAATGTTGTTAAAACATAACCCTACCTATTGGTGGGTAACTATTGTTGGTTAGGTATGTCTCCGACTGCTCTGGTCAGTCCGAAGCCCATCACCATGCTTAATTAGTGGTCCTTTACAGCAATCAAAATGGAAATGAGCCCATCTTTTAACTTTTTTATAAATAAGTGTGGTCACGTATGTTTTACATAAGGTGAGGCAGTGTCAGCCTATCACTGTCTTTAATTGGCACTTCTGCAGTGCAAACGAAATGAACATCAATATATATGCAATCGTTCCGTGACTAACTATGGTTACCGAGATGAGGAGGGTTATCCGAAAGGACCATTTCAAGTATTCGCCCTATTCGGGGGTGTGATTCATATTCAGCTCACACACAACTCTACGAATGTACGCCCTGATGTTACACGTCTCTTTTTACATCTCTTTGAATGGGGTTGACATCATCTGTTAGGCATTTGGACTGCTCTGGCGGCGTATACCAGAAGTAATACTACTCGAATTTTTCTCGGCTTTGTCAAAGAAAAGTCTTGAGGATAGGTTTTTGTATTTGTGTGTGTTACATTTTTTCGCACGAAACAGTTCGATATATCAACGGTAAGAAAGTATACTGCGGAATTTCCAAAGCAAGCTATTTGCACCCAAATGTAGAATATTCCCAAATGGCTTTGTACGTTTAACACATTTGAATGACTTTACCATCTCACTAAGTATCCGTCTAATATATTTAAACCGGCCAGCGGAAGCAGGCGCAAAAATTCGAAAACCCATTTCAGCGCATTTTACCTAATAACATCACATTTAGAACAATTTCAACCAGGTATGAATTCTGCCCAAGCAGGAGAGGTGGGGGATGGCTTTACGAAGATTCTATTCACCTTCGACTGTACTTGGCCTTCTGTTCAAGTCGGTTTAGTGTTAGGGTGCCGTGAAATATACTTCCGAATAATGTAGTTGAAACCCCAGTTAGAAGCCTTTTTCTGTATCGCTACTCCTTAAGCCGATGACCATGTTTTGGCAGCCCACAGTTTTACATAACGTTTACAAATTCACAATGAACTAACCATGACAAGTAAATGAAGCTCGGCCAAATGATGGAGCCATCGTGCAGGCTTATCGTTATATAGTTTTTTTTTTGCAAGGTACTTTATACAACACTACAGTTATAGCCGTTTTCTGTAATTATAGTTCCTTGCTGAATGGCTAAGCTTCACTCTGCAACACAGACTGTGGATCAGGTAGCTTACGAAGGTCAAGCTTACACAGTTGGCTTAACTTCCAAACATAAATGCATTGCTGGAAGACATTTGTTACAGGGACAATATCAGCCGTCCTAAGGCAAATGTGAAGGTTCAAGGGCCTTCGTTATTTTGGGATGTTTTTTATATTGGGAATCGTTTCTTGGTGTCCTGCTGGGGAAAGAAACCTGCTCTGGAGGACGTTTCACGCGATGCCCGCTGAGACCGTAATCAAGCCGAGCCCTTAAACAGCGCTGCTGTGAAAATCAGCCGGAGCAAGCAGGTAAACGTGTACAGAGATGCCATCGGGAAATTGGGGACAATAAGATCGGCAAATCTGGCGTGATGCTGTTGAGTCTGGCATTCTTCCGGTGATTTGTCAGTCGGTCAGCCTGGTACTCCTCTTTATAAGTAAAGACAAGCACTACACTCAGTCTAGAAAACCATACTTTATTTGCCACTATGATTTCCCACAGCGAATATCCTGCCTTGTCAGAAATGAAACATTTGTTGAGTGGAGTTTCAGCCTAAGCGACAAAAATTGTTTAAAGAGTGTTTGTTGGGAGTCACGCTTTGCTTCGCAGTCGAGGAATACCATCAGTGTTCTACGTCAGAGTAAATGACCTATAGAGAGCTTTCTTTTGCTCAAACAAAGCTGGATAAATACGTACGTATTGGTTTAAGGAGGCGTATTAGTTCTAACAACAAAGCAAAGGGAGCGCTTAAAGTATACAGCGTTTTAACCTGCCTAGGCACCTAGTCTGCATAGTTGAATAGCTGTACTCTTTTTAAATATTACATGGGGTCTATTTATTACACATTTATTTTTAGTGATGGTAATAGAGCTTAAATAGAATGGTTTTGTACTTGCTTGATCAACTTGATTGGACCGGTCGACATCTATAAATATAAAAAGGTGATTTATCTGTATAAAACAATTTCAACTTTGTGGTTCGGCAACATCATGCAGATTTGTAGATAAAGTATCGCAAACATATGCCTCCGGCATAAAACGTTTCAAGTTTATCGTGATGCAAGGAAGCAGTGCACGAATCAATCCTAACACAGGAACCTAATTTCAAAATAAAACATAGTTTAAGGCTGGAAACAGCTTTGGAACGTTTGAACAGTGGCATTATCTTCGTTATACACTGTTGGGGCACGCATGAAATTCGTGGTAAATCTCAACTTTCATTCTAGATAGAATGGCTCAGAGGTTTTTCCAAAAACAACCGAAAACCACATTAGTTGTACCAACCAAGGGAGATTTCGGTCAACCCTAGGACAGTTCAGTAAAAACGATTTTTCTTTAACTAAAAACACGAGACGAAAGGCCTCGACCTCGCGCATTTTATGAGCATTGATTGTAAAACGCATGCCAGGCCAATCGAAACAGTCATAATCGGTGCTTTTGCGGAAATATTTATCAAACAACCTGATTTTCTGTTCTTACACAGCACTGTTTGTTGGAACACACGCCGCCTGGGGTGGTGCTTATTTTGCAAGCATTGGGGGAACTGGGAGAAGTGAAGCCGAGTCTGCCCGCATGGAAGAAATGACTGCAGAACAATAAAGCAGTACGAACCATGGAAAGTGGAACGACATGAATGTAATAGAAACAAGGTACAATAAACATTCCTAGCACTGCTCTTTTATATTTTTGAGTAGTAAAATTTGTATTGGAGCCTCTGAGTTGAATATTCTTCAGTGATTTTAAACCTTGACTTACTCATTTGTCCGAGCAAACCAGAACATTCACAAAAACTCCCCGGCAATTTGCCAGAACTGCAAAGGAGGGGTGGCTTTGAAGTTCAATATCAGCGAGCGCACTGCTGGAGTCAGCACTCCTTTCACGAATATGCACACTTGATACACAACCTAGATATTTGAAGGACGCAATATCTGCTGGTTTGAGCCAAATGGTGGAAGGTTCGAACGGGATTGAATTCTGTATCTGACCGCTAATGGTTTCACTTAAACTTTTGTGCAAGTTTCAGGTGAAACAATCGTAGGTTAGGTGTAACGGCTGTGTGTATGGATGGGACGCTCACAAGGTATTCATAGCGTAGCTGATATATTGCAGTTCCCAGGAGATGAATGTGGGCATAGAACCGCGTGGAAATAGCTACAAAACGACCCGATTTTCCGTCTTACACAACCATCTTTGCAGCAACACACGCCGGCGATGGTGCTTAAATTCCGACCATTGGTGGAATCGACACAATGCACCCTCTTCATTCTGGATCTCAGCGTCGTCGGCATTGGTGTCACAGCTAACGCGTTGCCCTCGCCGGTCGCCACCAGTTCGTAAGGGCGGCTTTCGCAGGGGCGGGGCACTCTCTTTGCCTCCCGTGTGTGGACGGTGTCGAGGACAGAACTGCAGAGGAAGTAAAATCAGCCAATATACGGCTGCTTGGCTGGGAACGACACGCACTGCATAAGGCATTGTTGTGCCTGGCCCGATGTTCACACAGGAAATACAAAAAGTTGCAGATGGCACCTACGTTTCCGTCAAAAGATGTATGACACGCTATTGTTACTCCGCCGTCGATGGTGCGCTTTGTAATAAAGTTGCTGCATTTCCCGTTTACGCTTTGGAGGTACCTAAGTACAGTGATGAGGGCTAGGACAGCTGCAATGATTTTATTCACACCACAGAGAACATTTAGAGGAAATATAGCTTTGGAACATGAGCGAAGGATTACCGCATCCGAGTCAAGGAAATCATTGTTAAAAAAGACCACAATGCACGCAAGCCTCGGATAACCCAAGATTGTATAAAAATGATAAAAAAGAAAACAGCAAGGTTTAAAAAGATTCTAAGGAATAAAAATCATTCTGATTTCGCTGCTTTGGAGCGGTATCGTAATAAATTAAACTATTTACATAAATCTGAAAAACAAAGATATCTGCACAATCAATTTCGCCGTGATGGCTGCCAGGGAAGTTCTCAGGTTTGGAAAAAGCCTAACTTTTTACTAATTAGAGGGTACAGTGCACATGACACTAACGAAATGAACATTGAAGGGAGCGTGTATAAAGGTTTAGAACTTGCCGAGACGTTTAACCAATTCTTTAAAGAAACTGTGCTGACTTCACTAAATCCAAATTTACGGGACAATCGTTACCCTCAAACCCTCATTATATATTCCTACAGCCTACGGATTAACATGACGTTTGTTTAATTTTTTCAGCTCTTAAAACAGTACTGTAAATGATGTAGACAATATTCAAATCGTACCTATCGAAAATGTTATTGGCATCATAGCTCCTGTGTTGGCATACATATATAACTTAGCCTTATCAACTGGATGCTCTCAAAAAATGATGCAAAAGTCTATAGTGAAAGTATTGTACGAGAAAGAGAATAGAATAGAATAGAAGGGAACCGGCCCATTTCAATACCCCCCGCGTTTTCTAAATGCTTAGAAAAAATAATTTATAAGCGAATCGTGAACTTTTGTTCCAAAAATATTTTAATCTCCTCATGGCAGTATGGTTTCCTGCAAGGTAGATCCACGGAGACAGCAGTGCTCGCTCAAAAAGAAATAATTCTCAACTGCATTGAAAAAAAAAAGACTTGTGTAATGGTGTCTTCGTGGATTTCTCGAAAGCGTTTGATCGCCTCAGCCACAACATGCTTTTAAAGAAACTTGATCTATATGGAAGTCGTGGAATCCCACTTCTTAAGAAATCATATTTTCGGTATCGTGAACAGTGCACAAAAGCTGATAACTTTATATGTTCATTTCAGTCAATCACCACTGCGGTGCCACAGGGTTGTATTTAGGGGCCATTGTTATTTATCTTGTACATACACGACATCACAATGAATATTCGTAAACCCATTTACAATATGTATGCATATGACACAAGCATATTTTTACTGGTAGTTATCTGCAGAGCCTAATGCCACTAGTGAACAACACACTACAGGTCCTGCAAAGCGCTGGAGTGAAGTGAATTCCTTTCTTATTAATACTAACAAGACAAATGCGATTCTGCTTCACACGCGACAACTTCCTATTTCTCTTGACTGTCGGCTATACTTGGCTAATACTGCTATTGCGCTTGCGGATTGTGTAAAAACCCTTGGCATCTACTTTCATAGGAATATGTCATGGGATGTTCACGTAGATTCTATTGTAAGCAATCTGGGTAAATGTGTTGGTGTTCTTGCCAAATGCGTTCCTTCCTTCCAGTGCCAATCAAACTACTAATTTACAACACACTGTTGTTGCCGCATTTGAATTGTTGTTTTTTGGTGTGGGGATCGACCACAAATACCAACCTCAATAAACTTCATCTGCTTCAGAAAAAAGCAATTATGTACATTGCTAGCGTAGAATACTGTGCGCCTAAACCTGAACCGTTTAGCCGTTTTAAAATAGCACCAGTCTTCAAACTTTTTCGTTGTTACTTGGCCCTTCGTTACAAACGAGCTGTATATAATAACAATGAAAGCTTTTTGAGTTTATTTCATCTGAAAAGAACTAATTGGGTTTATTAAACTGGGAACCAAGATTAATGGCACACTCCTTTCTGTAGAACCAATTTTGGTCGGCAGATGCTTCGTTATACTGTCCCTCATGTACTTAAAACTGAGAACAAAATTCAGAACAAATGTAATTGAGAACAATTGAGAACAAAAGGAGTTCTTAATTGAGAACAAATTTAGCGTAGAACGCAGTAGTATTCATGCGATTCGGCAAACCCTGCTGTATGTTGCAATAGTTTCTTTTATTTTTTTTCTTTTATTTTTTTTCGAGTAAAATTTGGGAAGTGAAACTTGTATGCTGCCTCAAATGAACTTTATTATTGTTTTTTTAATGTTTTTTTTTTCTTCTCAGAGCTATGAAGTGTGTCCTTTCGTTATACAATATACGTTCATGTAGCGCACTTCTAAATATGGCTAAGTTTCAATGAAGGCATATTTATGTTTAATAATACTTCTACTTTTTTCTCTACTAGAATGTTTCTTTCTCTGTGTGTGTGTGTGTGTGCGTGTGCGTGTGCATGTGCGTGCGTGCGTGCGTGCGTGCGTGTGTGTGTGTGTGTGCGTGTGCGTGTGCGTGTGCGTGTGTGCGTGTGTGTGCGTGCGTGCGTGCGGGCGTGCGTGCTTGCGTGCGTGCGTGTGTGTGTGTGTATGTGTGTGCGTGCGTGCGTGCGTGTGTGCGTGTGTGCGTGTGTGCGCGTGTGCGTGTGCGTGCGTGCGTGCGTGTGTGTGTGTGTGTGTTTGTGTGTGTGTGTGTGTGCGCGCGCGTGTGCGCGTGTGCGTGCGTGTGCGTGTGCGTGCGTGTCCGTGTGCGTGCGCGTGCGTGCGCGTGCGCGTGCGTGCGTACGTGCGTGCGTGCGTGCGCGTGCGTGCGTGCGTGCGTGCGTGCGTGTGGTGCTACACTGTACACTTCGTTGTTCCCTGCAATTCGCAACCAGTATCCATAATTCATTGTGTGTTTCGTCAGTGTATGGCCCTGTACCTTTAGCGCATCACCCAACAAGGCCGACTGCTGTTTGTCGGCACTCCCAAATGAATATATAAATAAATAAATAAATAAAAATTAGCTTGGCGCATCGGACATTATCCGCTGTATGCATGTAATACATATTAAGGCACTTTGTACACGTGGCCTGCCCTCTAAAGGTTGTCTCCACTGTGTAGTTTCCCCGAAGTGAGAAAGTCCCTGCGGTTATTTAGGACTTGACCGCACCGCAGAACGACGGAAACCCATGCACAATTACGCCGCGCTGACTAACATCGACATTGCACCGACGAGTTGGTCTGCCACTGCCGGTACTGCTCGCTGAAGCGACAGTGGTGCCACTCAACGGCTGCTAGGCCCCTGTACACCACAGGCAACTGAGCCAAACCAGTGCACTTTGGCGATACCTGAAACAGTTGCCTGAAGGTGCCCTCCGGGGAAATTACCAAATAACTTTAATGTAGAACAAATACATAAAAGGGCACAATCAACATACCGTTAACCGCTTATGAGCCACACCCCTCATAAAACGTTAACATGTTAAGTAAGTTATCGTTACAGATACACACCTAACACGTACACTGGCAGTGTTTTACACCTTTAACCAGAGAATTGAACCCTTTGTTTACGAGGACTACATGACCGTCATAGCCAGCGTCGGGGCAATGGCATTTTGTTTCAGATATACCGAATTAGCGCGACGGTGGAACTCGTACAGCAAATGATTGACAATCGCTCGACCGGGCCTGGCATTCGAAGTCACCACTTCGATAGGCTTTCTGCGAACGCAAAGCGTCAACTGAACTGCGCGGGGATATTCCTATTTTCAACAGAAGTGATTGCAGCCCCCACAACAAAGCAGGGAAAGAAAATGTAAGCAAAAAAGGACGCCGTATTCGTGGGTTCTATATTTGTTCCCCTCAGCTTCGTCAGCATGTGGACGGAGGATTAACACCACTGAAGACGAGCGAGGCGAGAAAGATAGTAAATATGTCAGACGAGGGCGAACATTCAGAAATTTGGCGTTGGCACTGTGCCAACACCGGTGATGCAAATGCGGTTCTCCCGTCAAGCCAGTCTGCGGCCGGAGAAATAGGAGGAACGAATTCCTGGGTTGAGAAACATTAGCTACGCATTAATTTGGACGTTCCCATCCGTGATCGCTGGCGCTTTCCCCTACAGCTGGGCAGAGAGAAAAGTAAAAAAAAAACAGATGGCAACATGAACCGCGCGCCACGAAGTCGCAACATGTCGAGTTCCGCTGAGGTGTAATCGGTTGGGCTTTTAAGATATCTATACTCTATGTCTAGCTGCGCACGTCTAGCTATATTTATGCTTCTATAACTTCTTTCCTGGCCGGGACTTCTATTCTGGAGAGCGAGCGGCCAACTTCGCTTCACGACTGCAGCCAGCTTCACCCTATCGCGCGCCGTCCTGGCGATGTTCGCGGCCCCGCCACTGCAACCGCCTTATGCGTGCCAAGTTTTTAGGCGTTGAAAACCCATACTACTTTATTAATGAACTTCAGATATGAGGAACAAATTCAGTGTAACGGTCGAGTTTGATATCAGTGGGCTGGACTTTATACGTAAAAGCGTGAGCACTGTGACCGCCTCGTCCAATACTTGGCACAGCTTCAGGAGAGACTCATCGGGGACTCTATGCGGGACTATTGTTCTACAGTAGTAAACCTAAGTAAACATACGGACGTAAACTGAAAGATCGCAAAAAATTACTTGCCTTCTCTGGTCTTCCAGCGTGTCGTATTCTACGAAGGACGGCAAAAACAGGCATGAGGGATGTCACTTCCATTAGTGGTTTGACGTGGTGGTAAAGAACAACGAGAAAGCGTTGACGCTCGCGAATTTCTCTACATAAGGTCGTTCCTCCGAGGGGACGTAGCTGTGCCTTCGCAGGCATGCGAAAAACGTCCCCGTGCATTAAGGCTATGGCGCACTGTCTCAGATAACGCTTCAGGAACGAAGGTTGTTTTACTCTGGGCACATACGACTCATCGACATCTAATTCGTGCGCGCCTTGGATAATGGGCGTGGCTTCGTTGTTTGCTCGACAGTCTGTCATTACATATAATGGGACTCTTCCTTTAGAGCCTCTTGTTACCCCCAGTGGACACGGATAAGGTTGCAAGAATTTTTTTATAACAAACGCTTCTGGGTTATTCACAACTTTGCAGCAGGCAAGAGCGCCGCAGCCCAGACTATTCTATACCACGCTACACTTGAGCATAACTGGTTATATTCGTGTGCTTATATCACATTCTAAGCGGAAAACTTGGCCACCATTCTATATCGTAATGCTGAACTCATGACAGGTCCTCCGCCATCACCGAATTACCGGTTGCTAACAGAGCCATTTCTAACGTTAAAGCTTCTCCGGACATGTCACTTAAGGTTCCTGGATACTCCGTGCTAAAAGAACTTCCAAAGGTTCTGAGCGGCAAACATCGATATTCCAGATGGCATTGGATCATGGAGCGTTCAACGTTTAATTACGCCCCGTTAACTTCAGTGTACGTTGATTGTTCTTTTTCTGCACACAAATCTCGACTGAAAGAAGGTGCAAATTCATGCCGTAAAACAATGTCATGGCTGGATTGGCATGGCGTTTAAACCATGCTTTTAATACCGTAACAAACAAATTTCCTGCAATTATCTCCAAGTTCGCCCCTTGCATGGCGCATTTTCACGAAGAAAATAAAATTATATTTCCATAGCAGAAGATTTGTCTGCTGTTTCCATTGCAAGTGACAAATTTGCACTAAAATACGCTGTTCGAGTTAATATAAATGGGGCTTATATATGCCTGAACTAGAGTTTTTGGCGCCTATATATGCCTAATGACACCTTTCAGTGCCTATTCCAGGCGCGTAAAACCTTGATTTTTCGTGCCCAAAGTTCCGGCCTCTAATTATAACGGACAAATCTCCCCTCCTCACACAAAAAATAATTTTTCGAAACAACCTCATAGGCAAAGCTTTGTAGCGTTTTCGGTGCATTTGTGGCTTCAAAAATGAAAAACTTCTACAACACTGTAATTGAGACAATTATAAACAATGAAATTTGCGTATTAAAGTGGGACTCGTATTCTGAAAGAGCAGCGTGTACAGGACGAGAGAGCGAGAGAGAGTAAATGTTTATTGAAATGACAGGGAAGGGGTAGGGTAGAAAAAGAGTTAGGAGTGTAGGGTGGCCATTCTAGTCCGGTAGGCTGCATGCCGCGACTGCCATCTTTGCCCCGAAGATCAGGGCGTCCTGGTCTTCGAGCTGGCAGCTCTGCAACGCGCACTCCCACTGCTCCAGGGCAGGGGATATGGGTGGTGGAGGACTGGGGGTGACGCCTCCAGACGAGGTGAACGGTGGTGTTAGGCTCATCGCATAGGGGGCAGTTAAGTGGGTACTACGTAGGAGAGATATCGTGGAGATGGAGGCGATTGTAATAGGTGTTAGTTTGAAGCTGGCGCCAAATGTGGGCGTCTGCGGTAAGAAGGGAAGCGTGAGGAGGTCGACAGGTGCGTCGGGTTGGTCAATAGTTGTACAGGATGTCAGTGTAGGTTTGGAAGAGGGACGTAAGGGAGTTTGCAATACCAGTTGCGTAATTGGCCTCTTCGGGGAATGCCCGGTGAAAGAGAGCTCGGGCGGAGGCGTGTGCCACCTCGTTTCCAGGGAGGGCAGTGTGGGTGGCTGTCTACACTATGCGGAAAGGAGGGAGGGTGGGGCATTGAGAGATGATGGCGAGGGTAAGAGCCGAAACTCGTCCGAGTGCAAAACGACGGCAGGCAGCTTGAGAGTCAGATGGAGTTATTATTCTGGGACTTGTGGCTTGGGACTTTGCGGAGCCAATGGCTCCGTGTTCGGCCGTGGTAGTAGAGGATGTGGAGACAGTAGCCGATGTGAGGAAGGCATACTCCACAAATTTGATTGATGTTTATTGTTTAGCGGAATAGATTTTTGGACGTACATATAGGGAAATATATCATACTAGTTGTCGGCTGAAGGTATGCTCAGTTCTAAGATAAAAACCGCTGAAAAGAGCAACACAGCGCACAACCATTGACTCTCCATCGTGATGCAAGGTTGCAATCCACAAATCAAACATAAAACAGGAACCTCAAGTCTAAAATAAAACATATTTCACGCCTGCAAACTTAGCTTAGTTGCTCCGGTACTAGCAGTACTCGATTTATCCAGACATGGCGTACGTATCTTCACTTTGTAAGTAGTCTTGTAAGCCTTCTACACACGCCAGTTTAGAGTTCTCATAAAAACCGTCACATCCTTTTTGTGTTGCTACAGTGTCTTCTAAGGAACACCTCGTTCCTTGTTACACCCGCTCGGCTCCCAAGACGCTGCTTCCTGCTCCCAGAAGACAAGACCAGACAGCACAGGAGGAGGACGTGGCTCGGCCTTGAGGTCTCGTGGACGTTCGTGACCAGCAGAAAACTCGCCGATTGCCCCGCTCTTCCTGCCTCCGACATGCCACCTCGCTTCCTCTTCTTTTCTTCCTCCTTCTTCTCCCCCGCGTGATCCTCGTCCGCCACGGCCAAGCGCGTCTTCTTTCTCACTTCTACCCGCTGCCACAAGCACCTCCTCGCAGCATCCTATAATGTTACTCCAGAAACAAAAACTGAAATAAAGACTTGTAAAACGAATGAAGTAATTACGATAATAAGTTGGTCGGATATGCGCTGGCTTATCCGAAATACTTTTCGAAAGATTGATAGCTGTCTTCCGGGCCTACCTGCTGAGCCCTTTCAGTGCTGAGCCCTTTCCTGTCATTTTCTTCCTCTCCTTCTCGGCGCTCTTCCCCCGATGAACTGAACGCAAGTTTGTTCCATGCAATTGAATTTTCACCTCCTCTCACTGCTCTCGTGCCCGTCTTTTCCTTTATATAATTTTCTTGTTCTACCTAGAACAACACGAGCAGAAGCCATGCTCTCGTTATGCTCGCTTTTATCAGGGATGAGCTGGAGCCTTTGTGCCGACATTTTTATTTCTCGAACGGGCTGTGTTTTCACAGGCAATCGCGAAAACACACTAACGTATATTCCAATTGAAAAAAAAAACGTGGCGACTACCAATTAAGTGCCAACACTTCCCCTCAAGTATTCCTGACATGAGGCTTCCTTTGTACTAAATGATGGGCGCATGTATGACTTGTGCAAGGAGCTGTAGTAGTTTGGAACAGTTCTGCTTCTACAAAATTCTTTTTGTGCGTTGTGTCAAGGTTTTGCCTAAATGATGAATAGAGCGACAATCCGACATACAGACAGACATAAATATAGACAAAACCAATCCTTTCAAATTTAAGTAGCCCCGTCGTTATATTAGGATGAAGTCAGCCAGCACTCTAAGGTCCGGCATTTCGACAAATGTTAATTGGCGGAAATTAAATAATAAGTCTCTTTAGTAGCTGGAATAGAGAAAATCGGGCGGAGTAAATTGTGGAAAACCAAAAATCTCAAACATCAGTTAATATTTAAAAAAAATCAGTTAAATAAATATATGCATCTTATACACCTCCGCCAAAAAACAGATATTGTACGAAAAGATATCAGAAGCAGGAAGGCAATACAAAGAAAACGTTGGTCAAATGAGCCAACCGTGTAAACTGATGCATTTACACAAAAATGCGTATCTGGCACAATTAGCGCAATTATTGTTATAATTGCGCAAATGTAGAAAAATGGTGAAACAGAATTTTGAAGAACTAAAGTCAACAATTTAAACTGGCGAAATTTAAGAAAAGTGATAATACAAATTTTCAAAAACGAAAATCCAACGAAGAAGGCCTTTAAAACAATTGCAAATATTAAAAAAATAAGAGAAGCTGGCCTTCCGTGTAACGGCCTGCCTTTCCAGAGAATCGTACTGTTTGGGGATGCAAAACATTTACTTTTTATACAGCGCGGATGGGAAAAGTTAACAAACAGGGTATTTAAATGAAAAAAAACAAGAAAAGAAAAAAACAGCAAGTTACCCAAAGCAGCTGGCAAAATCGAAAATTTGAACCATACACATTTCCTACAAAAAATGAATACCCAATTAAAAAGACCTAAAAACAAAGAGGCACGTACAAATGAAAGGACACCAAAAATTATTTAAAAGTGTAATGCCCTGCAATTCCACAAAACTGTGCATTTAACGCACCTAACCCTTACAGTAGCGCAAATGAAGATGCTTGGTAAACAAAATTTTGAAGAGCAAAGAATATAACGAATATAAATACAAAAGTTGACCAAAAATGAACGGACGAAATTATATTACGCGTCTGGTAAATCTCTCAGAAAAAACAAATACTTAACAGAAAAAAATACGTATAAAAACACGAAAATAAACAAACCCTGCACTATTTTTGTATATTCAAAAGCTACATTATATTGATAGAAATTTCAATATGGGTGAAAAAAGCAGAGAAAAGCTGAAAGCAATAAAATTTCCACACATCTTAGGTACTTAGAGCGAATATCGCCGCAAAGAAACTGCCAATGTAGAGGAGCTGCGTAAGAATTCGGAAAATTTGTGGATAATTGTGTACATTTCTGCAGATTGTTCTTTGAAATTCCTCATTCTTGTTTTTACGCCCTTTCACCAGTTGTCTCAACTTGAGCTCTTATAATGATTAAATTGATTACTTCAGCAAAATATACAATTTTAGGCCAACGCTAGGCGTTAGACGGCTGTGGCTATGGGGTACTTGGCAAAGATTGCTGAGTAATAATAATAGCAATGCAAATGTAGCCGCCGTATATATACCTGACTCGAAATCCTCGTTTACTGAAACGACCCAGTAACCGCAGAAAAGGCTAACATTTTGCCTAGAAAAGGAAATAACGGGTGGTGTCACTGGCCACTGGGCGCAAAACTTCCAGCCTTGCAAAACAGCATGACTCCCGCTACTCGGGAGAAGCGAGAGCAAACAAAAACTGCAGGAGTACGTTGCAGACAATTACATCGGTGGCAAAATCGAAACAATAGTGCACAAAGCGACGCCGCACATCGCGCACACGCCGGCGAAGCAAAAAGAGGAATCCGCCACTTGTTTATATAATAAAGGCAGGGGACAACAACAGTGCAGGCAAAAAATCATGCACTCACGAGCTGCAGGCTGGCGGAGTACGCTAAAGTTCACCGATAAAAAGAAGAAAAACCGCACGGAAGGCCTCCTCAAGGCACCCCGGCACATTGCCCGTACCTGCCACGTTATTGCTGTTAGACTGTCTGTATCATGCGGTGGCAAAATGGTTCACACCCCGGTTTCAGTGCGGGTAAGTCGTAAAATTTATATTTCTCAGCTCTGGCACTGTTCTGTCACAAATACCGCGGCCGCACTAATGGGCAGAGCTAACCAAATGTCTTTCTGATAGGGGATCTTTTCCAAAACGTTGTCTTCCCTTGTACCTTCGTCAAGCCACCACAATGAAACAGCTGGGTGTCAAGTGCACTGTGTTATCTGAGCTTTTATAGGCGGAGAAGTTAAGCTTCTGTTACCGTGATCAGCTTCGGAACCGTGATCTGCGGATTCTTTTGTCCACAAGACGAAAATCATAATCTCCTGCGATTACTCAAGGTAGCCGGTGCCTGTTGACTAGCATACAACACGAGCAGGCACAAAAATGTTGAATGTCAAACACACTACCAAACAATGGTTTCATCCTACTTAAGATACAGGCCCCTGAGCAACAGTGACCGATTGTTCTTTATTCGAGTAGGGCTCCTGTTTCTTGTCACAAACTACTCCTCTCCTCTACTTTGTCCTAGCTGTCTCTATGCAAGTTTAGCTTATGTTACTTCGTTTAGTTTAGGTGAAATATAATCCTTCATTTTTCCCTTTCGAACAGACACAGAGGAAAAACAAAAAAGCCGCATGTATGCAATTTGACGAAGCCAAATTCCCCGCCTAATTATTTTGTGCGACACTATTCGGAGACATACAATTCAGCTTTTGCTACATGAACTTCAGCACACTGAGGTCGCACAAAAAGTATTTTCCTTGATGGATACACAAAGGAGGCACAAGTTATCATAAAATGAATCATGACAGAAAGAACAAATTTTATAAAAAAACAGATTTGCAATTTGTATGTATGTATGCATGTGTGTCTGTATGTATTATGTATGT
This sequence comes from Haemaphysalis longicornis, assembly GCA_013339765.2. Classification (NCBI taxonomy): domain Eukaryota; kingdom Metazoa; phylum Arthropoda; class Arachnida; order Ixodida; family Ixodidae; genus Haemaphysalis; species Haemaphysalis longicornis. The sequence goes on along the minus strand of CM023453.1, from coordinate 132,951,157 downwards.
ACGTATGCATGCATGTACTGTGGTACCGGGGTTCTTGCACCCGGCCGCGGTTCCCCAGAAAGACACTGAGCTTCCTCAATCACACCTTCACTGGGAGTCCCGCTCCGCCTAGGTCCACTGCTCAGCCGATCCGGATGCGCACACCTCGCCCAGCCGAGTCCGCCATGTTCTATCCTAGTTCGTCTCGCCCCACATCTTCTTCCTGAGCCGGCACATGTCCATTCCCGTAGATTGTCCGCCGCCACTATTGCGGGATTGCCACAGTACCTATGTATGTATGCATGTATGTACGTATATATGCGTGTATGCATGTGTGTATGTACGTATGTATGTATTTATGATGCATGTATGTATGCATACATACCGGTATTTATGCTTCTAAAACTATTACATACACACATACAAAGCATAGTAGGAGAGAATAGTGGTAAGGCTCAAACCTGGTAAAGGTATCGGCTATTGCTTCTCATCTTTGCATGAACACTTACTGGTCGTATCGAAGGGCAGGGGTCTGCGCACGCACTACCTCATGGTATGGGCTCGTATCTCAGATGTTTGCCTAAAGAATCAATTGCTGGGTTGCCAATGACACGATATAAAATCTTGGGACGCCCTTCCGATAGACTTGGCGTCAGTGACTTCCGCTACATGCTTCAATTGTCCTTTCTGCCACAACAACATCGTTTCCGCAATTTGTTTTGTTAGCAAAATACACCTTCAACCACACCTGCAACTCTGACGTCTGTACAGAAAGTCATGAATCGACAGCCAATTTACCCCCTCCAGTCTTGCACCCGACCTATCGAAGGCTCCAGCACAAGCTCAGGCCAAACGACACCGATGGAGTGAGCCAATCGCATTGAAGAACCGTTTGTTACCGGCGTCAGTCTTAACGTCCATGCTTCATTTAGCAAAGGATTGGGTGAATGAGGTGGAACAGACCACTAAAAATGGAGCGTTTTGTTAGGCTTCTTATTCGAACGACTGAACAAACGGTTCCTAAAAGCCTACACCTGCGAATGTTAAACTCGGACTTTACATTAAGGCAGTCCTTACGAACGCTCGTGCCGATATATCCTCCTTTAACACAAGCTGCAGCTTCGACCCGACGCGTTGGAACCAGTTATTCTGATGGGAGCCGCCATGTACGAAAGGCAAAGTAGGATTGTTTCCACAGCACCACCCGACTAATGACAGTATGCCCCTCCTGTCAATTACTCATAAACAACTGTCAGAACAGAAGTGTTTTCAAGTTGTATAACCTAGGAAGCTTCACGTTCCATAGATTACTCCTCTGTGGTGGTGACTTGAGAACTGGAGAGTTAAAACATGTCAGATCTTTTATGTTAGACAGTTCTTTCAAATTATTCAACGCCTCGTCGTTTGCCAAGTAGCGTTCCAAACATGTTTATATTCAACAAGGAAGATCTCACCAATGCTTCCGTCTTCTCTATACAGCTCGACTTCAGTCTTTGTATTTCCTGGGGCCGCCGAGCCAAATCCGACTACTGTTACTGACGTCGTATGGACATTATAGTGTCTAGACAACCTCCTTTTCGGCTCTTACAATCAACCCCATGAGACACGACCAAGTGTATAAATTTCGACTTGCGTGCTAGGACGAGAGCTGTCATGCAAAAAGCCTTGAAGACTGCCTCAGCTGACTATTTATTGTACCTAGCACCCGAGCTAAGTTTTCAACCTGCGCGATATGATTAAGAAGACCTAGGCTCAATCACGTCCGCCCACCGACCAAAACAAGACAATAAGCACAGTAGCTCGTCCAATCATCACATTCTCTCAAGAAGCGTACCGAAGTTCCAGTCGGGGTGGGTGGCCCCGCTAGCACATCGAATATTATCAAGTCGATCCGCCAACCTAAACGTGCAAACCGTGTGGACGCCTGCCCACGCCTCCATGGAGGGCAACTAATTTGCTCACCAACAGGCCCCTGCACTGACCAACCAAACCCTAGAGAGTACGGTAGGGCTTATCCCACTCACTACATTCCAAGAGAACTCAGCACTACAGGCTTAGAAAGAGAACGTTCCCACTCCCACATCCAATACTTACAAAGGATCAAGGAAATACCTCTACGATTTCTTCAATTAATTACATATTCTCATCCTACCCGACTTAACCGAATGTACCCAAGTCAATATTCAGCCGGATGCAAATTCTGCAAGCAGCCAGGGACAATCAGGCACATTATTGTAGAATGTAAAGTTAAACCAGCATTGCCACCCCTAATATTCCTTTCCCCCCACCCCCAAGAGCAGTGGGAGACACTGCTCTCTAGCCCCTCCTTCCCGGACCAGCTCAGCCTCGTCGAGAGGGCAGCCGTGGTAAAGACGGCCAATGGATTCCCATGAATATGGAACCACCCCCACATGAATCTTCTGATCAATGCTTCTAATAAAAGTTGTTCTCTCTGTCTCGCGTGGCATACTAAGGCTCCTCCGCGTCACTTCATACCACAGGTTTGAACCCCAGTGCATTGTTTGAGATTCTGCAAGCTGTTTAAACGTTGCTGGCTCAGATGTCATCAACAGCTATTTCAAAAACCTATTCTTTCTCGTGGCGCCGGCAGCACTGTCGGTTCTGCGAAGGTTGCCAACAAGATGGGCTGTGAATTGGCCAACCATATGGACCAGCATGTCTAGCTGGGAAGTAGTATTGTGTCGGAGAATTACGGCGCGGTGGGTGCCACCTTCAGGGTCGCGATGACTTTAGAGTAACGAGCCACTTGTGAATCTGGCATCCTAGCGGACCAACTCTTCCATGCACTGTTCGGGGAACTACTTAGAGGAATGGGTGTTTTCAGAAACACACATTCATTGTTGGACCGTGGCCCTTTTACCGATGTGGGGTTGCCAAACAGTCATTGGAACACTGTATCCTGGTACAATTTGTTTGAAGATAGTTCCAATAAAACACAGGTTCTAGTCACTTCCCGTAACCACACTCCGCCGGTAAGAGTCCTACAATTTACACTAGACAGAACATCCTAATCTTGTATAATTTGAAGGTGATCTGCATAATTATGACAACAAAAAGTTCAAATCCCCTACCTGTAGTGACGCCGATGGTTGAAGCGCGAAGCTTCCTATGATGCGAAAATCAAATGGAGAAGTGTTAACGTTAAAGCCGCTGAAATAAAAGTGAAAGCGTCAGCTATGAAATTCTAAACCACCTGACAGCTGAAGTTCAAGCGCCAATGATCGAAGTGCAAACCACCTGAGAGTGAAATTTGAAACTCAGACGACAGTACCCATATCCCTCCCAAGAAAGGCGAGTTTGTTTTCATCGTCTTCATTAGACCATCGTTACCTACAACCCTATGTCCACTTCAACACAGCCTGAGTTAAAAGCCACCTGCCGTGCAACGAACCCAAAGAAAATGCTCAGCGATCCGTTGATGGCGCGATCAAATACACGTCAGCTTCATAAAGCAAGAGACTCAGAGTCGACTGCGACCACGGGAAGCGTTGTTTTTTTTTTCATGACCATCATCGTTATCATTATAATATAATTTTATGTCCTCCCATTGTGCAAAGTTGCCTTTCCTGCGATTAGTTTTGGTCATGTCACCGCCATCTGCGAGACGGAAAAAGCGTCGGTTTTAATAATTCAAGACCTGTAAATCATATCAGTGTTACTAGTACTGCGGCCCGCGCGGCCAAAGCCAGGAACTACTGCTAGTCAGTAATATTTATGTCGCAATCAGCTATCACACTATTTGTATTTTTGTCTATCTTCTCCTACTATTTCCTTCTGATTTGCGGTATGAGCTCCCGAAACCACTACCCAGAAAAAGGATTAAATTATCCGTAGAGTTTCCGAAGCACCTTAAAACTCCTTGAACTTTGAGGCACCGCAATCTCTTCCCCGACCCTTGACAACGTCGCAAAGGCTGCTCTTGCAAATTCTCAGTCTGGGACAGTGATGCGGAAAAAGCGCATCTTAAACTTCTATGCATTAGACTGGAACCGCACTGGTGCTGGGATTACCATGAGGACCGTTTGAACGCACAAGGGCTTAAGAAACACGACCTTTTAGAACTAGCTCGGTACTTCGAGAGTTCGTGCAACTGCCAACTCTGGCACTCACTCCTTACTATTTGCTCTATTATCCAATTCCAAGACCCTAATCACTGAGCTCTCGGAATGGCATATATTCACGGGCGCCTCCACTACTGCGCTTTATGATCCTATGACGCCATCTAGAATGGCGCAGTGCGTTACGGTTGAGAGGGCCTTAAGAATAAGTTTCTCGACTCCATTCTGTTGTCATTATGACAGACTTCAAGCCAGCGCTCCAGCTTTAGCACTTGGAGTTCTTAAAGATATCACATCCTAATGTAACTTACAACTCGCCCATCTGCTACGTAAAAATGTCTTCAGTGTTCACTTGGTATGACTGATTTCACACATACCAGTGCCACCAAATGTAGCCGCTGAGAATTTAGCCGCAAAATCTTAGTACTAAAATTGTTTTTTGACAGGGACGCCACAGTACGGCGCCTATTAAACCAACCATTACCGAATCTTTTAGTCTCCTTTTGCGTCCATATCACCCAAGGTTGCGTAACCAAATGAATAAAAATCGCAAAAGGAAATTTTCTGTTTTTTAACCGGACGAATCAGCAGCAGTGCCGCGGTGGCTTTATAAGGGAAACATCAATTCGTAGACGATGTGACCTGCGCGTGCTCTTTTAGGTGACGTCAGACTATCTTTATACTGCCAAGAAATTGCTATGAAACGGTAGGCATTGTTCAAAACATTTTGCCAGAGAGCCGGTCGGCATTGTTTTCTCGAGAAGGTCCTACTCCTAAGCGAACAATAGACTGCTATGCGATTCTCTGGCACCTAGTCGTCCAGAATTTTACTGACGCAAACTTTTGTGCATATTTGTGATATCTTGCGGGTGGTTTTAGAAATAGTAGTCCAGGTGTAGAAATGGCCGGCACACATTGAAAGGCGAGGGTTGTCGGTTTACTAACAACTACAACACACACGGTGGCTTTTCACCCATGTAGAGGCGGGCTGCTGTTTGGAGACGCAAGCAGTGGCAGCAAAGCTTGCGGCGTCGAAGGGGATGCTCACCTCGTGATAGCGGCGTGATGCCCTTGGTTCCTGTGTTTGCGCGATTGAAGGTCAGCTGCAAGAACGCCAGACACAGCCTCTGACAAATCTGCAGAATCCTGCATGTGTTTACCAGCATGGCCACCTTCGGAAAGGCAAGACCTTTTTTGAGCAATATTTGTCTCATTTTGGTCACGCTATTATTACAAGCGTCCATGTAGCCTCGCTAGTGTTGGTAGAAGCGCAGGTTGGGGACTCCACAACCATTGCATGCGACGGCAACTGGGTAATTCGTAAATAATCGGACGTTTTGTTCGTACGCGGTGCATTGTTGCGACTGAGCTACTGGAGATCGTGATATTTCATCTGCTTATTAGGCATTGCGGGTGACGTGAGACCATTTGTGGACTTTAGCTTACCAGTCAACGAGGAAAAGAGTAAATCGCTGCTACCAATTCGCGGAAAGATTCCATGGCTCTGTCAAAGCTTAAGCAGTTTATTCAAGAACACTGTAGATAACGGCGATATAAATAATATTCCACAGAACAGGACAACGCTGTGGGGTAGTCTTCGAATTGGGCATGCGTTTCTCCTATGATCGCTCGATGCGGAGTGGCACACAGCCTCAGAAAAATCTCTAGGTAGGATCTGCTTAAACGCTTGTCCACTATGGTTATGACAGCTGCCCACGTCGGTGTTTACTACTTAACTGTATGGTATAGTAAATATTTATTAAGATGGCGGATATTCCGGCTGGAGAAACAGGGCCTGAGATCAGAATTGGCTCGGTGGTTTGGCTGTGATTCGGCCCGGCAGGAATTTTTGGTGGGTGTGGCCAGCCCCTTCGTTCCACGCTTGCGGCCACGAATTGTGGATATCGATGATATTATGGCGATAAGGGTTGGGTAATGATTACAATTCACATGCGTTGTTATGCCTTAGCCAACTGGTTATAATCAAGCAGAAGTTCCCCTCTACAAGCCTTGCCTATTCGAGCGCCGCTGCGACGTTTAGTGCGCCCGAAGACGATAACATCCCGATTCGTCTGTGCTGACGGCAAGTCAGCAGGCACACTAAAGTTTACTTCTTTTTATGCCGGGCGGTTACAAACGGATGGGGGAGTGCGCAACCACAGCAAATATGCAGAAACGTAAAGAAAACACCGCCGCTTTCCCCTTATCCTTCCTCCAGACTCTATGCCCCCTACACACCATGAAGCCACGTATTTCATCCGAGCGAAACTACCTCTGTCACGTTTGAAATTTTGAAGCAACATTGTTTATCGCGGTCTCCCAAACGTTGTAGCTTTTCTGCCAAAAAAATGCTTTGCGCCCCAGCCTACGTTATTGCGAATGCTCTACAGCTGTCAATTTGACATTGATAACTTAATAACAAATTTGAATCAAATAGCTGCTTAGAGGACTCTCTAGGGTGCCCATTTTTTAGCAGCAATTAGTTAACCGTGCCGCTGTAAAAAACTAATACTTAATTATCCCGGGGAAACCAGGTCATTTACGGGATGTGTGTAGTTATAGGATGCGGCTGTGCCTATTTCTGCTGAAGCTTTCTCAAAACAAGTTGGAGATCTATGTGAAGATTAGGCGACTACATAACTGGGAACGTTTTTTTGCGGCATCATGTATAACTTCACCGATATAAAATATTGTAAATGCTTCACTTCGAATCAGTTATTCGAAGCCACCGTAAAACCGGAGGCTCCAATTTAGACTGATACAATAAAACTGTTCCTTCCCAGTGTATTACGCTAATTGACTCGATTAAAGATGAAAAATCACAGCGTAAAAACAATCCTGCTTTGGTTTCTGATTTGCTCTACACTGCGTCGGAATCAAATGGGTATTGCGTCGTGTACAAGATTGGCTTCGCTCTCCCAACAGTTTCAGAGTGTTAATAAAATGCTTTGTTCGGCGAGTGGGTTCTTGGCCTTAAAAAACGAAAACAGCGCCGAAATTGTGGGCGCTTTTCAAGTATATTTGCGTTTCTTTGTCCACGTCCTCTGCGTTCTTTTTATTTCATTTTTTGAAGTTTAAGGCGTTGTTTAAGGGCCATTTTTATCGCCACATTGAACCATTCCTTGGCATAGACGCTGCCATTAAGCGATGAATAACGAAGGCATTCACGACACTCTGGTCCTGTCCATTTATTCCTGTTTGTCGGTGAGCTCAGTCATTCCATCTACAAATTCCTATACAGCGCTGTGGCGTGTGAATGTGAAACACAAATTTTGGGTTTGGACCAGCAGTCACCCTCGTTAGCACTTGTCATTGTTCATTCTATATTCTTCCCGGCATGCCCGCACATCACTCAATCCACCTCATCACCCAAATTCCGCAATGCAAAGGTGACAGAATTGATGAAGTAACCCCTATGCGTGTATGACAGCCGTTTCTGAAGCGCAGTTACGTTAAGAGAGATAAAATCTGATAAAAACCGAGGAATCAATTCTTTCACACCCTTTCCGCGCCACGTATTATGTGAACGCATGTCATGCCTCTTTCCGTATGTGCGCGCAGCCGGAATCGGCACGGGTGGCTAACCGTCGGGAGCGGCGCCGCTGGAGTGGGGGACGGTTCGTCCAAGGGCCATATTCTTTATTTCATTAATTTACCTTGAACGGTGAATTCCACGGGAGCCTTGTCTGATTGGGTTTCAGTTTTGGTAACCTGCTTCCGACAGACAAAGTGACGTTTCACGACGTTTGCTAGCTACAGTTTTTAAAGTTTGCCCTACTTCTCTTAATGAACGCGCATAATTTTTGACCCGCAATAAAAAACTAGACCAAATGCTGCAGGCATGACAACGAACGAATTTCTTTGCTATTCGGCAAATATATGACTTTTAGTCCGGCCGTATTCGTGATTGGCTGAGAATACGTGACGTAATATAAACAGTTGAGCAATGTTTCACTTACCAACTGACAACTTCAGCTTGCGTAAAATTGACGTGGTGTTACGTGACAGATTGTAAATGGTGGATGCCATCGCGGTAAAATAAGACAAAATATATCATACCTTCGGCGCCCTCAAATCGCCGTGAATTTGCAGCAGGGGCAGTTTTATACGACCCGTGGTTTGAAACTTTTCTCTAGCGAAAAAGTAATAGATTTGAATATTTTCAAGTCAGCGACAACGGATCACAAAAATGACGTCCCATATTTTGTTTCATTGTTTGGCAATAAAATAGCGGTTTGCCGCAACAGCAGAATAGGGCTGTACAAGCCTTTATACTACAAGGAACCCGACGCATGATTTTTGTCCACATTCCTCCTAGTGAGCTGGTGCGTCACATAGTCGAATTCAAGAGACAAAATAAAAAAACTGGCTGTTTTATTCATTACTGCGCTGATTAAGTTCGAGCTTGACGAATCACTGCTTCGGCGGCATCAGTACGCTCCACCGTCATCAGGCGCCGCAATTTGATTTCCTTACCGTGTCACCAAACGAATGGCCATGGCCGTCTTTTTTTGGGGTCACGCCATAAATGTGTAACATAGCAGCAGACGATAGCTTGGCGATCGAATAGTAACGTTGAGCGGGCCGGTTGTAGCGTCCTGCAAGGTGATAACGCACCAAAAACTTCAATTGAAACTCTGTTAGTAAAAGATATAACTTATGCGCAATATTTGATAACTTGATTGTGATCTTTGTAAGCTAAGTGTCCAATAACAGTGCATGTCTTGATAGCTATTAGTGAACACGTGACTCATTGCCTACGTTTTGCCTTCGCAAAAATGGCGATTCATGGCAAACCTGTAAAGTCGAGAATAGGGCATTCAATTCTGCCGGCGATCCCCTCCTCATCGGGGAATTATTTGCTGTTGGCGCAATGGCTCTCGCCCGCATAGCAACTCTAGTTTCTTTACTTTCGATGCCTTGCTCTTGTCGGAGTTCCTGCTAACCACGGATGAGGTGAGATCTCCGGGACAACGTTTTTGACTGGTATGTGGTGGATCCTGCCAAAGCACCGAGTCATTAACCCGAACATCAGCGACAGGGTGAAACGTAATAGAATGTGTCAACACCACACACAACGAGGGACCTTTGCGCGCGAAGCTAAAGCATCTCGCTAGAAGCCAATAAATACCCGGAGAGGCCGACCGAGCCTGATCTCAGCGGCCCCTCTCCCGAGGGCCGGCTGCCTGCGCCACCTGCGAATCTGCTGGCTACCCCTCCTATTTACGCACGGAGACTTGACGTGCGGTCACGTGATACGCGGCTTGGGGAGGGTGGGAATGGATTTGACCTACATGAAAATTCTCGATATTGCATTATACTAAATAACACAAAAATATAATGAGTAATCAAAACACACTAAACAGCAATCTAGAACCACTGCAGGGACCCATTGAAGCCGAAAACGGCCATTTAATAAGTAACTGCATGTAAAAACGTTGTGGCTACCAAAATAATAGCTGCTTGCTTAACCTAACAGTATGAAGGTTATGGTACCGAAGATGCAGAAGTAAGAACAGACCATGAGCCGCTAAATATTCATGTGACACGCGAATCTATAGACCAAGTTATCCGTAAATCACGGAGCCCTCAGCTAGGACCCCGCTTGATAGCCGGATAAAGCTGTCATGTGAGTAAAACGATGCCTTATGCAGACCTCTAGAAAACAGGAAGGAAACAGTGTGTGTCGGCAGGACCACAAGGCATTTTAGAAAGTGGTCTGGGTTGTAAGTACGTTGTCAAAGTGGTTATTGAAAGATAAAGTGCATTGTTTGAAGGAGCGGGTAAAATTTTAAAGTACATTGTGATTCTTCAATTCCCGAATCGCATTGGCTGTTCCTGTTTAGGCGAGTGCACAATAAAACGTAGCGGAGATACGGACAGCGCGAATGACTAGATACTGATGCATTAGATCCTAATAGAGCATGTCAGCGTCAGAGCTATGTATCAACTCAGTGTTGTGAACTGTTACATCGGCGATATATGTACCCTGTTGCCGACGATTGTGTAAATACATCCGCCCTGTGGGCGGCCCATCAATATTCACTTGGGCAGAAATATTTTTCAAGGAATCGCCTCGCATGTAAGAGGTAACATATTTGAACACCAATTTCGAAGGACACCTGATAAGAATAATACTGTAACCAGCGCGCTGTCAAACGTGTCCACAAACACGACAGAGTGGAAGTGGCCTGCAAAGTGTAAACAGAAGTTTCTGCAATTTGAAAACAGTTTTAAGCGCGATGCACTTCTTAAGCGACCCTGAAACTGCGTCCACCGGCGATGTCCGCATAGCATACCCACGTGGGTGATTGGGCAGGAATCTCCTCGTCTTCCTTGGCAACGGGGGGAGATGGGCGCGCGCTGCCTGGCGCTGACACGGCACATACCCCAGTGGGGGATTGGCCAGGAATCGGGCGTGAGAAGGGCTAATGCACCGCTTAAAGGAGTACTGACACGAAATTTCAAAGCTGAGACCGCTCTAGCAATGAAGTACAACGACAACACAAATAGGTGTCTGTGAATAAATGCATCTTCTTCTTTGTAGTTGTGTGTGCAGTGTGTGATCTCTCTTTCGCGAACATTACCGAACCGCGCAAATTCAACTCGTGCATTCGCACTTTCACATTCTTCCCCTCGGGGAAATGTGGGGAATTTTTCTTGGTTCTTGCTCTTCTCAAGCTAGGCATTTGCTTCTCCAAAGTGTGGGCCCCAACAGTCCACTCATTCTCTATAGCAAAACAGAGACAATGAATATATTAATTTATGATCATTGATTAGCGGGTTTAACACGCGCACGCTACATGGCCGATGAGGCGCACCGAACTGGAGAGTTCCCGGTTGATTTTGTCCACCTAGGGATCTTTAACGCTCGCGAAAACCCAGAACACACGGCCGTTTTCCCTTTTCACCCCCAAAAGAAAAGCGTGCGCCGTGGTCGAGAATATAACCCGTGTCCTTGTGCCCAGTTGCACAAAGCCATAGCCACTGAGCCACCGCGATTGCTTAGAGATAATAGATCCCGTCAAGTGAATGTAAAACATGGGCAAAACACCCGCCTGTGAACATATACATATTTCTGCATGTGGAGATGTCGCTGCAGTGAACATATCATTGTGTATACCATTCCGAGTCATATTGTCACGGTATAAATAAAACTACTAGCGGAATGGTTTATTTACACAGGCGAACTTGTGCCCACAAGCAAGCTGCGAACCTCTAGCCTTTGCCGAACTCTCGAGCTCCTCTTCCTTCTCTTCTTCTCCGGGTCCTTCTTCTTCGTCGTCGTCGTCTCCACAAGTTATCAGCGGCTATCCCCCAAGTTGGGTATGTGGAGAAACAAGAGCGGTTTGTGAATGCCTGCCCAGGGCATGGCGTCAAAGTTCAAACTCATTACCAGCCGTGGCATTGCCCCCCCTCCTGGGTGGCATCGACCCGATGCCACTCGTTCAAAACAAGAGGATAATCACAACCACTTGGTTACAACATCAGCATGCGGCGCGGACGCCAACTCGGACGAACAGTCATCGCCTTGTCATCGGGCGTGATACGGTTTCAGGCGTACGACATGTACAACGTCTGGGCAATGTTGTCGCCTTGGAGAGGAAAACGCGTTTCCTTCTGGAACCACGACGTAGGTAACGTCCGATAGACGCGACAGAACCTTATAAGGCCCGAAGTAACGCCGCAGTAGCTTCTCTGAAAGGCCGCGACGGCGAACGGGTGTCCATATCCATACGAGATCGCCGGGTCGGTACTCCACATCGCGACGTCCGGTATTGTACCGTCGGGTATCAATTTCTTGCTGTGTGCGGATTCGAAAGCGGGCCAGCTGGCGAGCCTCTTCAGCTCTCTGCGTCAGGTTTTCGATATTGTCGTTGGTTATTGCACCGTTGTCAACAGGCAGCATTGCGTCTAGCGTCGTAGTGACCTCGCGACCGTACACAAGTTCAAACGGAGTGAAGCGAGTAGTTTCCTGCACAGCCGTATTGTAAGCGAAGGTGGCGTAGGGAAGAATTTCGTCCCAGGTCTTGTGGTGAAGGTCAATGTACATAGACAGCATATCTCCCAATGTTCGGTTTAGTCGCTCCGTCAAGCCGTTTTTTTGGGGATGGTATGCGGTACTTTTCCGATGAGCGCTGTGCGTCAACCGGAGGACGTCCTGCAATAAGTCTGCGGTGAATGCTGTGCCGCGGTCTGTTATAATAACAGCAGGCGCGCCATGTCGGAGAACGATGTTGTAGAGAAAAAATTTGGCCACCTCTGCAGCAGTTGCACGTGGAAGCGCTGCCGCCGTCTCAGCGTACCGCGTCAAATAATCCGTAGCAACGATAATCCACTTGTTCCCCGATGACGACCTCGGGAATGAGCCAAGTAGATCCATCCCAATTTTGCGAAATGGTGCGTCCGGCGGATCCAGCGGATGTAGTAGTCCAGCGGGTTTCACGGTTGGGGCCTTGCGTCGCTGGCAGTCACGGCAGGTCCTCACATACTGCTGCACTGATGTTAGTAGTTTGGGCCAGTAGTATTTCTGATGGTTTCTTGCAAACGTGCGGCTGACTCCTAGGTGCCCAGCGGTTGGTTCATCATGGCAGGCCTGTAAAATTTCAGTTCGTAATGCTGACGGAATGACGAGGAGAAACTTCTCCTTGCTATGGTCGTGATTCCTTTTGTACAGTACGTCGTCTAGTAGGCAGTAAGAATTTAGTCCCCGAAGAAAGGCGCGTGGAGCCGTGGTAACGTTTCCGCGAAGGTATTCAATGAGTGGTCGCAATTCTGCGTCGGCCAATTGATGTGCTGCCATATCCGCAGTATGAACGACTCCGATGAACGGATATTCCTCGTCGGCGTCGGACGATCCGGCCGGAAGCGGTGCTCGGGACAAGCAGTCAGCGTCACAGTGTTTCCTACCCGATTTGTATACGACCGTGATGTCGTATTCTTGTAGCCGTAAGCTCCATCGAGCAAGCCGTCCGGACGGGTCTTTGAGGTTTGCGAGCCAGCAGAGGGAATGGTGGTCGCTAACAGCACGGAACGGCCTACCGTACAAGTACGGGCGGAACTTGCTGATAGCCCACACTACTGCTAGGCATTCTTTCTCTGTCGCGGAATAGTTACTTTCCGCTTTGGAAAGAGCGCGGCTAGCGTATGCTATCACTTTCTCTACACCGTTCTGCCACTGTACGAGGATGGCACCGATGCCAACGTTGCTGGCGTCAGTACGAATTTCGGTGTCCGAAGCGTCGTCGAAGTGAGCCAGCACGGGTGCAGTTTGCAAGCGCTCACGGAGTGTGTCAAACGCATTCTGCTGTTCCTCACTCCATTCGAAGGCTAGCTATCTTTCATAAGTCGCGTGAGGGGCTCCGCTATGTGAGAAAAGCCTTCCACAAAGCGTCTGTAGTATGCGCAAAGTCCCAAGAAGCGTCTGACAGCCTTCTTATCACTGGGTCGAGGAAACGAGGCTACAGCAGTCGTTTTTTCGGGGTCTGGTCGAACGCCATTAGCACTCACAACATGGCCCAGAAATTTAAGCTCTTGAAAACCCAGGTGACATTTCTCCGGCTTGATAGTTAACTGCGCTGCACGAATGGCTTCCAGGACACTTTTCAGGCGGGACAAATGCTCTGCGAACGTGCGAGAAAACACAACCACGTCATCCAAATACACGAGGCACGTCTGCCATTTGAGTCCAGCCAGAACAGTGTCCATCATGCGCTGGAACGTAGCCGGCGCAGAGCATAGGCCGAAGGGAAGGACCTTGAATTCGTACAGGCCGTCCGGTGTCACGAACGCCGTCTTCTCGCGATCTCGCTCGTCGACTTCGATCTGCCAATAGCCAGATTTCAGGTCCAATGAAGAAAAGAATTTAGCATCACGCAGGCGGTCTAATGTGTCATCAATTCTGGGCAGGGGATAGACGTCTCGCTTTGTAAAACTGTTCAATCTGCGGTAATCAACGCAGAAGAAACGGCGGGTGTTGTCCTTTTTCCTTACTAGCACGACAGGTGAGGCCCATGCGCTTCTCGACGGTTGGATAACATCATCTGCCAGCATCTCTTCCACTTGCGTCTTGATTGCCTCCCGCTCCTTAGGCGACACTCTGTACGGGTGCTCCCGCACAGGCCTGGCGGACTCGTCCGTAATTATTCGGTGCTTCGCGACCGGCGTACGGCGCACTTTAGATGTCGTGGCAAAGCATTTGGAGAATTCGCGCACAAGGCGTATTAAAGCATCCTTCTCTGTGGTCAAGAGTTTCTGGTCGATTTCCACGGATATGTGTATGTCAGCTGTCGGCGACTCATCCGAAGTTGTCCCCAATGTGGTTAAATTGGTCACTTCGGCGACTTCCTCGATGAATGCAACGGTGGTACCTTTCGCGATGTGGCGACGCTCATTTGTGAAGTTGGTAAGCAAGACGGGTGTGCACCCATTCTGAAGGTGTACAAACCCTCTTGCGATACAGATACCCTTGTCCAGTAGCAACCGGATATTCCGTTCGGCTATACCTTCGTAGTCGACGAATGCGTCACTTCTAACGTCGACAAGTACGCTTGTGCGGGCGGGAAGCGTTACGTTGTCGTCGACAATGCGAAGGGCCGTGTCATGTCGGTCGGTGATGCTTCCGGCTATAGCTTTCTTTGTGGAGAAGGTGATTGTGGACTTCGGTAAGTCAATAACGGCCCCATACGAGTTGAGAAAGTCCATGCCAAGTATCAAATCCCTCGAACAATCGGGAAGTACTACGAAGGTGCCGATGTACGTGAAGCCACGGATCTCGACCCGCGCAGTGCATATACCGGCAGGTGTAAGTAGATGACCCCCAGCTGTACGAATTTGTAGGCCTGTCAAGGGGTGATAACTTTCTTAAGTGAAATCGCTAGAGCCTTGCTAATAACGGAGTAATCTGCACCCGTGTCGGCCAACGCAGTCGTCGAAAGTCGTCGATTCGTACAAGTAGGTCGCAGGAAGCCGGTTGGTTGGGTGGTGCAGATTTTGTTGTCACTGGGCGTCTCGTCGTTGGTATCCGGTCGCTCCCGTCGTCGTCGTCGCAATGGAGGATCTTCGAGCGATTCGTCATCAGCGGCCTCACCTCCAGGGGTCTGACTTCAGTTTCCCCGGCTTTCAGGGCTGCGCGATAGGCGGGTTGGTGGAGTTGGGCGCGAAGTGAGGACTGAAGGAGCAGCGTCGGTTAGGGGACGGTGCACGGGACTCAGAGCGTCGGTGGGGGAACATGTCGTGACGTTCGGCGAGGTATCTTGCTATCTCAGGCGGCCGTTCTCCGTTTCGTGGACGCGGCGCATTGAGTGCGAACCCACGCAAACTGGCCTGGCGGTGTGGGCACGCGCGATACACATGACCAGCCTCCCCGCAGTGGAAGCAAAGGGGTGTGCGGTCAGGATTGCGCCAGATATCACTTTTCGGGAGTTTCTCTCTTCTGAGTACAGCACGGCGGGACGTGGCGCGGCTGCATGAAGTTTACGGCGGTTGGTTGCGGTTCAACAGTGGCGATAGTAGGCGGAGGACAGTAGTGGGACTGACGAAGGGTCTCTGCATACGTAGATCTGGGCAGCGCTGGCCGTGCACACTCGTCAGCTGGTTCGGGAACCGGCACAGCCCTCCTGATTTCGTCCCTAACGAGCTCAGTAACTGACACAGTGGGACGGCGCACCTCACCATGAAGCACTGCCTGCAGCTCCTCCTGGACTATCCTCCTGACCAGTTCACAAAGGCCGTCGACGTTGCCTTCCAGCGCTGTCAGAACGTTCGTACCAGAGACGGCAGTTTCCCGGCGGCTATTCTGCCGTGCCCTTTGTTGAAGCGCCCTCTCTATCGCGGTGGCCTCTTCAACAAATTCGGGGACTGTTTTTGTCGGACCCCTCATCAGTCCTGCGAAGATCTCTTGCTTCACGCCGCGCATCAAATGCCTCAACTTCTTGTCCTCGGGCATGGATGGATCTGCGCGCCGAAATAAGCTAACCATGTCTTCGACGTACATGGCAACGCTCTCATTCGGACGTTGGTTCCTCGCCTGCAGCGCAATCTCAGCCTTTTCTTTGCGGTCCATGCTCACATAGGTAGCGAGTAGCCGCTGGCGAAAAGCCTTCCAGGAGGTCATTGCAGCTTCGTTGTTCTCAAACCAGGTACGCGCGGATTCTTCCAGAGCATAGTAGGCATTGTAAAGCATACGCTGCTCATTCCAACCGTTGATTCTCGCGACACGCTCAAACTGGTCGAGCCGGTCCTCCGCATCTTCGAAAGGTTCGCCATAAAAGGACTTCGGCACCCGTTGCTGCTGGACCAGGTACCCAAGTGTCATGGGAGTCTCAGGTGGGACCGGTGCGCTGTTGTCCCGTCATCCTGGCTCTGCGATCTGGAAGCAGCCCGTACTCCACCGGCAGACCAAGTAGGCGGCGGCTGGTCCTCTCGTGAACAGGCGTGATCGGGGTGTCCTGGAGCTTACTCGAAGCCCTTGATGCACTGGGTATCATGTACCCCGCACCTCCACCACTTCTGTCACGGTATAAATAAAACTACTAGCGGAATGGTTTATTTACACAGGCGAACTTGTGCCCACAAGCAAGCTGCGAACCTCTAGCCTTTGCCGAACTCTCGAGCTCCTCTTCCTTCTCTTCTTCTCCGTTTCCCTTTCTTCGTCGTCGTCGTCTCCACAAGTTATCAGCGGCTATCCCCTAAGTTGGGTATGTGGAGACAAGCGCGGTTGGTGAATGCCTGCCCAGGGCATGGCGTCAAAGTTCAAACTCATTACCAGCCGTGGCAATATTTTGATCCCAGTAGGTGAAGTTATCTGGTTGAGGAGTCGTGACGGGTCTCTGGTAACTGTGGAGCCATTAGAGTTCACTCTGCTTAAATGGCGTTTTTAACACATAAACGGCTTCCAACTAGTTCTAGCTTATAAGAATTTCTTAGAACAATGATACTCAAAATTGAACGAAACCATTAGCTTCCCAACAGAAACATGACATTGGAGCTTACATAACCCAGCAGCACAACGAAGACACCGTGTGTCGGCAGGCATGTAGGTTGATATAAGGGCTGGGGCTGACAGCCATTTGGAACAAAGTAAGTGTGTTAAGACTAGGCGAGTAATAAAACCTGTGCACAGGATCTTTGTCAAGAGCAAGGTAAGCACCATGGTCATCATAGGCGATATGAGGGACTCGGTCAAACTGCAGGTTATATCTTCATTCAAACAAGCTCCGCACAATAGGAAGAAAATTCAGAACCCAGAAGCGCTTAGTTTTGTTTTAAGGAGCAGCTACCTTTTTTATCAGTATACATGTGTTATTCACTCTGTAGAGGTGGATTACCAGCGGATCTTTTTGCAAACGAGGGAAATGGACACGCCACAGCATTCATGTAAATATATGAGCAATTTTATTCCGCTCTAGCGTTGACGGCAGTCATACCTAGAACAGACACACACCCAGAGGCACTCACTTGTATTTTTTTCCCAGTTATCCAGATAATGGTGCCTATTTATAACAAATATACTCAAAATGCGTATCCTGGGGATGAGACATGTAAGCTTGAGGTCTAAGTCATGTTCTGATTATGCAAATGGCGCCTACTATTTACTAATTTACTATTTACTAATTACTACTATTTACTAATTTACTAATATACGAAACCGCAGTTAACAAATGATGCGCAATGTTTGCGGTCAAAATCATGTTTTCTTCAACGTGCGATCCTAGGAGTGACCGCGTCCTATTGAAGAAGAAGCGGACGTACTTTTTCCAACGCCTTGCTCTTCAACCACACGTACAGCTTGAGAAATTTGTGCTAGAGAGACCAGATACACAGAACCATGGCCTTAAAACCTTAGTTTAAAGCATGAAATCGGGTGGCTGAGAGAACGAGACAGCTAGAGAAAGCCACTTCATTAAAAAGCGAGGTCAACACGTCTGAAGAGACGAAATAAACGAGCGCTGGTCCTGAGCTTTTTCCTTCTGTTTTGGTGAATATCTCGCGAATTTATGTCTTTTTCATACAAGCACCAACTTTCTGAGGAACAGATTTTTATGCTATTCCCTACCTTGCGCAATCTCCGGAGTTTAATTCCTCTCCGAATAAAAATCGAATGAAGCATTTCAAAAGAGTGCATCTTCTATAACAATGACATCGAATCAAAAAATAATTTGATTCCTGCCCCACCTCGCAAAGAATTAGTTTTTATTTTTAATGGGTAAGTTCTGGTGAAGAGAGCTTACGGGGAAGATTCACCCGCTATTTAACTGCTTTTGATTGAAGAACATAGCCACATGCTGGCCACTCTGACGTGTTCCCATTGTTTGCATTGTTTCGGTTAGCAATGACTATCTCTGACAGACATCGTACCTCTTGCTACAGTTGATGTGCCCAGGAGAAGTAAAGTCGTCTAAGCCGAATTCTTTGGCTACTTTGCCTAATAACCATTCTCCACGTGAACAGTGTATGTACTTCACTGTGTAAAGAAACACCTCCTAATAGAAACTACTTTCAACCGCTAAATGTCACCCAAAACAGAATTATCTTTAAAATATACAATTATTCTTCAAGCGATTATTACAGCTTCTTCGCTGGCCTCTGTTATTTACCACATCTTCCAAGCGTTTATTTTGGTCTATTAATAGTGCTCTGGTATTTCTCGTTTTGCAGAAACCGGGGGTCCTACTTGGAAAAATGACTGTGATTCACCTGCTGTGTTCTTTAGCCTTGGTTGGATTGGCCAGTTCTCGGGCATGCCTGTCTTCCCGGCCCAAAGGCAAGTACAAAAAAATGTCCTCAGCGATCCTAAAACACAGCTGTACCTTCTTGTACATAAAAACTTGGGAAAATTGTTGTAGTCAATTGGGAATCTAAGAATTCCATGTCACAATTACTGTTGCCGCAGTAACTGTTTCCTATGCATTCCACTGCATCTTTTTTACTAAAGAGATGCCCTTCAGACACCTGCACTTCAAACAGAATCTTCGAAATCATAGCTTTTGAACATATGTCGCGCATTGAATTCTCTACATCTCAGTTCCTCAAGATTTAATGCGAATCTTTTCCTAGCCGTAATTGGAAACTGCAACAACGTATTGAAAAAAAATATTTCTATTATCTATTAACATTATATAGCAGTTTGTAGCATACTTTAGTAATTCCTAAAGCCTTATATTGTTTCCAGTGTGCACAGTCATCAACAATTAAACGTGATCGCGAAAATATGAATGAAAACAATGATGTAGCGCTACTTCGTTTCGTGCAGACAGAATTGACGCCTGGCTTTATTACAGTCACAAAATGGCGAAATGTGGTTTTCTATATATACTAGTGGTACGCCATTATTGAGCCTCAACGAACAGTATTTTTCAATTTTTTGTGTTCTGCTTCACACGCCCGTGTTCAAATTGTATTTGGCCATGACTGTACAACTCAGATACGAGCACAGCAATCATACACAAAAGCACTTTCGATCCCTCTGGTGACAATGTGTTAAAGCAGTATTATTTCCCCTTTCAAGGCACTTTAGGAAAATAAGTCAAACAGTTTGTTAACTTGTATCAACTAGCAAGTGTTCTAGACTGTGAGAGGCTTTTAACTTGCACACAATAATGTGAGCAACGCCTGTTATAATCGTTTATATCCGCGCCGTTATTACTTATAACATGGTCCTCGCGTTTTATATTGCTCTGTTGTAACCTGTTATTTGGTTTCTAAAAACAAAATGTTTACATGAGCTTTAAGCTATACAAAACGCATACCAATGGTGCTCAAAACACGATACTGTAAAGAATAAACGTTTAGAAGATTTTTGTTTATGCGCGAAAATACTTCATCCCACGCGCGGAGATCATTTCACATTGCTTAATTTACTTGCGAAGCAAGGCCGTCGTGAGATCTCAGGAACCTGGGTCTGTAAGCGGAAAATTGATTGGTAGAATGTAAAAGAAATGCCTCAGCAGAGCTCCAGTCGGCTGCGAAATCCTCACCGTATACCCAGCTGCGCGAATTGGCTATGTCAGCAGCATCAGGTGTCAGAAGCTCATGGCCGATTCAACAATACAAATGTGGCCACGAAGTCTATTCTTCTCCATCGCTAAGAGAAAGCACTGCGTGCTTGGTTAGCGCTGCTTGCAAAGTAGCTGAACTATACTCTTGGCTGCAACCTTTAGTGTTTGCGTCGTCATCTCTATAACTTGTTTTAGGATCACCATACACAATCATGTACATTGGCCAGGAATTATGACAGCAGCCGGGCGAAGCTTGCTTCGTTCGACCCACTTATTTCTATTTCGCCCATAGGTTAACATCCCTACCCACAATTGGCTGCAACAGCCATCTAAATGCAGTACGCATGCTTGATTCCAGACTTTGTGTGAATCCCACAACAATTTCTTCCCGTCATATTCGGCTGCGATATCATACTGCACCATAATACCTACATAAAACTTCCGGCCGATTCAGCAGTGGCGGTGGCACCAGTCGCCAGAGGATCATCACAGATTGATCAATTCCCGGTTGCAGTGACATGAAGATACCCACCGACAGATTTGCTTTGAAAACTAAACGAGCATTGAAGCTCGCGAGTTCCGGCAAAATGGGGGAAAACTTGGTTTCCCGACTAACGTCTCCAAACACATTACACTGACACAGCGGCTGCAATATTGTTCATGTCTCATTCGTTAGACCAAGTTTTAACCAACAAAGACACCTTTGTTCCGCTACTCGGTAATGCTTTCGATGAGCGCACAGGTTAATTTATGGCAGAGAATTTGCCTTAACCTTGTTAGTTACAACCAGTCATAGAAAATGAAGCACTCATGGTGGAAATAGTGTGCATAGTGTCAAACTTCGCCAACCCCCACTATAGAAAACATGCCGAGATGAGGGCTACAACGGTGCTTAACCTCCTGTTCAAAACAACCCTCACGTACATTGAATTGTTCTAAATCAGCGTTCTAGCGCACCGAGTCCTCGATCTCTAATCGGCTCAGCACTAAGACCTGCACGCCTTCTCCGGGCACCACCCCACTCATCTCTCCAAAACATCGAAGGAGCTAACAAAGAACTGGCGGGCTTCCTTATCCCGTAATATTCGATACAGCTCAGCTTCTTTTAAACCCAAGGCATGAATCGGCCATTTGCCATGAAGACATCAGCACCCATTACAAATTAGCCGACTCAGGTATCCCTCAGTGCGCCTCTCACTCCTAACGTGGTATTCAGCGGCAGGGTGGCTAAAGCAGTCGGATGAAATCTACCATGAAATCTGCCCCCTCACCCATTTCGATAGATACACTGACATATACACGTGTACTCTGAAATTCACCAACCACTCAGGGCACACAGATTATTCCTTTAGACGCAAGAGGGTTGGGATGCATCCCCATCCACACGGCCCCAAGGCAACCGCCGCCGTTTGCGCTTCCATGGATAAGCTTCCCCGATGGGGAGCAACTTGCCCGCTTGGAACGGCGACGTCACGAATAATTCTCTAGCTTGAAGGGCTTCCAAAGCCACATTTTCCCTGGCGGCAATTTTCACCTCTAATCACGTGCCGGTTATGTGTGCGTGATTCAAGCGCACGCAGGCTTCATGCGCTCACCGACGACATGACCGCGGTGCTTGTGGGATACTTAAACGTGGTCGTCTCGCTGCCCATGCCACCCGACTGTTGCCCTACTTGTTCGAGAGGTTGGCGATAGCACAGATATCCGGATTCCTAGTAGACGGGAGAGAAACGGTAGAATAAAGTTTGAATGCTTCCAAATTTCATAAGGTAGTTGGCTAAGAAGTGTGCCCAATGGGGAAATAAAAATAAACAAGTTTTCTTCATACATTCTTTGAACTGCGCCAAGTTTCCGCGTTCATACTTCTTTATAGCGTCGAAGGGCACCAAATTTTTCTTTTAAATATACCCCATGTGAAACGAAAACTTCTCGCAAATTCCCATCCGTGCCAGTATTCGTTCGTACACTCTACTAATGTTGTTTTCCCCTGCTAACTGATAAATCTATTCTTTTCAGGAAATTACAATATCTGCAATTCAACTGTGTGTCTTCAAAGAGGTATGCCTTACTTTGTGCTTTAATCACTTATTTGCTTATGGCTAAAATTTACCGCCTACTTAAAAGAGGCCTCGGCGATGCTTTTGTCTGCAAGGTGCGAAATTTCTCGGTAATTCGAAAGCTCCACATTTCCCCCTGCATTGCACGGAAGCTGATTTGAAGCTTCTGGCGCATTATTACAAACAAAGACACAATAGTTAAGGGCTAACGTAATGTGGACGTTGTTGCGTAACCTAATATACATATATTTGCGTATAAGCGCTAATCTGGTTAGTTTGTTGCCCGCCTTCATGGTAAACATCAATTACGCATTAGACCTAAAAGTAGGAAAACCTTAACGAAACAACTATGCGAGTTACAGGCAGCCTAGTCCGGCATTACGAAATATTCCACATACCACTGTCGCTCCAAGAAATCTCACAGGTTCACAGTTTGTTGCCGTTTATTCGCCTTCAAGGTAACCATCAATTAGATGCCTCGCAGCTTTTTAGACGGAATAATCTAAAAGTAGGAAAACCTTAATCAATGAAACAACTGAGAAAGTGCGAGTTACAGGCAGCCTAGTCCGGCATTACGAAATATTCCACATACCACTGTACAAGCTCAAAATTGATTTACATTATGAAAAATTTTCCTACTAACCTTCACTGCCAATTTTACATTTGTCACAGAACCTGAAAAATCACATTCAAATTCCTTCCATAATTTCATCTGCTTTTCCCCGGCGCTACCTCGCAGGTCGCCTGTGACAAAACAATAGTTAGCCCAATGTATCATCTTATGGGTGTCTATGGCTACACGTAATTACAATAGGTGTACACAACGCGAGGACTATTTTGACTTCAGGGGAGACGTGCGGTGCAGTTGCGCTTGTCTTCTCGTCGAAGTAATCTGGACTGGAATAATAAAAAACGAATGCGAATATAAGAAACAAGATGCACCAGTAAGGCAGTTCTTTATAATTATCGTCAGTGGAGCCACAAAAGTTTCCCTTCAAGGAATGTAGGCAGCCTTTCTAATCCAATGCATTTTTTAGTTCTGGTTGGATATCGCTGCCCATAACACTTATGAACAAAGATTTCTATTTCTGGTAGTATGGAAGGCGTGGTTACATAATAAATTCGGCTTTGTTTGACCATTTTTGGGTTGGTGATTTTTTTTTAATTCAATAATTTATAATTCCAGTGACCCCATATCTTTCTCAACCGCAACCTGTGTATACATTTTCTCCTCGACTAGCCATATTTAAGTATACTATTGAGTCAGTTACAAAGACGGCTTTGCATAGTCGTGAGAGTTTTCTTGCCTTCAAAGTAAAAGTTTGTAACCTGCCGTAGCTTTACGTCCCTGAAAAAACTCAAGATCCCAAAAGAAGACTCATATTTTCTATGCATTATTTCTGTGTTGGATTCTTGTAATCTTGTATTTGTATATCGTAATGCGCGTATTTCGGCTACTTTAGTGTAGAGGCTCGCCGGATTATACAAAATTGAAACAAACAAGGCACAGAGTAACTTTAATTCAATTGGACGATGGCAAAGTCGTACAGAATTTCTCTGGCATTTATTTTTTGCAGCGAGAGAGATTACGGCTTCACTCAACAAAAGTGCCAACCCTTGCGACGATTTTTATGCGTACGCTTGCGGTGGGTGGAGAAAAAATCACACTATACCTGACAGCAGATCTTCGTACGATACATTCATGATACTCAGTGACAAACTGAGGGCTACTCTTCGGGGTAATGTACCCATTTTGCAACCTTCTTTATCACAGTAGCAACTGTCATTGTTGAAGTAATTTTTATTCATATTTTCTTCCTTGCGTCTATGGTGCGCGAAAACAAATGGAACCAGCCGACGCCAACTCTGTTACAGTGGCGTGTACTATGAGGAATGTCACGTTAAACTACGGAGCGTACGCCTGTAAAGAGCTGCTCATTTGCAGGTCTCCTTATGCCTGTTTGAGGAAAACGTTAGTATAGCGGCACGCACAAGCTGGCAGCTGATTTGTATATGGTAATGCTTGTGACATATCTCGAGCCGCTGATAGCTCATTCATCTTGGTGGAGCAGATGGGTCGTCTTGATTTTAGGAAGGTGAAAGGCAGTGTGATATGGGGTTTTATTTTGCTAACTTTAGTTTCTCTTTGGCAGATGAGTGTGAGATAAAGACGTGTAATGCGGGTATTTTGGGGGTTTTTAGTTATAGGCCTAAAGAACTTAATATCTCATACCCAGCTTTATACTGCTATCGAAGTGCAAATATTTTTTTTAATGTACAAAATCAATTTTATGCAAACATATTTGAAAATACTACCCTACGAATTGCTAGCATAATTTTATATAGTTTTCTATATTCTAAATTATCTGTACGATAATTCAATGGCTCTAACTCGTGGAAGACGCTCCATTGGGAATTTACAAGTCATTCTCTTAAGCTGATAAGACAATGTTCTCTTTCTGTACGTGAATGTTATTACACGAGACCAAAAACCGGCCTAAAGCCATAGGCCATCTTTGATATAGACTTTGAAATTGTAGCGATGACAAAGTTGTTTCTTCAGTACTTTTTTGTGTAGTCGGAACTTATACCCTGCTTCTGCGCGACGTGGCTGGCACAGCAGAAATTTTTAACTGCGTAAGAAAGGAAATTCACGCCGTGACAGTATGGTATATTAAGCTGCTATGGTGCGAGTCATAACATCCGGTATTCCGCACAACACTCCAACATCGCTCCCCAGGTACGTGAGAAATATGTTACCTCTACAGGCACAGCATTTCCCAAGCGTTTTGGGTAACATAAACTGCAATAAAAGCGAGTAAAAAGTTTGTTGAGCTACGCACCTGCGCCATCCGCCAGGGATATTGCATTGGCTCTTAGATTGATTGTAGGGCTTAACGCGCCAAACGCAACGCAGGCGATGAGGCGAGCGTAGTGGAGGGCTCTGGATTAATTTTGACCACCTGGGAATCTTTAACGTGCGCCGAAATCTCGACCACACGGGCGTTTTCGCTTTTCGCCTCCATCAGAAAGGCGGCCGCCACGGCCGCGAATCGAACTCGGGACCTCGTGCTCAGCAGCCCAACGCCTTAGCCACTGAGACGTTGCCTCTTGGAGTCTGAAATAACGCACTATCTTTCTATCAGCTAAATGCCTATTCTTTAAGAAACCTTTAACGCTTGCATTAGTCAATAATTGATAAGGAAAGCCCTCGTAGCTTGCAAACAAAGCCAATTTCATGCAGTGAGCTACAAATACGTAGATACAAGCATTCCCACGTGGCAATGAAACCCGGACTCCTTGGTTCACCTCTCAGTCACTTGGATCACCTGGCAGATCATACTCTGTCGTATCGTCGAGGTTTGATAAGACACTCAATTTAAACCAGACATCATGTATGTTAATGGAAGGAACAATTTTTAGACACATGCTATAACGACGCCCCGTTCGTCGCTGGCCGTGTGGTGTGTGGCAAAATTGTTGTGAAACAAGTAATGTGGGTTCACTAGAACCTAACCCCCCCGCCAAACATCAGCGCACATAACACAGTTTGGCCTTTTACCCACGGCCTGAATCACTCAACCCGCCTGAAACAAGCCATGGTCACTCGCATCCCCATCAAACAAAGGACGATCGCTACTTCTCTACCACGTCTTTTAGAACTTCCTACTGCTTTGTCCGCCACCAGTGATTACGAAGGCTTCACAGTAATTAAAAACTAGCAAGCCACTTGCTTGAACTTCCTGATGCAAAGTGGATCAACCATGCGATATCGGTATTCTGCAAACCTTGTGCAGCCCCCGGAACAGCGCGTCACCTGAACCTCACGTCAGAGCGGTTCTCCCGTTAATACGTACTGGGCGATTTGCTTAGGGGGTTAAGAGCCCAATTTGTTAAGACCCCAAGAACCCTCAAGCCTTTTCCTTTTCGACCATACAGTGAAATCCTCTCCCAGTATTGCAGCGAAATGTAGCGCCCACCTCCACCACCATCTTCTATGCTTAGGTGACCGCAGTTCGTTGGTTTGAAACTTCCATCCTCTTTCCATTCTGATACAGCTCTTGTACGCCGCGCGGCTTGGAGTACTACTGTTAGTTCATTTACCACACACACACATTCGTGCTGTCTGGGCCTTCTGTACCCTCAGCGCCACGACGAAGCTGCAGGGAACCGCTAAGGTCGTGCTCCTAAGTCGGGCAACAACCCAGGCCTTATCTAAGAGCAAAAGGCTGCCAGCAGGTTTTCCCCCTCCCGCTTTGGCCCAGCTTCCTGCAACCTACCCTCTGATTCCGGTAGACCTCAAACCGCCATAGAAACCAATTTTACCCCTAAAGAAGCTTGATGCAAGTGATTGACGGGCGCCCTCCTATTAGAATTCGTATCACATGGGCCATTTAGCGCAATATTGAGAGTACTATAAGAGAGGTGTAGCATCATAAATGAGGTGTCGGTCTCAGGAGAGTTTGTATATTTAACTCAAACACGCGGCCGTATCTCACCTTTCGAAGTTTAGAAAAGACCCCAGAACGCCGGCTAACCAACATCAAACTTCGCCAACATCCACTAAGAAAAACATGCCGAGATGATGGCTACAACGGTGCTTAACCTTCTGCTCAAAACAACTCTCACGTACATTCAATTGTTCCAAATCAGCGTTCTAGCGCACCGTGTCCTCGATCTCTAAACTGGCTCTGCAATTCGACCTGCACGCCTTCTCCGGGCAACGCCCCACTCATCTCTGCCAAACATCGAAGGAGCTAACAAAGCACTGGCGGGCTTTCTTATCCCGTATTATTCAATACAGCTGAGTTTCTTTTCAACTCAAGGCATGAATCGGCAATTTGGCATGAAGACATCAGCACCCATTGCAAATTAAGCCGACTCAAGTATCCTTCGGCACGCATCTCACTCCTAACGTGGCATTCAGCGGCATGGCGCCCAAAGCAGTCGGATACTTTACCTAACCATAAAATCTTCCGACGCACCCATTTGGATAGGCACGCTGACCAATATACGTGTACTCTGACATCCACAAACCACCCAGGGCACATAGATTAGCTCTTTGGACTCAAGAGGGTTAGAATGCTTGGATTCTCAGATGTAATACACAGGTTAAAAGGCTACGTCCCTCAGCCTGAATCTGCCGCAACTGCCGATATGCTCCCAGCTTTCGTTTGATGGGGAGTATTTTTGAGCCGTACGCCTATACAGTTTTCCCTTCATGCTGTGGGTCAGCATTATCTCCCCACTAATCAGCTAGCTACTTAAACTAGAGGTTCAACAAACGTTACACCTGCCGTCAAGTGTCGCTAATACCACCAGAAAAGCAATCGTAATCACAGGCATTACTCGTTGTAGGTGAACGGAACGCGATAAAACGCGAAATAACTGACTCCAACGCAGCTGTCTGATGTTGGGCAAAACGGTGGCACACTCCAAGCTACTATTGTTTAAAAAATATGGGGAAGAAAAAGTGCCCGAACTTCATTTCAGTCTATGTCTGTCTTACGGATGTTCCACAGGATATTGCGTTGGAATTCGAGATCACGCGTAAAATTACGTAACACTGCTACTACAAGGAAAGTGCGAGCAAGAAAATGCTTCTTTTGTTATCTCTGAGAGAGTGATTATTTTCCTCTCTGGTGCAGTGAATTTATTCGCTCTGCCTTTATGAATGTTTCAGATAAGAAATTTCGCATGCCCGTTTTCTACGAGATCATCTGTAAGTGTCACTCAGTATTGTTTATCTTGTTTACAGACATTCTAGGAAACATGTCGATCGTTAAATACGGGAAACAGAACGTCACAGACAAAGTTGCCGTGCTGTACAAGGCTTGCTTACGTACGTAATCTCTGACTTTTTTTATTGAAAATTTTCAAGCTGCACTCTAGATCATCAGATTATATCACAAGCATTCTACGAATGAAAATGTTGTACAGGTAATGAACTTACCGTTTAGCATTTCACCCCAAGTTTTTATAGGTTGTTTTGGGTCTGCAGACTTTTGAAAAAATATAAGATGCTTCATTGCTGCTTCCTGATAAGTTGTTTAGCCGAAACCGATGAAATCATATGAAGTGAGCGTATTTGACCCACTTTTACTCAGAAATCCGTTGCCCTCAAGCCTCCAAGACCCAAGCACTCGATTATATTCCAGGAAGCTTGAATATTGAAATGTGTGCATCGTCCAATTGCTTACGAAAAGCCCTTCTATTGTGAAATTGCGCGGTCCTATTGTGCGCAACGTTCTAGATAAACAAAACGTCAAGAAAAGAACTTACGCTTTTGAAATGGATGAGTTGAGGGACCCCGCATTGTTAAACGACCTAGTTCGAGATGATCCTGACTTGGTTAGAAGCCAATTCTTGAAATATTGATTGCAGTCCTTGATACACATCCCAATGCAACGGGCCTTTTTATTTGTTACTAAAAATCTTTAACGCAACTTTTCAGTGGATGTGTTCATTTTGGTGCAACTAAAACTTGAACGATATATACCATTTGACCACAAGCTGAGGAAACGTTTAGGCAACGACGTACTTGTAGGTTCATCGGCCGAGAACAATTACAAGAAAAAGTATTGGAAACAAGCTATTAAACAAAACTTAAGACAGGATTTTGTAATTTCCAGAACATTCATAAAAATGCCTATGAAAGTGTTATAAAATTACTCGCAAAAACAGTGTTCAAACGTATCCTTCATTCATACTATTCGATGGAGGTTTTTGGTTCCTGTGTGCTGGACATGCTCGGTTGTTTTTCCGTCTGCACAAATACTCAAACCAGATCTTTTCTGCTTTTGGAAGATTTATTTGTGAGGCATTCAGGTCATCTTTCGTTCGACAAGTGCCAAGTGTGAAAATTTTTTCGTCGACTTTCTTTCTGCCTTTCCAAATTGTTTATCTGCTTAGGTATCACTTACCACATCCTCCCCTTTGCATTCCAAGGTTTTCCGCACTGTCAATCAATATTTGTCTAGCAATACCTTAATGTGGCCAGTTGGTTCGACATGGTCACAAGGTTTAAAGACGCAAGAAAAAACGCGGACACTAGAAGAGAAAAAAGTTGGCGCTATATACAATATATATATATACATATATATATATATATATATATATATATATATATAGATATATTATGCCAGTTCGATCGATATAATATATATATATATATAGATTTCGATGAGTTTTGCAACGGGCCAGAAGAACGGTCAGGTAACGATAAGAACAACTTTGCGGTTAACTTGTTTATTATAAATTATTCCCACAGTCAAAGGGGAACTCGAAACTGTGGACAATTTTATAAACAAGAACCGTTTGTCTTACTTGATTACCTGACGCGAAGATACCGATATATATATATATATATAGAATATATATCATATATTAATATTCTATATATGATATATATATATATATACTAATATATATATATATATTAATAGATATATAATATATATATATACAATAGATAATATATATGCCGTTGCGATATAAATATCGACATTCGCAAAAGCGAAAGCGTGGGTTCGGCCCACTCGGGCCGTGGTATCTTCTTCTTTCTTCTGTATTCTCTGTATTTTTGAAAAAAAACGGAACTTCATTAACCTAAGTAAAAAAAAAAAAGAGAGCCTAACCACACCCTAAGCTCCTTGGCGTTTTAGACTGCCCGCCAGCCTTGTATAGATATATATTATTAGAACTTCGTTTTTAAAAAAACAGTTAAAAAAACGAGAGGGCTAGAGCTGATTTTGTACACTTTGCAGACTTTTGTCGGCACTGAGGTTGTCCTTCTCGCTGAAGTAACTGCGCACCGTTTTCAAACCGAATACGGCTGAGCATATGTGGGCCCCAGAGACGGCACCTCTTCCTCCTTGTCGTCGCCGCCATCTTTCTCGGAGAGTTCGTCCCGTGCCGGCGCTTCTTCATTGAGTGATTCGGCCCTGTTTTTAAAGGCAATAGTCTTTCGTTGGCTACTTAAACCGAGATATTTTGGTCTGTCTGTCTGTCTGTCCGTCTGTCTGTCTGTAACTCGATTCAGCCACCCAGCCAAAGTAAAATGCTTACTGCGCAATAGTCTTGTATACTCACAGTTACATGCTAACGTCTGAGCCCGGTTTATATGTTCATACTTGTCAACTTTCTTAAACAGGAACATGGCATTACGCAAATATAGGACAGAAAATTAGTACAAAAAGGATATATGCAGTGTTTTTTTATTTAAAAAATCATAGACGCTTGGTTTTTTATAGGAAATGATATTTTACATCTACTGCAGAAAACCGCTGCCTGCGGTTCTGTTGCCCGAGCCACCTCCTGGCGGCATGTGAGAAATAACGCGGCAACAGCAAAGAAAGGTTCCACTAGCTGGGTTTCACATTCTACTTGGAACGCACGTGAAGCACAGCAACGCGGTTCTATAAACATTGAAATCGGCCGCCTCGATTCACGCATGTCTCCGCCGTACTGCAACGCAGGCCTTGAGGAACCCCGCCTGTAGCAGTGGAACGCGGTTAATTGAAATCTCATTGAGATAACCTTTAGTGTGTTTACCTCTGGATGAGCGCGACGAAACAGAAACAGCATGAGAGGTAAGCGGGAAAGCAAAGAGGGGCATTTCCTTTGTAAATGTATACAAAGACTATCGTCTTTTGACGACATTTGCAACGAAAGGGGCAGATACGCGGCTACTTTATTTACAAGGTTAGCGTTTTGGCCGTCGGGACGTCATCGAGCAGGCGACGTTGGCTAAAAGCAGCCGCGTGACCAAGTACTCCGGCAAGCCCAGCACTGCGGGAAATGCCCAGCACTGCGCCCTCACCACACGCTTCCCATCGTACCATAGGGCTCTCCAACTTTTTCAATGGGCCCGCAACTCAAGCTTATGCTACAGTGGCTGGAATATTCTAGCCACTGTACACTGTAAACGCAAACTAGCCGGAAATGGAGTTTTAATCAAGTAATGTGCCCTGAAAAGTACTTATAGCAAAAAATGTACTCCCTAGGCATGGTCTAAACAAGTGGACGAACCTCCATGGTAGTACCGTTGCCCATCCGGGTAGCAAAAGGGAGGATTTAGAACGACATAACACCATTTGTGAGATGGCGTTCGGTCCCTTGTAAACAACCACGTCCACAATAAACTCCCTATCTGGGGTAATCATCTCAAGCGGGCGGTCGCCATGTTAGTCTTGTGTTGTTTCCGTGTGTCAGCACTTCAACCGTGGACTAATGCTAATTAGAACGAGAAAGCAGGACGTGACAGCTGCATGCAGCTACAAAACCGATACCGTACGTATACCCGTATAGATGCTTCAGCCAGCGCGATCACAGGCAGACAGCGCGGCCGTGTTGTTTCAATCTGTTTATTTTGGCGGTAGGTGTTGTCAAACTCTGCTGCTAACAAAGAGACAGTTCTCGCCGTTGCAAACAATTGCAATGTTCATCTGCTTCGCTGCTTGCGCATATATAGACAATTTAAATTCTCGTGCCAGCGCGCCAACGCACCCGACTGCAGCGACTCAACTTGCCCTGGCGGCACGACTTGCTGCCCGGATGTAAACAACCTCCGTGCTATCAATGCAGCGCGGCCGGTGACTTGGTTCGGCCGGAGCTTCAAGCGCCCGTCTCGCTTGGGCCATCATTTTTTTTTATTTGAGAAGGACTAGTAGTGCCATTTGGTGGAAAGATTTTTATGTGCCCCTGTCACACGACGAACGGCCGCTAATAACATTTGGATACGGCGACAGCTGTGGACAGCTCGCTGGTAAGTGCTCTTTCATCAGTCGATGCGTTTGTCAAACGTTTGGATAGGGTTAACAACTGCGAAGTACCCGTGCCGCACACAGCACGTACACGCACGGGCAAAGAAAAAAGCGCACACTCGTTTTATTGTACTTGTTTGTGGCTTTTGGGGTATGCTTCACATTCTTTTGTAGGCCGGTTTGTAACAGGGCATTCGATATGAAATCGTTTGTCGCGCGCGGCGTCGTTTCAAAGCAACGTGACGTTTACTCAGGTAGCCGAATCGCCTCCGACAGCGGTGCATCGTCGGGCCCGGTCGGTGAATATTGTGGGACTTGCAAAGAAAAAAGCGCACACTCGTTTTATTGTACTTGTTTGTGGCTTTAGGGGTATGTATTCGCATTCTTTTGTAGGCCGGTTTGTAACAGGGCATTCGATATGAAATCGTTTGTCGCGCGCGGCTTCGTTTCAAAGCAACGTGACGGTTACTCAGGTAGCCGAATCGCCTCCGACAGCGGTGCATCGTCGGGCCCGGTCGGTGAATATTGTGGGACTCTGCCTCTCATATGAATTGAACTGCTCGTGTTTCTTTTTAGTTAACTGCTTCTACTTTGTAATATCTATTTGTTAACGCTCCTGATGGCTTGCCTGTCCAAATAGTCTTTGTGTTGTTTTCGTTCAAGGCTCTGACTCCTTGAGCCTTTGTGTTGTTTTCGTTCAAGGCTCTGACTCATTCTTAGCGCTCTGGTCGGCGAAAGCCGCAGATCAGACGGCCACCCTCTTCGAAAACTGTGCCCTGTAGATTCGGTGGGGTTGTTTGCTCGCTTGAGTCGACTCTTCACATCTAACAGCGTACCCTATTAAGGAAACGGTGACATGCGTAAAACATTCTATGAGTCTATTGATTGATTGATTCTGGGGTTTAACGCGCCCGCGCAACGCAGGTGATGAGGCGCGCCGTAGTGGAGGGCTCCGGATTAATTTTGACACCTGGGGATCTTTATCGGGCGCCGATCTCGTACACACGGACGTTTTTGCTTTTCGCCTCCATCAGAAAAGCGGCCCCCGCCGCGGCCGGATCGAACCCGCGACCTCGTGCTCAGCAGCGCAACGCCTTAGCCACTGAGCCACCGCGGCGGGTGCTATGAGCCTATCGAACGATTAAATGCATATAGTGTGGACCACGACGGCGACGTGGTTCGAAACCGAAATGTTTTTATTCCCTTTCGGATGATAATGAGGGGTCTGTATACAATCGGGGCCGTCAGTCGCCAGCTAAGGCCACGTAATTAAAAACCAAATTCATGCCCTTATGGAGGAGAACAGAGTTTGCCGTAGCATGACACAAGTCTGCCGGGCATAA
The DNA here is from genome assembly GCA_013339765.2 of Haemaphysalis longicornis. Taxonomy (NCBI): domain Eukaryota; kingdom Metazoa; phylum Arthropoda; class Arachnida; order Ixodida; family Ixodidae; genus Haemaphysalis; species Haemaphysalis longicornis. The sequence goes on along the minus strand of CM023453.1, from coordinate 132,917,937 downwards.
AAAAGGATATCATTTTTTAAAGAACAATGCACACACTCTTCTTTTGTTGGTAATAACTTTGTCATAATCAATAGTAAGACCATACACAAAAATTACTCGATTTATCTGACACTCGATTTTGACTCGGAGCTTGCAGCTCCAAAAAGTGCACTGTGGTTTTGCGTGACGGAAACTTCTACAATCACGGTAAATTAACTAAGGCAGGTGTGTGTGGCATGCAGCGTTGGTAAGTTTGCGAGAATAGCGTTTCCATTTCAGCTGTTTTTTTTTGTTGCCATGCAATCACAAGTAATTTGGTGCCATGAACGAGGTTTACGTTAGCTAACAAGGCTGTAGTAACGGTTGCGGCTACAAATGACCTTATGCACCAATCACGCTTGTCAGCTCGGTGACACAGAATATTAAGGTGTCAGAATACGGATGACTGAGTCGCCTAGTTTATTACTACTGTAAAAAAAGAAAGTGTTTTCTGACCCAGTGAAGGACTTTCCTGTATGACTAGCTGTGTTATGACAAATGACCATACTTGATGAGACAAGCCGTAACAAATTAGCTTTGGATGTAACACCAGGAGGGAAATAGGTGGAGGTATCTGCAAGTATAACTGAAACAGTGGGTGCCTGTCCGGCATGAATTCATTATTTGCTGACACGATTTTCTTCTGCAGATCCTGATACATGATCGAGTTGAATGACTTCATAGATCTTAAGGCAGGATAGGCTGTGCTGTACAAGGCAAGGCTGCATTCGGAAACCAAGTTGGCCCCTCCAGCAGAAGTGAGTATTGCCACGGCTTGCAACAGCCGTCCAGCTCGCAAAAGCTGCACTTTTCTATGAAAGTGAGCCACCATGGTAGGGGAGAGGCAGTGTAAGGGTTTGCATCTTTAACTGTGTGCCCACTCACTTGAATAGATGCAAGCTGGCATCTTAAAGCAGAGAACAGCAGTTAACAAAATCATGCAATACCAAAGTGTTTTTCAGTCAAAAACAAAAACTAATCTATCAACCTACAGAGACTTGCATTTTATCTTCACTGTCATTTAAAGTTGTGCTCGAGTATATTGTGCGGAAGTAATATCTTTTTTATTGCTGCAAAAGCCACGACGGTAATGTACTGGCACTTGGTTTTATGAAGCCTTTGCATTCCTATATTTAGGTACTGGAATTCGCAGGGAACCTGGCCTTACAATTTTATTACTGTACCGAATTTTAAGTTCATTTAACCATAGTGTCTGTTTTGAATTTTACGTGTGGGGCATTTTTTTTCTTTTTTGCTTTTTCAGGCAGATGTTCCTCTGACTCCCTGCCTGTATTCCGTGAACGGGGAAGTTAGCCTCCACATCGATGGCCAGCGTGTCTTGACTGCATCATCTTTACTGGGAGGACTGTGTAGTCTGTTTGCATCGTTCTGGGTTTTCAACATTCAATATCCCAAGAAGGCACACAGAGCTCTAACGTTTGTGGAACATGCCTTTTTGGACCTTGCCTGCACCAAACCACGTGTGAAGGATTTAGAACTAATTAACTTTTATCGCATCAATATCGCTTCACTAATATTTGTTTTCAATCCTGTAATCATTGGATAGTAGTCAAAAAAATTCCGTATTATATTTCTGACTTTTCTCTTTTTTTTTTACTGAAAAGGGGATATTTGATGGGCCGTTCTGTATGCTGATAATACAGCTATCTTTCAGTGAAGCAATAATATTAACAAACTAATTTAACTTGAAACAATTATCTAAATAATATTGGCAACTGGTGCGAAATGAATCAACTAAAAATTATCCGAAAAACACGAATTTCATGGCTTTTTGTTCTCACTCTAAAGAAGCTGTCGCGATACCACCCATGTTCTATATCATTGCAATTAACCCGTCAGACTCGGTCACTTTTCTTGGCGCATTTGTGTCTTTATCAAAACGCACTGGTATTTTCCGCAGCATATTTTTCGTTCTTTATATTACTCATTTATCCATAGCCATCTCACTGCAGTCTGTCTCCTACATCATTTATCTCTTGTGCCTTTACCACCTACAAAATGCTTGTTACCTTTCAATATCAAATCGTTGCACAGCTCTCGCTTATTTCACGACCAAATTGAAAAATTGTTTTGTTGTTGTAAACCACTGCAACCATTTTTTCTTCACTTTGTGTACTTAGTACTGATGTCTACTGATAAGTTCTGATAAATACTGACGCGTTCTCGATCCTCTAGTATTATATAATGATTTCACTTACCATGCGGTTGTGGTTGTGCCTATCTGTTTTTCAAGTATTTCCAGTTCTTGTATTATTATTGTTTCTACAATTTGTTCAACTAGCACACAGCTCTCGCTCATTTCACTACCTACTGAATTTTTTGTTGTTGTTGTAAACCACTGCAGCCATTTTTTTCACTGTGTACTGAGCGCTGATGCGTACTGATAAGTTCTGATAAGTACTGACGCGTTCTCGATCCCCTAGTGTTCTATAATGATTTCACTTACCATGCGGTTGTGTTTGTGCCTATCTTTGTTTTTCGCGTATTTCCAGTTCTTGTAGTAATATTGTTTCTACGTTTTGTTCAACTATCATCGTATTGCTGTCTTCAATTCCTAACTGGCGTGTTATTTAGCAATGTACCATTTGTGATTTCTAATATGAGGTCGCCATAAGTATTTATTTCGGAACCTCCTTGTGTACACCATGTACCATGTAAACTTGTCTGCGAAAGTTCGTTTGAAATAAACCTGAAACCGAGAAAAACCGTGTGAAATCAGTACTCCCGCAGGGAACTAGAAATTCTCCCTTGTGGCCTTGAACACCTCCTTTCGGAAGGCCTACAAAACTCCCCAAGCTTTCGTCAAACTCCATTCAAAAGTAAATGCTTCCCTTGAACCTCCTAAAAACGCCCCTAAACTAACATAAGTACTCCCAAAGGGAGCCATAATAGGCTCCTATTCAACCGCCTAAAAATTCCATAAACATCACTTAAAAACGCCCTTTAGGAAGTAAAGAATACTCCATTTTGACCTCCTTAAATTCTCCCGAACATTTCTTAACACTCAAATACCTCCTTTCTATAATCTAAAAACTCCCTGTTTTGATGAGGTAAACAAAACCTCCTGTTCCATGTAGTAAAAAAACTCCTACAAGGAGGACCACTAGAGGACAGGCGAAAAAGAACTTCTATGGAGTATATGGGAGGGAAAAAAAGTTTAGAGTGCCCTTAAGCCTTAAAACGCCGCTAAAAGGAAATACCTGCATATCTAGAGCTTTTGTTGTTATGCTTTATATAGACAAAATTACTTCACATGCCAAAAACCTTGCCTTGGTTCTACGAATACCAAATTTAGCGCGGTGGGCTCGCTTGTATTATTGTAGCAATTCACCTTATCTTAAAGGGATTGTCCGCTGGATGTGCACAATGCTTGGTGCTCGGTGATCTTCTTTTGAGTTGGTACCCAAATGTTGTGGACCCAGTCGCTAACATTTTCACGAAACACGTTTCACGACGTTCCTAATCACACGATACGCTTACCTTCCATACCCACCGCTCCTAATGAGGCTCTTACTGACCACTCCTAATGGGGCTTTTGCTCATTTATGTGGACGGGGATAAATATGCTATTCGGTTACTTGTTGAAACAGTGTCCGTGTCATCTTAAAATTGCCAATCTCGTCGTGCCTTCATGTATTCGTTCCAAAATCTGTTATTGGAGAGGACATCTGTACTTAGATACATCCACTCAACCTTGCTGTCCAACATATCCCAGTCTATAAAAATTGATACACACGTTACAGAAAGCCATGAGGAGACTGAAACAATCGCTACGGACTTGTGTACCATGAAAAGAGAAAACCAGGTTACTAACCTAATTACTCGTGCCCGACGGAGGCAGCTATATGAAATTTTATGGAAGTAAATTACAATGATAAAACGAAACCTGCCCGAAAAGCTTTGTTTTGCGTTACTGGTTTCCTCACTAGTTGTTTGAAGATAGTGTTTTTTTAATGCGCCTGCTCCCGGCTTTCATAGATCCTAACTGAAGTTCCATGTGCATGATAGACATATCTGTTGCACTACTAAGTATGGGCGCAGGTAGTGTTTCCTAATTGTTTACTTAGCTTATGTAGGGAGGAGGCTTGCACAACCTACCGGTTTTACTTTGAAACCACACCGTTTTTAAACATAGCAAAAACAAAAAAGCAATATTTCCTGTATAGAATAGAGTCACGTACAGTACCAACGCAGTCTTTTTCCCGAAAACATTAGTCCATCGTTCATTCACACAGTGTTAAGCTGAGAGGCTAAGCTTCAGTTTCACGTAGTGTTAAGTTGGGAGACAAAACGGTGCAAGATTCTTCCAGTTAACAAGTTTTATTACAGCGAACGTGTGCCCCGAAACAAGACCTGAACACAAGATCTGAAGGAATGGTCGAGTAAACGACACGCTGGCCGCAAAACACATAAATGCAGGGGGCAATGTTAGGCGGGATGATAGGGGTCAATATATCTTATATTTGAAATTTCACAACATTAAAGCTGTCCACTTCCGCAAAAGTTCGGCAAAGTAATTTCCTACAAACGAAAACTCTAAAGAAAGCAGTCTTGAATGAACTGATTGAGGCCAGAATGCCGTATCTGTGCAATATCTTTTACTTATTTTAAAATAATGATCTGCACTTGGCACGGATTTTTTTTTTCGTTTCCAGTGTTTTTCTTGGCGTTCACAACCTGGAGGAAAGCAAGGTATTAGACTGAAACAAGAAGCGTCGATGACTTGTCAATTGAGCTAGATCATATTACATTTTAAAAACTACACATTCATATAGATATTCTTTCTGGTTTGGTCCGGGCTTATGGTCTACATATGCGTCTGTTTCGAAATGTTCTGTTTTGGGTGCTGGTCTTTAAAGAATCTTCATTTAAGCTTCAGCTGCTACTATTATTTTTGAACATCTAATAAGTTCGTGAAATGTATGCTGTTTTTTAAACCTTTTGTATATTAATAATTTACTTCTACCTTATGAGAACTTATAAGAACAAGCTCGATTTTCTTTTTGATGCAACGACAGATTAATTCTGATGCAGCGTTAGGGAACGTAGTCCCTCGCGGGAGCTCCTGCTGTAAAATTTCAACATGTGCTAAAAAAGTGGGATGGGAGTTAGATAGGCTATGCAATACTACTAATATATGCCTTTGGTAGTGCGAGAAACAAACGACGCCCACTGCTGCGAAATGGCTGAGAACGAGATGCAAACAAAATATCTGCTTAAGAATGAGAGTTACTCGTCAGAGAAATAACGAACTCACTTCTTTTGAAAACGCTTCACTGTTACTTTTTTTCGTTGCATGCCGTACTTATACTCTTTTGCTTTCAGTTCATGAGAACCGGACCGATCAAATGACTGTGGTTAAGGAAATCATGAAAGAGAGGGGACTTTCAAAGTGGCCAATATTATGTGACAGGAAATGTAATGCAAGCCATTCAAACTGGACCGAAGTCCTCATGAAGAATGGAATGTCGCACGTCTTGGGAATGTACGTAGGAAGAGACAGCAAACGCAATACCTCCTACGTTCTCCAGGTAGGAAATCTCAACGAAAAATTGTCAGAAAAAGGCGGAGCGCATGCTTATTCTGATCGCTCGTTGTATTTTGGGGCTTCATACTCCCGAAATTTGGAGATCCTCCATTTGCCCGGTGTCTACGGTTACCCCTAACAGCGATAAATTTAAATATTCAGCAGAAAGTACCGACTTGCTTAACGCTAACCAAAGAAGAAAGCCAAAACCATTCACCAAGGCGGCAAGGTGAAAAATTGAACCTTCATTTAAGATTGCTGCAAAATGCCAAACCTGCAAACGGGTGTAGACTGATTGCGAAAGTTTCGCATTATAATTTTCCATTTTGTTGGAAACGCACAGGCCAATTGCCACGCACTAAAATATATATTTTGTCCCAACCCAAGGGTTATATCTAGGCAGATTACTTTCTGTCCCTATCCACCTCAAAAACACATTAGATGTTCCCAGGTGGTGATCGAGGTTTGGGGGGTTCATTACATAAAGACTGCATTAGGAACGAAATCTGCGCGAGTTGGTGCACTGGCTGCACATGGTATAAAGCTAGGTGGTGTGGTGGTAAAGGCGCAGCTGGATAAACTCTAAGTACGAGCGTATGTTAAAAAGTGTGGCACGTTGGGCGCCTCAGGTAATGTCGGCTTACGTGGTGGGGCCTCAAAGGCATGCATCAAGAATTGGTGCTTTGTCTGAAGTGACAACTGTGTATGGTTAATTCTATGGTTACTGAAGCCTGATCCAGTTTTTTTTACGAAACGTGTTTTCTTTAAATCGTTCAATGCTCAAGAATACGCCATTATCCCAATGCGCTATAGAACCATAGATTACGAGTTGCGATATAATGCAGACAGGTGAAGCTCGTAGCCTTTGGCAAGTGGATTTGCGGGATATTTTCAAAAACGGCATGAATTTTCGCACCCAATTTCTGCACCCTCATTGCTTAAACACGTGCAGTGTATGTGGAATAAGTTGTTAAGAAGCCAGTACGCCCTTTTTCCTAGGTTCAAGCACCATAATTTGTAGATTTACGCCATTTTTGTGTGGCGAAAAGGGTGTTAATTGACGCTGAACCCTCAATAATGGTTGTTGAAAGGGTGCGAAATGTGTGTTCATTTGCAAAACAAGCCGCTGAGCTTGGGGTATACAGGTTCTTCCGGTTTTGCTAAGTTTTTGTGGCATTTGCTAGGCTTTGCTAAGATATCTTAGTTTTCCGTTCCGGTGTTCTTTCTAGGCTAGGCTAAGTCATAAGGGGCGACGTGAAGTTTAGCCTCATTTTACAACGACGTTCCGCGTGTACCCCACTCTGACTGAAAATTCCCAGGGGAAACAACCCAGGTAGACCCTTAACTTTGCTGTTTCGGTATCATTGCGACACTACTGGAAGCTGCACCATTTTCCTAAATTTTAGTGTCCCGAAAAAGAGTATCACCTTTAAATGGTACAGTTAGAGGTGCGCACATACATATACCCCTTGTAGTCACACTCGAGTGGACGCAAAAGCCGGCTTCACTGTTATAATACGCAATCTACGGTGGTGCACCCTTTGCCGAGGGCGCAGTTGTTTTTCCTCGTATTTTATTGCAAACGCCACAGGACTACGCTCAAGTTTAACCCACTCGGCTGCTAATAACTCATGCGATTTTTTTTTGTTTTATAACACGTCACGTACAGAACATCCCCGATTTCATAAAAGTTGTTGAAGTCCATCCCTGTAAAACAATACTGACCTCCAAATTTGCGGTCTTTTAAAACTTTTTTAGGTTCCGATGCCTTAGTTTGTAGCTTCACACCTATCTCGCGAAAAGGCTGTTGGAATGATGTACACCCTGCTTGGAGGGTTTTGAACGTGCGTGGAATAGGTGTTTGGTATTTCATAAAGTTTTTATCACTTCTTTAATGTAATAACTACGCCGTTTTCCCCCCTCCGCCTAATGTGGCCCGGGCCGGAAAGGTTTCGGCCTGCCACGGCCCGGCCAAGCCCGTTTCAGCCAATTATGACATGAGCATAAACGAGGAACTGCCCAAGCATGAGTTATTGTGAATATACCAGCAACACAAAAGATACTTTTTTGGAGCGTGCTGCGAGAACTTGTGACTGTGTCGCTATTTTCAGTGGTACTGTGCGTATAACTTCGGTTAATTCCGCCTGTAAAACTTTTCCGAAGTACTTGCAAGGTAATATAACAGGCGGAGGCATATGTGGATGTCTCATGCACGCAGTGCTAACCGCGCAATGTTATTACTGCATTTCAATGAACGATTACATCATACAAAGCCCACATAAAGTGGAAAATTATGAACTTTGAGTTTAGTTCTACATTATTTGCTTTCTTGCTGGGACTGTTGAGAAACAACAGCAGAACATTCTCTTCCAAACTTTATTCATTCCACAAGGCAACGAGAGAGAGAGACGAAAAAACGCGCTGAAGCTGTGCCGAGAAAGACGGCGCCAGGCTGAGTAGCGTTATATAAATTATACCTGTCGTCTCCACTCCTCCGCGGTACAAAGAAGATACAGCCAATCCAAGAAAACACACCTGCAAACATCAATAAGTATATACAAAAAAGGTAACTGAACGACAGGACATAATATTCCTTTTACACAACATATCCGAACAGAATCAGTGCAGGAATGGAATAAATTAAGTACGAGAAGAAAATACTGGCCGAAGCACTCGGCCTTTTCCTTTAGCTTGTGAAGCATCACTAGCCTCGGATTCTACTGCAAACAAAGACCGGTGCATTCGAAAAAAAACAATTCAAAGCAAAATAAGAAAGGCTCATTCGGCAACAACTAAACAGTATTTGAGGAGAAAAATAAGTAAAGTCAGCCATTGAAATATACCACGCGCTAGGCATTCCTATAACATTTTTTGACAAGAGAACGCGGCTAGATGCTCAAGAAAACTAAATATTATTTTCACCTGATACCAATGAACCAATTTTGAGCATTTACGCAGTATCAACGGTTGTGCCCCGCATGGCAGATTTGTTTAGAATTGCAGCAATTTAGAATGGTTATGACTGATTTCAGTGCATCTAGAATACTACGTGCTTTTGTGGCGTAACAAGAGGTTGTCCAAGGACCCTGCTTGAGGCACGTTCTCCGACCAGTAGAAATGTAGCCAGATGCTTCAGTTTTCAACTTTCAACCGATTTACCGTCAAAACACCGTTCACAGGTGTGTGCCATGGTACAAGATTATTGCACCCTTGTCGTCCAAAGAGGTTGTAAAAGGTTTAAGGTGTAAGCCTGAAACTACGAGCGGCAGTGCATTCATGGGCGTCCGCGGAAAATTGGTTCCGCAGAAAACCATGCTTCTGTGTTCCAAAACATAGAGCAACAAAGTACCTTCGAATTTTGACTACATCATTTGAACAATGAATTAGTGTTTCAGTTGACTTCAATGCACAAGCGGCGGATTCTTAAATTGTCTAACGGGGACGAAGGAGGGCCGCCGACATCTTACAGGTGTCCAAAGGTGCACGGCTGCAGCGTTCATGCATGCGTACTCCGCGAGGGTTTCTTCGAACTAAACATATCAACGCGTCTTTTGAGGCCCAATTCAGCGGCTCATGGCTGTTGTAATAATGATCTATACCTGCAGTGCACGGGGCCAAAATTATGATGTCCAGGGAAAGTTGACCGGAAAAATCCTAGCCAAAAGTTTTAATCATTGCTTGTTTAAAAATGCCCACTGCAAGCGCGTCCCGATTTTCTGAAGGCAGACCACATGGACGTGATGCAAAAAACTTAAAAAGAAGGTGCATGCCAAAGCCATGTGATTGATTGTAGGGTTTAACGCGCCGACGCAACGCAGGCGATGAGGCGCCCAAAGCCATGTGACCTGAACTACTTCAGGACTTGGAGCCAATACCAATAATTTATTTTCATTAAACACTTAACTCAAAGGCACTTAACCTAACTTAAGTTCACTTAACTCCGGCGCGCATTCCGGAAGTAGAGCAAACACCATGCCCCGGCAACAACTAGGAGTCAAACCACGTAACGCGTGACGCGAAATTTTGACATTGCACATTTACCTTGCAAATAATGGAGCATCCCGCAACGCCATCATTGCAGCCTCTAATTGTTTGAACTTTACCCGAAGCGAGAAACTCCTGGTTTTCTAACCTTACCAAGCAAATGGAATACGATGGGGAGAACTGGAGACATGGGACACCAAGCGGGCCGACAGTAATCCGGGATGTTGCTGAAAAGCAGTGGCTAACGGGGGGACGTGGCATCTGTTTGACTAGCCTCCAGAGAGGGAACGCTGGGCAGCATGCATCCACGTTGTAGTTAATTCTCATGGCTGCGCTGATTCGATGGACACCAGAATGACACACGCCTACGCTGTATTGCAGCGCAGAGGTCGATGCTCGACTCGCTGTATTCCAGCGGTGCGATCGAAGACTGCTCCGAAATTTTTAAATCCAGAGCTCTTCAGAGGCCCGGCGTGTCGTCATATTACCGGTAACTTTTGCGCACTCGATTCGGGGACACAGAAAAAGATGACACGAAGACAAGCGCAGTTACCGTTAAGATGTCAAACCAACTAGCCCGCCTATCCGTGTTATTACAGTGTCGTCATAGCTCGTCCTCGGTCACGGTATCTAGCCACCACAATCACGCGACGTCACGCACCCATACAGCGTCGCAAAGTGCCACGCACCCAAACACACGGTTCAGAAAGATACCCGCTACTTGCTCGATTCAGCTTTTCCGCCAAAAGTTCACGCTACTTGAACAAGGGCATTACGCACTACCGGTCGAAAGTCATGGAACTGCTGTCAGTGGTCACGGATGTCCCCATTATCTAGCACGAAGAAAACTGCAGATACTTTTTAGGCAATATACGTGCACTTAACCCGCCGTCCCCGAAGTGCTGTAGATAGAAAGGTTCGTTTTGTTCATTGTTTCGATAGAAAGCTACAACTGTGGCCATGCCAGACAAAAAAACGACGCGTTCAAAATTGCGCAGTAAAACGCCGGCACGTGCGAGATGAAACCAAGCAGAAAAAAGAACATAACTCATGCTCGGGTTGTTCCAGGCGGTGGACGCGCGAGCACTGCGAAGGTGGAAGATTTGGATTGTATTGAACAAACCTCTGTTCAATTCATCAAGATAGGAGTGAAACAGGGAGGGGAAGAGCGTAAGGGGTGATAGCCATGAGCAGAACGGGCCTACAACCCACCGGCAAGTCACTGCACTGCAATTCCTACAGCTGTCACCGAGTGAAACTACTATAATTTTTTTCTGTTCGCAGCCCATGCGGTGCCAGAAAATCTTGATTTGTATCGTGCGCTGCACGGAAAGAATTGGGCGTCTGAGGAGTTATCATGTCGTGCAATTTTATAGCAAGTGTCTGTTGCATTGAAAGTTTGTTGTATTGCTGCTATTAGCATTCTGGTCGCGTTTAAAAAACCGTGGCTACGAATTTGAAATTAACAATGCAACTACGCATAAATCACGCTAACCATAAAACATAATAGCGTAGCCCACTAACCAAACAAGTACATATAAATAATAATTTCACTGATTCTAGAGGTTTAATGAAAGCATTTTAGTCGCATATATAGTGCTATGAGGAATTATGAACAAACGAATCAGCCCAATAATTGCAGCCCATAGGCAAAAAGCGCCAATAAGACATAAGCACGACGTGTAATTACTGCAGTTGCCATTTTGATATATATTTTCGTGCGCCTTTGTGGGCGCCCTTATCTAGACCTGTGCGCTGTAGTTTTTTTTTTTTTTATAAAGCGCGCAATGATTTTATACTTATGCGAACCTTGTGACCAATGGAGCCGAATTGCTGAACAAAAGTCTATAGAACCGTTATACCAGTTGCGGCTACATGTGTAAGAAGAAAAAACGGCGCCAGGGCGTCCACGGCACCACTCACCCGCGTTAAAAAAACTACAGGCAGAATCACCCCCAACACGCCCACGCTAAAGCAAAGACGCGCGCGCTTCTCCGGTGTAGCAAGGCCGACCGAAAGAAATTCGGGGAAGCCGACGTAACTGCCGAAACCTCTCACGCGAGAGCACTGGTGAGGCCGGGGACCCCACAATGCGAAGAAAAGAGAAGGGTAAGGAGAGGTCGTGGTACAAATTTGGTCATAAGACGGGGAACACTTTGTTCCCTCCGGCTTTCCGGCTTTCAGTAAACTTTTGCGGTGGAAGTGTGGTATAGTGTCTTGCCAACATTTCAGAATTGCGCTGCGTGTATTTTATAAAACCAAGTTGCACGGACGCTTTCGTGAAAAACGTGCATCATATGGCTTCAGCCGCTGTCTGCAGCAGCATGTAAGGTTACGCAAGCTGTGAGAAAAGCAAGAACAGCGGCCCGGATTCTAAGCAATTTGAAGCGAGGACTCCTATAGCGCCAACAAACCGCGGTGCCTTGCGCTATTGGTACTTCGATGGTATGAGCTCAATACTACGAATCACGCAGTAAGCGCGGTTCGGAGCACGTGTGATGCACTTGGAAAACAGACTAAAATTGAAATGACCCCTGCGTGGTTTTGGCAGTTCCCGAGCATGCGCACTCTTCGGGATAGTGCTGCACCAAACAGACCGGTGCTTTTCGCCACAAGATACCCTCCCAAGTAGTACTGTACGAATGTGTGGTTAACGGATCAAGATTCACCAAGGAAAGGAATCCCACTAAGGATTGCTTATCCATTTTGCTTCGAACGTTCTGCTTTTTAATGGTATTTTACCAGCCTAAAGAATATAACAAAACAATTTTCGTTAGGGCGCGACCATAAATAGCCACGCCTTTTCACAACCCCCTTCATTGCTAACAAGGGACACGTGAAGTGCCCGAAACGTCTTTATTTGTTTATTTGTTTTTGACAGTGAGAGTGCCTGTTTGTATTTCATCAAAAAGTGACCGGAACACAGGGACAAAGGTAACGGGCTATAGAATAAAATAAAAGCCCAACCCGCACCACATACGTATCGCGGGGGACGCCAATTAAAAGAAAACAAGAAGGACCGAAGTCAACGAGAGTTTTTGGTAAAGAAGGAAAAGTGAAGAATGAAGAAAGAAGAAAGGCTATCCTGCGAAATCAAGCCGAGGGAGCGAAGGCAATCAGCGGCGTTTATTTTCGATTAACAAATTAATGCTCAATTAGATCATCCCTTATCGTACCTCGAACATCCTAAATGTGATCGTGCTGCTACCAATATATAGATTAACATCCTTTTTCTGAGATGGAGTCTTGCTTGGAGTTCTCCTTCTTGCTCGGAGCCTTTCCTCCAGTCTTCGTGTACTTCCGAAGTTCGTTGTTCGGCTTGGGTCTTCTGCCTCTCTCATCCTGCCGGACCTGAAACACCCGATAACCGCTTAGTTCCCCAACCCCTGTCCCCGCTTGTCTATTTATACCTTTTATTTGTCTTATTGTTAGCTTTCCGACCTATCTTCGTATGTTAGTATTCACCTAAACTCCTGTACATTGTTTACTGGCATGTTTACCTGTTGCGATTTCTAACTTTTACACTCCACCCCCGTTAACCTTCTCTTACTACCTGTAGAACCCTTTCATTAGTAATTTTCCTCTTTCCTCTTGTTTCTCTTCTTTTTTTCCGCTTCCTTTTTTTTTCTCCTGAAAGGGCAGTCAGACTCGCCAATCGGTACACACGATTACAGTGATATGTAGGGTGGCCGTCCCAACCCATGGTATGCCCTCCCTCTTTACGCTATTATCCTCGCTATTAAGAGAGAGACGTGCTCTTCTTGAACATACCGCTCCCGGGGGAGGGTATTTGTCCACATCTTGCCATGTATAGCACTTCCCCGCCTAGGTGTCCCAGGGGGTCACCAACGCAGACCAAGCAACACTAGGTGCTGCGGTTATTTCAGCCTCCTCAGGGTCTTAGGTCTTAGGTAATTTGAGCCCCTCATGGGAGCATTTGTTCCTAGGTTTGAACTTTTGCTTTTTTTTGACTTCCTTGAGACCGCCACTGGCACTAAGAACTAACTGCCAGCCGCCTCAGAAGTCATTACTTTCCTTGACTTTTTTTTTTTGACCTCTCTTGAGACCGCCACTGGGAACTCGTCTGCCAGCCGCCTCGGAAGTCATGAATTTCCTCGAGATATTCCTTATTTCATTTTCTTCCTTGTCATTCCCCCATTCTCCCTTTTCTTTATTCTTTTTTTTTTTCTTTATTTCGCGACCCCCCACGTGGCCGCCACTGACAGAATGTTGCCAGCCGCCACGGGAGTCTGTGTTTTCGTCGAGCCGACTATTACCTTTTTGACCCTGGGTGATCTGGTGGTCTTGTGCGGCAGTGGACCGTTCCTCCCCCTTCGAGGGTGAAATCAATAGTGAGCAAGTCGACTCTGTTCCTCTTCTCCTTTTCCCTTGCCTTTTTCTTCCCTTATATTATTTTGTTGATCTCTTCTGCCATTTTTGATAAAACGTCTGTTAATTTTCCGTCTTTTATTATTTCTTGCTTTTGTTTAGATAGTTGGTGTCTTAATTTCTTTTTGAAATTGCTTCTAAAGGAGATCATCCTTGGACAATCGTCCAAATAATGATCGAAGCTGTCGGCTTCTTCGTGACAATTGCCTATTTTGTCTTCTTTAATCTTGAACCTGTACAAATAATGGGGGAACCTGCCGTGACCCGTTACTGCTTGCGATACGAAGTGATTTGTTGGAAAGTGATTTGGAATATTTTTGATGTTGGGAACCCATTGGTATGTCTGAGTGCCTGATCCCTCTTTGACCCATTCCTTTTGCCACTTATCTAAAGCTTCAGCAAATAATTTCCTTTTAATGAACTGTTTAGTCATTGAAACCATTATTTGGTTCCCTTGCTCGGCTGCTGTTTTCGCAAAGTCATCAGCTAATTCGTTTCCAGGATTACCTGAATGCCCCTTTATGTTAACCAGTTGAATTCTTCCCTTAACCTTGCTACTCTCTATTAGTTTTTTAACTTCCATGATCATGGGATTTTCATTGTACGGATTACTAATGGCCTGTAGTGCTGAGAGACTATCCGTTATTAATTGAATCTTGTCCCACTCCTTAGAACTTATGAATTCTATCGCCTTCGTTATTGCTACTACTTCAGCCTGAAAGTTGTCACAATACTTGGGTAATCTGTATTGACCAAAGTCTACCATACTCGTATTCCCATCCATGACAACAAAAGCCGCGCCCACTTTGTCGTCTGACTTCGACCCGTCAGTGAAAATGTGATATCGATAGTCTTCGTCTGAAATTTCCTTCCGGAGTGTAAGAGCTAACGGCTTGGCTGGGTGCCTTTCCCACTTATCTATCTTGTTTATTATATTACTCCCGTGGAATGCTTCGCCTTCCCAAGTGAATGGTTTGTCCTCCTTCATGATCTTGTACATCTCTACCTCCTTTTCGATAGTGAGATGAATTGGCAAGATGTTACTTATTACATTTAACGATATATTAGGCGCTGTTCTATAAGCTTTCGCTATTTTTACTAACGCTATTCTTTGTATTGATCGTAACTTCCTCTTAATGTGGCTTTTTGCCGAGTACCAGAAAGGCGCTGCATATACGATTATCCTTTCTATGGCCCTTAGGTATATTAACCGTAATTGTTGACTTGTCATACCTTTTGTCCTCGATGTGAACTTGGATAGATTTATTACCAGCGTTGTAACTTTGTCTTTGATATAATTTAGATGTTCATGAAACTCCAACGACTATCTATAATGACTCCTAAAATCTTTAACTCTTTCTCTACCTTAATAGTGTTACCCTGCATCCTAAAAATTGGTGGTCTACTGTCATATTTGTTCCCTAGTACTAAAGCTTTGCATTTTTCCGTACTGAAATGTAGACTTTTCGTTCTCGCCCAGTTACTCACTTTCTCTAACGCTGCGTTTGCTGTCGTTTCTATTTTATGTCTTGATTTGCCTTTAACTACTACCGTTATGTCGTCTGCAAATGCTTGCACATGACAGCCGACTCCGAATTTTTCATCCAACAAATCCTGAATTATGAAATTCCAGAACAGGGGGCCCAATGGTGATCCCTGAGGTGACCCGATAGGTAGTTGAAATTCCATCTTCTTGTATCCAGTGTCATATATTATTGTTCTATTTTTTAACACACCTGCGGCAATACTAATTATGTTCTCCTTAAATCCTACTTTCCTACAGAATGCTATCACGTGTTCAGCTCTTATCGAAATAAATGCATTCTTGATGTCTAACGATAGTAATACCGCTGTTTCCCCGTCTAGTTTTGCTTGATCAATCCTCTTTTGGATTTCTCTTAGCGCTTCTGTCGTCGACTTGTTATGCATGAATCCAAATTGATTTTTGGAGAATTTATTATTTTTATAAAGAAAATGATACATTCTGGATTTAACCATTTTTTCAAACAATTTACCTAGTAACGCGTTTATTGCAATAGGTCTGTACCGCTGATATTCATCCGTTGCGTTGTTATTTTTGGGAAGGAAGATGACTCTCGAGCTCTTCCAATGATCTGTAAAATATCCAAATCTATAATAACCTGAGTAAACCCGATGTATAAAGTCCTTTATCACCTCGTAGATGCCCTGCAGAAACTCCGTGTTTATATCATCCGGTCCCGGTGCTACATTTTTCCTCAGGGCCCATATGGTATACCTAACCTCCTCTTCTGTTATCCAGTCACTCGCATCCTCCGAAAACTCTACTGTACTGTTGAAATGATCCGCCTCCTCTGGGCTATCTTTTACGTTGTAGAAATAGCTAACTAGTTCTTGAACCGTTTCTTCTACTGATTGTGTCCGTTCCCCATTTCGCTTAATGATGCTCGACAGAACTACCTTTTTTTATCTGGTTTCTGGCTATTTCGTGTGCCGCCCTGCTTCTCACCATTCGATAGACGCTCCTATACGTTTTTATCTACCGACGCACCGCCGGGCTACAGCGGCAGCGTCCACCGCTCTTGCTCGGTCATAACCGACACTGCTGCCTTCGGGATGCCCCCGCCCCTCACCCCCTCTCCCTCCCTTTTCCGGGAAGCCCAGGTAACTAACACCTCTAGCGACGCCTTCAGTTCATCGCAGACTGTCATGGGGAAATCATGCAAAGTGAAGACTGAAAAAAAAGAGCGGGACTGCAAAGCTCGACGAACAGAACAATACCGCCTCTTTCGAGAGCGGCGTAAGCAGGTTCCGACACATGCTGCTAGAGCCACATGTGTGCATTCAAGTGACGTCGCATGGCCAATTGTTGTCTCTGTCGTTTACAGCTTTGCCTTCCAACCACTTTCCCAGCATAGATTGGAGCCAATTTGTTTAAGTGTATGTTTCGGGAATAACCATGTGTCTTTTCTTTTAAATTTTTTCAGTTGGATCAGATCTCTTTCGGCAGCGTGGGCAGAAATCAACTCATCCACCCCAATAAGACCGAAAACAGAAAAATAATTGCTGCGTACAAAAACGTTATGGTGGAAGCGATAAAATTGATGGATTCTAATACTTCGCAATCCAGGATGAAGGAACTTGCCAACAACCTCGTAGACTTCGAAGGAAAGTTGGCCAATGTAAGACGTCAAAACGTGCCTTTTGTATAGTGAAGCGCACTAGCATTGTGATTTAAATGTGTTTTCTCTTTCAGCTACAGGAATGACTGGTTCCTTAGAATGCGTATGTTTCTCTCGCAGTGGTCTGTCATCACTTGTGTTCGTCAAGCTGATAGACATCCAGACCGTAAAAACAAAAAAAAAATCATTGCAATTTCAGATGTTCCCGCAATAGAACGCCCCTTTGGAGCTAATGCAAGAGTCATAAATTTTCATCCGTAAGCGAGAAAGCGTAGGAAAGTAGGCATAAAAGTAAACAAACCAGCGCTGGGAGAGAGAGAGAGAGAGAGAGAGAGAGAGAGAGAGAGAGAGAGAGAGAGAGAGAGAGAGAGAGAGAGAGAGAGAGAGAGAGAGGAGAGAGAGAGAGAGAGAGAGAGAGAGAGAGAGAGAGAGAGAGAGAGAAAATACCTTATTCTAATTAAAAAGGAAAATATTACACCATCTGTCCATAGGGGAACCATGAGTAGGATGCGAAGCAGCATGGGGGTTCACTCAATTTCCCAATTGTGGGTGCCGTTGGTTCGCGGCTGTTGGTTCTATCCGAACTCATCCTACAGCACCGGTGCAGAACCGGCGCAGGCAGTGCCTCGGAGCAGACTGAACGCCTCGCAGCCCGCGCACCTGCTTTTATACAGCTGGGGAAAGGAGACTGGAGGAGAGGCGCACATGCGCAGTGTTATGCAGCTGGAGGAGAGGAGAATGGAGCAGAGATGTGCAGGCGGAGTAGACTGTGGACGGCGCATGCGGGACATAGCCCCGACCATGAGATGCTTCGCATCTAAAAAACGGAGCGGCGTGGTAGGCTTATATCCGCCTTTTTCCAGGCAACTCCCGCTGGCCTTCATGATGAAGTCCGGTAGGCTCCTTTGCTCCCCTACTTGGTTGCGGTACTCAGCCACTCTCTACTGTGGTGTGCCCCAATTGGCTTGGGGTTTCGGCGGTCAGAGATTATTTGTGTTTGATCCTGCGTTACTTTACAGCGTGCACAGCTTGTGAATGGTGTGTCTTTATTATTTTTGTAGAGATGAAGCAGATCTGGTGGGTGCAGTGAATTTTTGAGTGCTTGTCAGAGGGTTACTTGTTCTTGCCGCGTCCGGCTGGGTTGACTTTACGGCAAAAGCTACTCATCGGATAAATAGGCCTCCAGCGTGATGGCGGAGCGATTAGAGTTAGCAGTGTTGGAAGTACCTTTCGTGGATGCGCTGAAAACAGTCAAATGAAGGTCACACACGCTGGGTCAAGGCTTGATTAAACACACCCAAATATTCAAAAGGAAGAAATAACCGAGGTACTTTTGCAATGAACTATGCCAACTTTGTAAAAATGCGCTGTTTCTATGAGCGGAGATGGATCATGTGGCTGGTTATTTTATCACAGAGTGGACACAGCCACGTAATACAAAATAGAAGCATAGCAAGCTTGTCACGACAAGGATGAACATTCTAGAGCAGAAAACATACCGGGAATCCTGCGATGTAGATGTTATTTCGAAGCGTTTTTCTTGTTCCAAAATGTTACCAAATAATACACCATTCCTACAGTTTAGAAAACATTAATCTATTGTCGCTGGATTTAAATGCAGGCAGCAGCTTCCCTGAGATTCTAAAAAGATAACGGCCACTAAACCGTCATTTAATACGTCCCGTATAAGTGTGTAGTTAAAAATAAATGTTTGAAATTCTGACGGAAAAAACACCATGTTAATCTGTTGATAAATTCCTGTCAACCGCGGTAGAGGTGATACTAGCGATATCAAGGCTTGGGAGAAAGGGAGGCAATGAAGGCGTGTCGAGAACAGCCTTTCGGCCACCAGAAAACATGTACCAAAGATAGAAACTGGTTTGTAGTAAGTGGTAAGACTCACCTACCTGATTGGCCCAACCCTCACGGATTTGCGAAAGTAAAAAAACATCAATAAAACAAAAACAAAGAAGAATGGTCTTTAGTCAGCTCTTGAGTTTATTAGTGTATGCTTAGCTCCCTGCATATAAGGAACTAGACACAAGCTGCCGAATAGAAGAACGAACAAACCAAATTCCCACACGGTTAACCAAAAGACAAGGGTTTCATGATGCGCAGCCTCACAACAAGAGTACAAGAGCATGGAAAAAAACAGGTGAATACATTTAAATTTCAGACCACAGGAAAAAGTCCTTGTGGCAAAGGAAGCCCCACCTGTAACGCCAAACAATTACCGCTATTGCATCGCAGTTTTGTCGTGTGCTTTAAAAAAATAGCGTGACTTCTATATCTGGCCGTAACTACCAGGAAGCCGAGGTATACAAACCGCTGCTTCGCACGAGATATGCGACAACTTAAGTATGAGCCGTGATTAATGTTCCGTACCTAGAATCACCAAAAGTACTCAGATATGTCAACGCAAATCGCCGTACTTTTGTGTAATCATGGTAGTATCGTCTTTGAATTAGTGTACTCTAATGCTCATTAACTGTGTCCTGGCTGACATGTCGACACTATCGATTCCTCGGCTTTCTTTACCCTTCTCATTCCTTTCTTTTTAATTTTTTTGCATTGTTATCTTTGTGCTATAATTGTATCGCGTTCTTTATTCCTTCCAAACGTCCCCTGTCCAATACCTTCCAGTCAAATTGTTTTGCAAATAAATGTATACTCCTCGTGACGCAAAGAAAAATACATAAGGACGCATACATTCCACAAAATATATTTAAAAGACCATTCAAATTTTTGTTTTCAGACGAATCTGAAAAATAGGTCCGCACAAAGTAACGCGAATAAAACAGCTCTTCTTCTTGGTAATTCTGCCCGTCTTACGTGATTTTGCTAATTGAGAGTAACAAACTGGCCGATTCGGCTACGCGTGATCCGCTGCCTCTAAGGGACATATGAATTCCAAGTAATTATGCGACAAGTTCGTCCGCAGATTCACTGCGTTGCCCGCATTATCACAGGTATAATACGAATCGTTTGCAAAGAAGCCCGTTAGACAAACCTGGCCCACGGCAGTTTGTTGTAGATAAATTGGAATGGACGCCCGCTTTTCTTCAGACTATTTCAGCTGCGGGATACTCAATTTTAATTGCAAATTTGAATTATGTCTTCCTACCGTGGTGATACCCAGTTATCCAGCGCTCTGAATTTTTTTTTTCGAGAACGCAAAAAAACATGCGCAAGTTATCATCATAGGCGCAAAAAAATAGAGATGCCCTCGCCTAGACGTTTGCCGCGCCTCCTTGAGGGCCTAATTGCGGAGTTCCTACCCGCCAATTTGCTGCTGTCAGTTGGTTTTTTTTTATTATTTTTCTTAATTAGGTCTCCCTACCTCGACCTTTCAGAACTTTCAAACCTCGCAAAATGACGGATTCTGTCAAACTTTTTTCAAAATAAATAATTACAAAGAGAAAATAAAATGTCTCTGAGGGGCAAGCTGAGCAGGCAGCGGTTTTTAATTTTTTTCTTGCTAACATTTCATCCAGCAAAAGTATTGCGCACAATGTTTGAACGAAAGCCGGTTGTTATGTGTAAGTTTTACCGAAAGTGAGCTGCCAAGTGACCTTCAAACGCATCCTTTTCAGAATAAAGGTTGCGCACCTTAACCACTTCATTTATCTGGCGGATTCGATAATACAGAGTAGCTAGACTCTTAACAGATCCGACGACTTGGAAAACGCGCGTTATTCGCCCTCAATGTCTTAGCGTTTTTTGGCGCTATCTTCGTCGCGCCATCCGCATTGGCCTCCGAGTTGCTGGAATGCAGGAAGGTTCTTCTGATACTGACACAGCGTAAGTAAACTTCAGTTGCTGTGAAACAAAATCTTAGCTTTAACGTGACGACGAGAAGAAATTCTACATGTGACGATATCATCGGTACGCTGGACACAGTGCAGTACAGCTGCGTTGGAGCTCCTTCGCTGGGAGGCCCGCACCTTACATTATATAGTGCCACTATAATAAAGCTACCCTCGAATGCTTGAATATATTAAACGAGCGTCATTCCGTTTTTCTTCCTTAAGTCGGAGCATAAAACAACATTGTGAGTGATGAACGAAGACTACAACAAAAAAAAAACGCCAACTGCCTAGATGTGTCACTTTCTGGTGCCAACGGCGCAAAACAAGACAAAGACTAGGAAAAAAGCATACACAAACACGGCACTGAAACACAAACACGGTAGCGCCATGTTTGAATTTTTTCTTTCTCATCCTTGGTATTTTTTTGCGCTATCCACCCTGAATGCAAATCACCAGCTAAGTTTGCCACACAGGTTGTGGGAGGTTTCCCGGCAATTTACTTTTTTTTAACTGGAAGTAATTGATATCTTATGCACATATACGGCTGTCCCCGTTTCCGGTTTAATACTCTTTTAATATTATTCACCATGTAGTTTCGCTGTCTTTCTTCTAGCTTTAAGGCTTAACGCACCGCCCTGCAAGTCTTACCTTGTTTTCCAACCTTTAGTGATTTATGCTGAACTTGAGGCAAGTTTCGTTGCATCTTGCGTGAATAAGTGTAATCGGCTTGCTTTTTTACAGCTTACAGCACCGCCAGAAGAACGACGAGATATCTTGAAGCTGTACCGCAGAACGACCGTTAAGGAACTACAAAAGAATTTTTCATCCGTAAGTGCTTTGAATAAGTAGAAACCTTGTTTAGCATTCCCAGAGCGAAAACTACAAAATACAGGCATAGACGTGACCCACTTTGAACCTGGTTGACACAGCGAATCTCTCATCGATGCGGAGCCTCTCATTCGCCAGGGAAGTAAAACATGCCAGGAGCATGTGCCCTGTGTTAAAAAGTGCTGTACGTAGCGACACCAAAATAACTGTCGCAGAAATTACAAGTGTCATAAGCTACTGAAAGGCCATGTTTCTTTCTGTTTACCTGTGCTCAGTGTTCCTTAGCATAAAACTTCCCAATCGAATATTTCAGATGGGCCGCTTTCGAAATGGAGGCGAAAAGAACAGAAACACTCATGTGTTCGATAAGTTCGATCCTCAGGTGGTCAAGATTAATGCGGAGCCCTCCACTACGGCGGGCCTCAACGCCTGTGTAGCACCGGTGCGCTACACCCCCAATCAATCAAATCAGTATAAACTAATAACTCCTAATAACGCCTGCCTAGCATGCCAGCATATAAAATAAACATGTACCCAAAGGAACCCTATATTCTGGAGCTCTTCCGGCTCCTTATAGTAGGACGACGCTGTTAAAAACGCATGGACCTTGTTTGTTCGCGTGGTTCCCATACAACTGCGACGTTAACACACCTCCTACATTTCCCGCACACCTGTTCAGGGGGATTGGCTAGAGGAGATAACATTGGCGGTAAGAGGCTCAGGATCGACTGACTACATATCATTGCCATTATGCTTGCCCATTCAAACCCATAAGCCTGTTTATAGTGCACATTAGGATAACGTACAATCTGCAAAACACTTGCCTATTAAGAGGGCTCTCGATATCTGAAACACGACCACGACAAGAGATGGCGCTGACGAGCGTAGTTTCTAAACAAAAGGTTTTGAAAGAAACATACTCATGAAGGGGCTGACAAGACGTTCCCCGTGATACTGCACATAGGTTAACAGAAAGCAATAAAATTGATTGATTGTGGGGTTTAACGCGCCGACGCAACGCAGGCGATGAGGCGCGCCGTAGTGGAGGGCTCCGGATTAATTCTACCACCTGGGGATCTCTATCGTGCTCAGAAATCTCGTACACACGGGCGTTTTTGCTTTTCGCCTCCATCAGAAAAGCGGCCGCCGCGGCCGGGAATCGAACCCGCGACCTCGTGCTCAGCAGCACAACGCCATAGCCACTGAGCCACCGCGGCGGGTGAAAGCAATAAAATCGTTATAAGGAGGGGTAGGGGAAGTGGACGCTAATGTCTGGAAAATGTCATCCTGTCGGGTATTTCTTTTCAGCTGCATGTGGTGGTTAGATAGGAGTACTGCTGTCGGGGTAAGCACTGTCGACGGCGAGCTCCCGCATGCCGCGCCCATCCGCCTAATATGCAAGGCTTCTATTATGTCCCTGTCAAAAGGACCGTAAAGAAAAAGGCAATTTTGGTTCATTCAAAAGCTTGCCTCATTAAATAACACTGGCACCACGTTTAACGGAAGCTTCACTGAAATAAGCTGCGAATGACCATTAGCTCATTTCCCTCACTAGAATCTATAACGTGTAATGGCAGCTCTGCGATTGGCGGAGGCTGGCAATAGCAAACGCAAGTTACGAAGGGCTTCTAAGCTAGCAGAACGAGCTATTTCCGCTTAAATTTATTGGAAATATTTTTATATTTCTATTGCAATAAATATTGTTGGAGTAACATTGAAAGTTACGAACAAACACGTAAACATTGAAAAAGGAAGTGCGGCACTTTGCCGACTGGCGCTGCCCCACACATTCGTCGGACACGTTGAGCTTGCCTGACGACACTTGCCAAGTTACATGAGTGGCACAGCCAGTTAATGTTTTGTTTTGCGAAACGATAACTACGAACCGCAATAAAAATAGGAATGTATACATACAAGTGTGGTCAGAAGCAATGTGGGAACAGTGGTACTACAGCGGTATTTCAGCGCCATCTATGACAGGGGGAAAATAACAAAATAACCAAACGGCCGTCTGCGAGATGTCAAAGGTATGCAGGCCTGCTCAGCATACTATCTTTAGTTTTAAGGCCTGCACCGGATACATCATAGCCAACGTCGCAAAACATGCAATTTAGCGACAAAATTTGAATTGTGGATTAAAGTGTTGATTTTGTTAGTGAATAAACCATAGTTTGCTGCTGGAAAAGTGCTGAGGCCAGTATAAAACACAAAATCCTTCGAATAAAAGCAGCTTGTATTTTGTCTTCATGGAAAAAGAACGGCATCCAGAAACCCTTTTCCGTACGAACATCAACGGCCTCCACGTCATTAACGGTAGTGTTTAGAAAAGCGCGACGGCGAGTCCCTACCCAGGGACCGATCGTGCTCCGGGAGGCTCTCGTTAACAGTGCACCAACTTTGTCATACATATGCATTCCCGCACATACGAGGCGACATACAAACAACTTCTATTTACCCGCCGCGGCTGCTCAGGGGCTAAGGCGTTGTGCGGCTGAGCACGAGGTCGCGGGTTCTATTCCCGGCGGACGTTTTCTGCTGGAGGCGAAAAGCGAAAACGCCCACCTGTACTAGATTTTGCCGCACTTTGAAGATCCCCAGGTGGTAAAAATTATTCCGGAGCGCTCACTACGGTGCGCCTTATCGCCTGCGTTCAGTATGGTCGTTAAACCATAATTAGTCCGCTGCTATTTTTCTTGGTGCGTAGTGCGAACCGGGTTTTACTCCGCATTTCTAGCGGCCATACTGGAACGGCCATGGCCACACATGCTGATATAGCTTACTTGGTTCCAGTGCCATGAAAACATATTTATCCCCTATCGCGCTCCAGCGTCTTTTAGTCCTTGAGACAGCTTGTGCACATACAGTATCACCGCAATTCCTTTTCTTTTCGCGACCAGATTCATCACATGACCGCAGCATTCCAGTCTTTATCAAGGGACCCAGATTTTCTACGCTGCTTCACTACACTTTTTGGGTATCGCGACAACCTCAAGTCGTGTACCTGCTTGCTAAAAATCTGTTGGACGCCGTGGACGGAAGATGTCAACAAAGACGAACGGATCACAGAGAAGGCAAAGCCAGTTATCAATATTCTTGAAGTTTGACAAGGAGAAGCCAAGTAGCACTTTTGCTGCCATGAGAAGATACTGCCAACCGACGTGTTCATCACAAAACTTGATGTTCAGCTCTAGAAACTGCAAAGCGTTGATACGCATTACTTCAACTAACAAGATTAGCTCTAAGCCGTTTTACGGGACCACCTCCAAAACATCATCCGCTCCACCCTCATAAACAATTATGTCAATAAACATCATATAATCGTCTACCCACTTATAGACTCTGCCAGCCACACTTTCTAGTACGTTCTCGTTTATTTCTGTCTACTTCCCCAGAAACATATTGCTTCCTCAAAACAGGAGCGACAGAAGACCCTATACAGATGCAGGTTTTTAGAAAAATGGAAGGTTCATTTCCAAACGCCACGAATTTCGACTTCAAATAAAAGGAAATCAATCGCATGAACGGCTGAACATGCAGGTCACTCGAACTTATAAAATTTTGCTCATTATTGTGTTCTTT
This sequence comes from Haemaphysalis longicornis, assembly GCA_013339765.2. NCBI lineage: Eukaryota > Metazoa > Arthropoda > Arachnida > Ixodida > Ixodidae > Haemaphysalis > Haemaphysalis longicornis. Next base: position 132,892,621 of record CM023453.1, on the reverse strand, counting down.
GATGGATATCTTCCCACACTGCGGTGGCTCGTCATGTGTCAATCAATAGAATAACCGCTTCACATTAACACTAGCTCCAGTGCAGTCACCAGCGTTCTCGTGCCGAAGAAACGCAGCCACAGTCTGGGAATTACTGATTACGTAGAGTTCATCGAGGCGCAGGTCGGAAAGTTGGCGTTTCAGAAAGCGGAAAGCAACCTGCTCGCAGGCACCCTCTTCCGAGACGATCGCCCGGAACGGTAGTGACCGCTTGTCGGTCTTCGCCGAGTAGAATATACCCAGATGAATTCCACAAGCTTTAAAAGCGAAAGCTTTCTTAGTGGGACTGGTGGCGCTCTGTCAACAAATGCATGCTTTTCCCATAGACCGGTTTATCGATGTAAAAGCTTCTATTAGACCTCTGGACACCGGGTGCGTTTGTGAAACCGCGCTACTTTTGTGTCAAAACGCGCACTTGAAAATCGCGGAAAAGGAACGGTTCCAGTAAAGACAGTACATGCATCGATCATAAACAAGGAGTACAATATTATTGTAAACCACCAATAAACAATATTATTGTAAATCTCATAAACCACCGAATTGCGTAAATGTAAAGCGTTCGCACATGCGTTTACTTAGTACGCCAAGAAGCGTCGTTTGGGTTCGTTCTTCGTTTGCGATTCGGATCGTTCAGGATTTGAAGGTCCGTTTCAGCCACGTTTAGCCTTCGCCGTTGTCTCAAATGTGTTTAAAAAGGGATGGTAGTTTTTTTATAGCGCAACCATTACGTTCAGAGCCTAATTTATTCACAATATGCAGAGGTCGCTGCTCGAACTTAGCACTGGTGCCCGACTTGACCGACGCGTTTTGCGCCTTGCACTGGCCTGGAGTTCAATTTAAGCACCACTCGTCGTCGCCTTTCGGCTATCCGCACACATTCCTTCAGGCGTTACGTCGAATTCCCCTGAATTCTTCAAATTTATCTGAAATCAGTTAGCTTAGCAATTATTCGAGTGTAAAAGATAATTGGCTGCAAGGCACTGCATTACATATCAAAAAGCGGCAGTAAATTGATGAGTCTGGTGACGAAAAGAAAAATTTACGCTGATAGCTTACCTGTACAAACTGTCGCCTAAACTGAAAACAAACCCTGGAGCGAAATAAGGGTGCAGGACTGTCTTCAATGCATCTAGTAAGCTATATAATATGTGTGGCCAGGTGCGGTAGCCGAATAGAGGGCATCGATGCCGATGACCGCTAACTGGGGCGTGGTAAAACGCGGTCCTGCATTACGTTTCATGTAAAGCAGCAGCTGTTTATATGTTTGCCTCTTGCGTGTGGAGATACGTATAACGCACAAATAGAGCGCTGTGTGAACAAGAGGCTCCGAGAAAACGAGCTCTCCTTGTGCAGTCACTTGCCGTCACTCTTGTCGAAATACTCCCGCGAATGCTGTGAAGGCCGTCGATGTACGCGCGAACCAGTGTTTGCGGATATTATTACTTTAGCGACCGGCACAAGCAATTAAACAGGGAAATAATAGAAGCCTTCTACCTAGGAGGCTCGACGACGCACGAGGGAACCAGCCGTCGATCGTGGTTACCCAAAAGTAGGTCAATGTATACAATATGGTCATAAAGCTGAAAAGCAACCCCTCCTTGTAAACCATTTTTCCAGGCATGAGCGTCCTTGTTCCCTCTCTCCCCTTGTTATCAGGATTTCAGTGCTTTCTATCACCTACGAGCAGTATCACGTGAAGCGTCGTCGCAGCGCCTATGTATGTCCTTTTTTTTTTCAAAAAAAGGGTTAGTCATCAGACTGCGTTCGTTTGTGCCCTCTCTTGTCCTCTTTTAGTTGCGCAGTTAAGCTTTAAACTGCATTCCTTTCAACTTGCCCAGATGTCTGATTCTCACTCGGATCTTTTGACTCGCTGTGGAAGTTTTGACCAAAGCTGCTTAAGGAACAGTAAAGGTTTAAAGACACGTCTATAGCGCCTGAGAAGAGTCCTGTGAGTACACACGCGTTCGCGCTCCCGTCACCTTGTTTCCGCCTGTCGTCTTTAGTATCTCCCAATCCACTAGCCGTAACTCGGGGTAGGAAGGCCGGCTGTGCACGTGGGTAGCCTCAGAAGCTTGTTTCATTCATTTTTACCCTGTTCTCTCTCCACTTTCGAATGGTCCATATGACGGGTTGCTGTCATAGCCAGATCTCATCACGTAATTAGCGTCACCTGACCTAAATGTTGATATTCCGAGCGAAAGAACCAGAAATTCTTCGTTAGTTTTATTTTTTACCCACTGCAAGCGCCGTTTTATATACGCGATCATAAATCTGAATAAATTTATGCGCAGTGATCAATCAATAACTGCCACGATTTTTTTTCAGTTTCCTCTTTTGAAGTTTTTTGAATAGAGGAGTCTCAAGAAGATTAACCTCACACTGAATGAAAGCGAACCACTGGAAATATACGCTTTGGAATACTATGGCAAAAATTGTTAATTTTTCTTCAAAAGATGAACCGGGTAAGAAAGTGGGTCCCTTCGCTCCCTACTCTTATTGGACCTTCATTGAACCGTCTACATATGACGTCCTGTGTGAAACAAATTTTATAATGTGCCTTTACATTCTCTTAATTACTTTTGGTCTAAACTATTAGACGAAAGTTCCACCCAAACACAATTAAACGGAGCAAAACGACGAACCGTTAATTCGAACCGACCAAATTCGGAAACTGGAGTGATCTTAGCCAAAATGTACAATTCAAAACAACTTAATGCATTCACTGTTGAGCGTCAATTAAGGTATTGCTGCTCACATTTTGTCGCCGATGTGAGCTTATATATAGATCTCCTGAGGTAATAATTGAGTGTCCATAAGAACAAGATCAGTAGATTATTGCTGAATGCCATAGGCAACCAAACGCTCACGTCCGTGATTTTCGTGCGGATATCATTGTCCTAAATCAGGAAGAATGTCGTGTTTTGTGCATTCATTTCTTTGTTCTTATGTAGCCATACAGAATGAGATCCTATAGCAAAGTGCTCAAAGGGGACCTCCTGTATGTAATGATAGCAACATTCGTACTTGAAGCATTGACATTACATGAATAAAATTGGCAACATTCAATACATAGTCACAAATAACGAGGGAATTACAGTTACATGTAACAATTAATCGTGGGTATCTGTTTTTTTACTTTATGATAAATGCAAGAGAGGTTTTATAACGCAAATGACAAGGAAAAAAGGTTCACATTGGTTGGCAGGTCATTTCAAAACACCAGAGCGAGAAATGCATAGTTTTTTTTTTAATTCGAGTGCGTTATTTGTAGAATAAAACTATTATAGCAGGGAAGCCTTTGGTGACAAAGAGGTGAAGAAGCATCGGCACTGAATGGGCTTAAAATATGCGAACGGCTTGATTTTGGGTCGGTTGAGTGGCACCAAACGAAAGGGCTGCATGTTACCTCATTTTAGAAGAAACGTAAGGTACTGATACCAAAAAAATTGCACACTTCGGGTAGTACCCCTCATACAGTCAGCGATTTACTTTCTTTAGATGTGAAATATCATTCATGTATTTTATAATTCCATCAGGAACAACTTCCTGGAACATTCAATAGTTGAGTGCTAAATTGAGTGACTCAATACTAAGTATTGAGGCATTGTAAGCTGCTGCCGCTTAGAATAAATTATCGTAAACCTCGTTTTAAATGGGTTGATATGTAAATAGTTCTGGCAATGCCACGCCGCTACTTTATCAATGTTAGCGGCAAGTTATGCATTGCAGGGATTTATTGCAACTGACTATTGCTAGTCCTGTAGTTTCCTTTCCTTACAAAAAGGGTTCGCAGTTAGAAACAGTCGGGCAAGCCACTGATGTATATTACATTCTTTTGATGATGATGAAGTTGCATTTTTGGGGTTTTTAGATATCCCTGTTCCTATGTAATGCCCGCTTGGGCCCTTAGAGTACTTAATTACTAAAAATAAAAATGCCCAGAAAAGCAGAACTGAAACGAGTACTCAACCTAATGACACCCCTTTTTCTCGGGCTTTAAAGTTTCGAGCGGTTTGGGAGACAGACTGCTAAACTTCCGGGAGATAGATGCCTGAATTAGTTGTAGAGCAGGACTTATTACGCCTGTTGCAGCTAGGTACACAAAAAAAAACTTCTATGACAATGGAATCAGAACCTTTTCTCAGGTAAATGAAAAGGGCTTGAGAATAATTTGTAGTAAATATCGCGCGCTTAATTACGGCCGTTGAAGCAGTAAAACAGGTGACCAGCGCAGAAACCGAGCTATGGGGGTGATAACGTCTTGAACTTTGATGACTACTTGCATAAACGGCCCGCATTGCCTTTATTATGATTTTGCAGAAAGCCGCATTCCTGACAGGGACGGATAATTAAGAATTACTGTTCAGTATCCTTTCTTGAAGACCGGTGTGGCCTTGCCTTTCATGTGTAGGGCACTCTAGGGGCTCGAATTGTCGTCGTACCTCGCTCGCTGGACCCAAGTAGAGCCACACAACGTTGTTTCTTCGCAGCGTCGTACAGAGGCTTTGTAAGCCAACTGAAATTCGTGAACCGCGGCGCTTGTCATACATCTTGCCGTTGTTTAGCGCAAACAAAACTGCAGGTACATTTGAGGCAAAATATATGTATTTATCCGGCAGCTACAGCGTTCATTTAGTTAGGAACCCTCGTTGGGTTGATTTTTACGATAGAAAGCGAAAAAAAACTGGCCGTGCAACGCCGGCACGTGCGGGAGGAAAAGCAAACACAAAAAGAACAGAACTCCCGCTGGCGCAGTTTCAAGAGGGGGCGCGCGAGCACTGCGAAGGCGGGAAATCCGAAATGCGTTGGACAAACTCTCCGTGGAGTTCATCAGGAGAGGAATGAGACTGGATGTGAAGAGCGTGATGGGTGGTAACCGTAAGCGGATAACGACGGCAGAGCCCATTATGGTGAATTACGGATCTTCACTTACGACAGCTTCCACATTGAGTGCAACGGCTTTAATGTTATTGGTTGGAACGGTCATACACCTCCTTTGGCAAATTAGAATTTATTTTTCTACTAGTACGACGGCAATCATATTAACGCTTCATATAGGGTTCGAAGCGTGAATCTGCTTGATGCCTGCGCAGGTAAATTTACTCTTTATGACACGGTTGATGACTTTTTCTTGGGTAATTGGGAACTCACTCTTATAATTGTTGGAATGGCTGTTGGCGCTGTTCGACACTCACAGGCGAGCATCGCATACTAGAACAAAAAAATTCATTTAATGCGGATGCATTGTGTAATGATGGGTGAAAAACTCGTATAATGAAACTGAACCATAAGTTACTCACTATTATGATTCAGAAATTACTTTATCACCTTCCATTGTTTCCTTGCAGTAAATTATGGCAGAAGGTTAGGTAAACCCAAAAACAAAAAAAAACTTTAGTGAAAGACAGGCTTAAGGCACTTTGACGATAAAGGAAGCCAAGATCTGAAAAGATGCGGAAGCGCTGTCAATAAGACAAAGTTTGCCAACGTTTTCGGCTCAACGTTTAAATCAGAGCGATGTCTAAATCATGTGGAAGCAATAAAATCGAACTTACTGGAATAATATTTTGTCTTCATATACGACACCAAAGTGGTAGTAAATGCTGAACTACTGTTGTATAAAGACAGAGTAAAGCACATTTATGAGTTTCTCAAAATAGGGTAAATCACACAGCGTGATCAGACTTGGTAGTATGACATCGTCTGCGCAAGGAACAAATTCTTTTAATGAATGTGCAATATTCTTTGTTATACAATTTTCTTTCAAACGTTGCGCGCTTGGTACTGGCTGCAGACAACGCCTCGGAACGTCGTGAAATAGAAACCGGCTGTTGTTGAAAAACTGTTGCAATGATTGAGTTAAAGCTACATGACGTATTTGTGGCGTTGGCAATTTTCTCGGCGTTTGAAAGGTAAAGCTGTCTGTGTTTGCTAAAAAGGCATTGTACCATGTCCATTCTCGGTGATCTCACTGTTGCGGAATGTTTTACACTCACTCGTACTTTTTAACATATTTGTCGACGACATCGACTTCGTATAACATGAACCTGTTCATGAAGCTGTAATCATTACGGTTTCGTCAACAGAGAGTGGCTTCAAGGTGCATAAAAGCATTATCAGTCCTGGTGTAAACAGAACTGCTAATAAGGGGGCCATGGAGACAAAATGCAAGATTGGTTTCATTCAAAAAATTCCCACGATAGAATCACTCTGACACCACTTTTAACGTAAACTTCGCTGAAATGGGCTGTATAATTTGAAACAAATCGAAGCCGACTTGCACTCACGCACAATACTTGAATCGCGGAGCTGTTTTAAGTAAGCATTGAAGGACACATAGTTTCAGTACCGCTCCCTGCCTTTCGCATCGCGGCCTCCCCCTCGCCCATGGCAAATATCCGCGGCGGGGCCATTCCGAGAACTGCGAAGACGCTGCGTGTGTGGTCTCTTGTACGATACTGCGCGCATGCGCAGGACCGCGCGAGCTCCCGCGCGAAAGGCTCTGCTACGATACTGAGCGCATGCGTGCGTTCCTCTCGGGTGTTGTGGCGGCCGCTATAACGTCTTACGGATGTCCAGTGGGTATTGCGACATTTGCACGACGCCTCCGCGTTAGCGTTCCACGCGGGGAGTTTCCGGCGCACAGGAACCCCGAACTTACGGCCAGTAACAACAGCTCCGCTGTTACAAAAGGGAATGACCATGCGGCCCACTAGCTCATTTCCCGCAACAGAACCTATGACATCATACCAGCCAGCTCTGCGATTGGAGGAGGCCAGAAAAAGCAAACGCAAATTACGCAGAACTTATAAGCTTGCCGAACGAGCTATTTGCGCTTACACTAAGGGCACATTCTTTTATAACACTTAGAATGGTGGGACAAGCAGTGGAAGTTATGAAAGCACACGTAAACAGACAAGTACAGATGCGTACTGCTGTTGGTACTGCTCGCGCTATGCTCCGTTTAGATGCACGGCACAGCGGGGCTTTTGGGTTCTCTCAGACGACACCGGCCCGAAGACGCAAGCGACGGTGTCTTACGTGACCATATTTGTTGAGCGAGCACCATGTTTCACGAAACGATTATTTTCTCCGTGTGCAAAACTAGCCAGATTTAAATACGGTCACAAACAAACAAAAGGCAAAAAACCGCTTGCTGTCGTGTGTTGGCGCCATCTAGGTAGACTACGAGTAAGCAAGCCTCCGCTCCACATCAAGTTTATTTAAAAGACCGGTTCTTATGATGTCATTGAAAACATCATTCAAACACACCTTTTGGCGCGAGAATCAAAATTTTAGCGTAACTATATAAATTTCGCAGTGAATAAAGCATCGTTTGCTTCCGGACAAGCGCTGGGGACACTATAGAATGCCAAATCTTTCCAATATAAAACTTTTGTTGTTTTCATCACCGCTTTGATTGAGTACCTTCCGAAAACAATCGCTAAAGCTAACACGTTTTCTTATGTTTTGCCTTGGCTGTGGCGCTGTTAAGGTCGCTACTATGCTGTGTGATTTATGCACAAATCTGGATAAAATACTACTTGAAACCCACACGTGAACAACACAAATATTCGTCTCCGAAAGGTGGGTGTAAATTGGTGGGGCACCAGCAACTTTGTTGAGAGCGGTCATGCTTCCTCGTCATCCACCGGAGCTGAAGTTGGCAAAAGTTTTTCTTCGTTTTCACACTTTGTATTTTAATTGATGTTTCACATCCATAATTCTAATTTTTAAACCCTTCTTCATCAATTCATCGACAAAGGGTGCGCAAGCGCGCTACAAGGGTAATATTTCGTCAACACTAATCGCTGAGCCAACAGGAACACTGGAGCTCCTCAAGCTTCTGAATATGAATAAGCTTTCGACTTAACGCCTAGACGAGAATTGGATTTTCTGAAAATTGCATTTATAAAATATTCGACTTCCCTAGGTCAGTCAGCTAATTTCTGCGTGTGCCAAGCACCTTCATGGGTTCTTTCAAAGAGAGATCTTACGAGCAGCTGCAAAATTCTACAGGTGTTGCACATATCAGTTTCGATCACCTCCATATTTTGTAATGATACCGTGTTATGCAGTTACTATTTTGAAAAGGTTAGGATTTGAACATGCCGAATCTGCAATGGGGGTTGTCTCTGTAGCCACTAGCACTGGCACGTTTTACATAACAATCTATTACTCTTTCAATGGAGTCATATTCGTCACTCCAGTCAAAGCTTTTCAATGAAGTAAAAAGTAAAAGTGAAAGCAAATGCCTGCTGTTTTAGGCCTCCGATAATATAGGGTTTCAATTTATTGAATGCCGTCCCTCCGATGTTCCTTTTTCATGTTCTGTTCAGCCTTGGTAAAAACTGCGCTGACATATAGGTTGGCATATAAGAGAAAACCCCGTAATCATTCAAGGTTACATACAATTTGTGATTTTTTTTCATACCAGGGTTTTTTGGGAGATCTTTTGTCCGTTCATGTCTGTAAAATATTGTCTTAAAATTGTTCGTTGCATTCAATGAAGCAACGTCTGTATACATGTTGCAGCTGTGAGTTTAAGGGATATCTGGCGCGACTACAAAGCCATACAATTACACAGCCATTCAGCGATGGCACTTGTAGTGCAAGCATGCTGTCCACGTAGAATGAAATGACCGCAGTGGATTTATGCACGTGCAAATTAATTTGTACGAATAGAGCCGGAAGCCCTTTGCTTAAAGAGCAGCGTAGCCACATATATTCGGGCACACTGCCGATACAGTAAGGAAAGTGCTGCAATACCCGGATTGTGTTCGGTATGCTTTGTATTCTTGTGCGTATATTTCGCTTGTGCGCTATGGTGTTGACTTCTGTTTTGTTTTTTTCATGTTATCGCTTTCCCGCTTAAACATGTATTTCGAACATATCTTGTTGTGAATAGTTGGTACGCTTGGTTTTGTTACTCCTATGTTTTGCCTGTATTTTCTGTAACACCTCACTTTTGTACAACCCCTCAATTTCTTAATTAATGCCCTGCTAAGGCGCATGTAAGGAACTATAAATAAATCAGTTTTGTCATTTAATTATACTGGTGATGATTATGGTGGTGGTGGTGGTGGTGGTGGAGGTTATTATATTTGTAGTGGGTGATGATAGAATTGATATTGACGAATACACCAATGAAGACGGTGATGATGATTAGAAAATAATACGGAAACCCACACAGAACCTGCTGTGAAGTTATTGTAGTGTCTACCTAGTTTAAAAATCTTTTTAATCTTTAAAAATGTATTTCTGATCATCTAATGGTACAGTTAATTTTAATGAAAAAATGTACTTAGGTCAATTGCGCGGAAATAAATATTTGTACATATTCAGTGAAATTGTAAAGTTAAATTTCCGTTGACACTAATGCGTCCTGGCGTTTTTACGTTTCAGCACCACGTTTTTCAACTATGTAGGGATGAACACAATGCTATATTGGGCTACGTCTGCATCAAAAAGTATCCGAAACGCCTCCTTTGAACTTACAAAAGCTGTGACTGGAGTTAAACGAGACCTTGAAAGGTGGGAGAAATGCGTCGGTGCCGCGAAGTCAGGAATGCCGGAAGCCGTTGGGAACCTTTACGTGAGACGTAAATTCAGCAAAGAAGCCAAAGTGGAGGTACGTATGCGTAATATTACCAAATTTTTCGGTTTCAGTTCTTCGGGTCAGGTAATCTTAAGCTCGACTGAAACTCAAGCGCCACGCAGCGGGTACGTTCAGCAGGTACGTTCCGCAGCAGGTACGTTGTACAACAGGTACGCAGACGAACGTTCAAACAATTTGTTCGCTTTATTCTTAATTTTATGAATCTCATAGTTTATGACTATTTTATTTGACATAAAACGTTCCCGCTGTTCCCAAAACTTTTTGGTATAAAGGGGCGTATTCCAAATTTTAAACAGTTGAATACCATTGACGCATTACGGTTCGTTTGGTCCCATATTTGGAATGCTAACATTCACTCACCACGCTGATTATTTTAGTTTTTGTACAGATCTAGTACGTGGTGCACAACAACATTGTACAGTTTATTATTTATTATCCCAAATTTCTGGAAGCAACGTCTTTCGGGCCAGAATAGGGTAGAACGAGCTACCAAAGTATAGTTAATTCAAAAAAGGTAGATTGTATTTTGTCTTCACTGTACCTTCAAAATAACACATAAAAAGTAAATTGCACATCTACCAAGCTGAGGAGATTGGGATACAATGAAAGGACGAGCGGAGGTGGTGTCGTAATCTGGTAAAGCTACCGCCTCAGAGAAATGAGTTGTGTTCACTGCTGATTCCTAGCCATTAAAAATAACACCGCAGCATTCATTGTTTATCTCTTAAAAAGTACAGGGATATAGCATATGTCGTCCCTCTCACAGCAATATAATACTATAAGCCAACAGCACATAAACCGAGTAGTTCTCGCTCCAGTTCTATGCCCTTGGCAACACAACATACTGAAAAAGCCAACAAACCGAGTAGTTCTTGCTCTAGTTCTATGACCTTGGCAACGCAACATACTAAAAACGCCTGTATTCTCGCTAAAGGGGATCATCGGGCCTATCTTAAGCTCTGCCGCAAAACGGTGCTAAAGCTGTCTATACTACTCAGCTCATCCTACGCTGTCCCTTTTGATGGTGGAGCCTACGCTTTACGACAAGCTGCGTGCCCGCGGATACAAACAGGCGTGCAAATTTCTCCAAATTATGATACTCCGGAAAGCGTGCTCGTACGCTTTTCCTGCAAACCCGCCCTGAACGTTTGCGCACGTCAGTTGTAAAATGCTTGGTGGAAATAATGCCACGAAGAACGTTAATCTGAAAAGAAGGCTAGCGTTCGGTTTTTTTTTTTAATCCTTGTAAGTACTCCTCCGGAAAACGGGATCCAAAAATCTAGGCACAGTTTGCTTGGCTGATGCAAACCGCACATGCAAGTGAGAAACAGAGGACAGCGGGAGGCCGTGGGGCTGGCTAATCAATACGACGGATCCTACGCCAAACATGCGTGGTGCTTCTTCCATAGGCCGATGCGTCGCTGCCCCCGCCTACTGGGCGGGACGGCTCCCTCCGCTTTAGGCGTGCTGGCGTCGTAGTGTACGGGCTGCAATTCTCGCGCTAAGGTAAAGAACCACTCAAATATGTTCTGTTTACTGAGGCGATGTTTGTTGATTCATATACTGCAATCTAGGTTCAAATGTACGATCGGCACTTTTGTCGTTTTCGCCAGTGTTTGTCTTGTCCGCTACAGACGCGTAGTCTGCTAGGCGTACCGCTCTACGAGCTGGGAGCAGTGGCAGTATCACGGAATGAAGCGTAGCGTGCCTCGATTCCAGCGCCGCCGTACATGGTGAAGACACCCTTTTAACGGTCCTGTTCCCTAAAAAGGGCAATTATGGTTTACAGTGCCCACTGCACAGAGTAATGCCCCGCTCAACGCCGTCGGCAGCGCGTCTTACTGTTCGACGCCGCATCCCAAGATTGATCTTGTTCGAAATGGCTAAGGTTCGATACGAAATAGCATCACTCATCAGATGTTGCCCGAAAAATATAAGCATAAAATGTTACTACCCGACTCTTGGTATGCGTGCATAACTGCATTTCAGGTGGAAGACCTCGTGAAAAAGCTGAAAGACGTCTTTAAGAAAACACTGCGAAACGCCAAGTGGATGGACAGGAAGACCAAATATCAAGCGAAGATTAAGGTGCGGTAGTAAATTTCCAATTTTTGTGTAGCGGCTTTCGTAGTAACCAGTTCAATATCTTACTTGAATCTAACCACTTGCAATGGGGGATCTAATGCCTTCAGAGCCCATATGTGAAGTTGCTGACAGCAGCAATGTTTGTTCGCTCGAAGCTTATTCAACAGGACAGGGATATTATCCAAAAAGTATATTCATACCAATAAGCTCAACTCTGTAAGATAAAAGAAACTTTCCTGAAGAAGCCCCAATTGTTCAGAAAAAAAAGTTTTTGAGAGAAAAAGCAGATTATAATTTTTCAATGTCATTTAAAACCAGTAATGCAACCCGATGGCATTGTATAAAACTTGAGTAATGTGTACAAGTTGGCTGAGAGAAAATTTAGCTAGCGATCCCCAAAATACAGTGTATAAAACTTAAGATGAAATACCGAGAAAGAGTTGTCAAAATAGGTCGTTCAAGTTCTTGAGTGGAATAAAATGAATACAGCGTGTTTTAGGGGAGCAGAGGTTATTTTAAAGGCTTTCGGAGGTAAAAACTACATCAATAAAATGAATTGCATGTTACCAATTGCTTCTTAATTGTTTTTATTTATTTCATTTACATGTAAATGTAATGTGGAAATTGTAGAGGAAATTCAAAGGGTAACAAAGAATTTGCAGTACGTTGATGAAGAAACAAGAATTTCGGCAATATTCTCAACAGGACTGATTTGAGGGATAAATCGATAACTCCAAAAAGTAATTTAGCATCCCGACAATTTCCCGGCAGCTGCGCGCGTCCGTTGACTTCGTGTACGCAGATCTCCTAAAATTTCCATATTACACCCAGTATCTTCAATAATTAAAATAATTCAAAAGTTTATTTTAACATTTCTTTTATTGAGGGCAAAGATCACTTGGAGCAAGAAAAACTTCCCAAAATGTCTTTTTAAAAAAGTCTTCCCTGAAACCCGGTATATTTCCTAGGGTTTTCTTCGCTGTACAAAGTAATCAAATTGGTCGTTATTTCAACGTAAACGTGACACTACCAGACCTAAATGAGCCCGTAACTACAACTACATTTTAATCATGAAGGTATATGACAAAATCTAGCAATTTTCTGCAAAACAAATATGAACACTTTGGAATCTATTTCTTCATACATTATTAAAAACATTAGATACATGTATAGTTTGGCTGTCTGAAGAAACGGGGGCGCGCAAGGCAAGTCTCTCTTTGACTTCGTACCACTTCCACATTGTGTTTCAGTACCAACCGTTCGGTGCGACTCCCTTTATTACGGATGAGCGAAAGACTGATCGCACAGCATTTTCCTCTTTGCGTATATTTACCTAGTCTACATGGCTTTTGCTTTCTTGTTTCCCTACTAAATACCAGCTGTTGCGGTGAGAGTCGAGCTCGCCCTCCTCTGCGCAGTAACACATCACCAAAGCCAAAACAACCCCTGACCGCAGAACGATGCTACTTTACCACTACAAGAAGTTAGCACTGGTGTAATACCCTTACATCATTTTGCACTTGTGTATGTTCTACGCAGCGTAAAGACAGACGCCATCTCCAATCTTGTGAATTCAGGGTGTGTGTGGGGAAGCCTGCGTTTGCGATTGTTTCCCTGAGGTTAATGTGGAATCGCTGTAGTTTCAGAGTTCGATGTAATACTATGTGGAGCTGCGTGCCGGGGCCACCGCACTTCTCTCAGTGGTGCGTATCCAGCGTTTCGGCGGACACGGCTTTCGGCGGCGAGGGGGGCGCGTAGATTTGATAAGTAATGTACATCTTGTGTAATTGTAACGACGTTAAAGGGTACAGGTTTTATTTGGATTCATTTCTTCTCATCCTCTCTTTTACATATCCGCCTTCCAAGAACTTTTGAGAGCCTACCGCAAACTCAGCTCCCTTCTGTACAAATTTTTCTATAGGTACAGGGGCCCCTTTCTCAGTGTACCTCTTCAGTTTTTCGAGAGAAACGCTTTTGTGTGGTGGCCTTAGTTACGAGCAAGAATGGTGACCGTTCCTCCAGAGCGTCGTGTTGGCACCGAAGGAAGAGAACGAACTCAAATTTGTAGGCACCGCACCTTCTAAATTACGTATTCTTATGTATCTCCCTTCATAGTATTACCGGCTTCGAAGTATTACCGGTGTTACTTTCCGAAAGTCCAATGAAAGTCTTGTTATTTCCACAATTTTATTGTCACAATGCCGGAATGCCATATTTAGGCGGGGGCAAGCTTCTGGTTATCGGCCTATCTTTTCCTGCTATTTGTGGTGACATATTTTCGCAGACTCTTGTTAACTGCAAGTGATAATCGTGCAGGAGCAGAAGGCTTGTGTATGCGCCAAAATTTTTCATTGAGCAGTATATTCCCTTCCCGTCAGTATACTTCAACGCATGAAGCACAATTTCCTAGGCACGTTTGTATGCCTGTGATTAGAGTCATCTGGAGAAACTGATAATAATTAATAAATAAATAAATATAATATTTAACCTTTTATGATAAATTGATCAAATAGTTGCGTACAAACTGATTAAATCAACCAATTGCACAGCACGTTGTACAATACCCCATGTTTCTAGTATACAAAAAAACTCGATTTCGGATCAGCTACTGCCCTACTGGTTCATTAAATTACTTTCTTACTGTTTCCCGGAAATCCTTTTTTAGATGCAAGTTTACTGGTCAGTCTCTAACCACCACGTTCGTATTAAACAACTCTTCTAAGTTCCAATAAATACCTAAAAATCACTCACCAAAAATTAAAATGCCAGCTTCATTTACCACTTCGAGCAATAGAAGCAAAGTTAAATATGCTAAAATAATGTCCCATAATTTCGATGCTCCCGTATCAGAAACAAATGTATAAGATGCCTTTTTTTGCAGTTGAACAAAATGAGAACCAAGATCGCCTACCCGGAGTGGATACTGAATTCGACCTATCTTCAGCTGCTCTACAAGCATGTAAGTTTCTGAGCTAAAAACAATACAGCGCACTCTCGCGCAAGGTTTTGCTTTCAAATAAAAATAAAAATACAAGACAACAGTGAAAGTAACAGAGCTTATGAAAACGATACGTGTCAGTTTTTGCCGGGAGAGAAAAGGTAATAGCATTGTTTTTAGGTATGTACTTCAAAAAGATACACCAAAAATTTCTCGTGCGTATGTCCGCAGGACTGAGTGGGTGAGTGAGTGAGTGAGTGAGTGAGTGAGTGAGTGAGTGAGTGAGTGAGTGAGTGAGTGAGTGAGTGAGTGAGTGAGTGAGTGAGTGAGTGAGTGAGTGAGTGAGTGAGTGAGTGAAGAATGTATTTTTTTCTGGACACCCTATCCTCGACGCACAGCGGTGTGATTCCACAGTTCAATGTTATAAAGTGCGATAGAAGTTGCGAAAGAAGACAGTGAGCAAAGAGCAACGCTCAACAGATGCGAATCTATTTTTGATGTCACTTTTATGCCTCGCGGTAGTAATTTGCCGGACCAATCGATAGAGAGCACAAAACGCTGGATAGACAGAAAACATACGAGCGGGCACGCCTAATAAAAAGTAAAACTGCGCACACGCACTGGACAGTGAGCAGGACTGTCGCCGTTTTTGTTACTGTCCCGCCTTCGTGCACAGTTTCGAGTCCCTCCAAACATGCTTTTACAACCAACACTTTTTTGGGGATCTGCGACGTAAGTCGCCGGACGGAGCCCCAGAGATTGCTTATATCAGTCTTCGCGTAACCGAAATGGTTTCTAGTCTTGCTACTGCGATCCGCCTTAACGCTTAGAATGGTTTTGACTAGTGCCACTAGATAACGTTTCCGAGCATCGGCACTCTTTTCTCTCATTGTTCCTTGCCGTCGCCGTAATCATTGGTCAGTTCGCATCACGTGACATTTGTTTACACTGCGACGGTTTATGGGTAGCGGCATTTCCTTTTTTATGCGTTTAGTCGGTCAACTCTGGTGCAATTAGCTTGTGCGGCCGCTTGCGACTGCTTTGCGGCCGCTTGCGACTGACGTCGTTCCGAACGCGATTCAAAGATAACGCGTGTAGAAGCATTTCAGGAGCGGAAGTTTGTCCGAAGATGCCGTTTTGCTGCATCTACTGCAGTGTTTTGCTGCATCTACTGCAGTGCTAACTTCCAACGACCCGGTGGAAGTTAGCGGCGAGGCCGTAGAAGCGGCATTCTGGGAACACTCGTAAACACCAAAATGTCACCGTTGCTGACTTGCTTGCCTCAGTGGCGCTACTCCGATACCTTATCTAGTGAAACTAGTCTTGACCAGCCTGCTACACGTTGGGCCACCTCTCGTTGCAGCCACTGGGTAATGGCGGAATAGATGGTAACGGTGGAGTAAGCTCTATGCTTGTTAGCTGCTTCGGCTGCCCTCTTTCCCTGACTACCTGCGATGGGCTTGCGTAGACTTTTGCTGGTATCTACCGCAAAGTTTAGGCTGGTGCCATTGAACGCTTCGCCCTATGAAACTCCTTGTTCTATGTAATGCTTCCCAAGAACGGTTGTTTTGCTAAATTGACCACATAATGTTATTTGATTAATAAACGCAGGCCCCATCAGAGCTGTCATCTGCGTCACACTGCCCTCAAGGCGTGGTGCTGCCTTTGTGCGCGAGAATTACCACAAGCAAGAAAAAGATTACAACCGAGTTCCCGTTGCGTTTCAGCATACAGCTTGATTGATAAGCGTAACAAAAATAATGATTTTATGCTGCATTTATGAATGTATCTAATTGATGACCTTATATAAACCTATTACGTTGTTCACTTTATTACCAAGAAGTATGCATGCAGCAGTTTGCCACAAAAATGGAGTAAACTCGTTTTAAAGCCGTTTTACTAGCCCCATGCTATCGGGGAACAACGTCGTTACGTCAATGGCTATGAAATGATCGCTCCTACATTTTGTACGGAGTTCCCAGATCCTTTCTTATTGCGAGCTTGATGTTAAATTTATGCATTCCACGCGTTAGAATATCATGTAGGGGCAGTCTGCAAAACGCTGGACCTCCCGCGGAGGCTTAGGTATCTTCAAGGGAGGAGGGCATGACTGGTTTGAATACGGGGAAGTTTTACAAAGTCGTTGTTTTACGGCGAGGGCACATTCGAGCGGAAGAATACAATCAAAAAGCGTTTTTTCTATCGCCTTGTGCCCTTTTTCCCGGCACCCCCTCCATACAAAAAATCGTCTTACCATTTCAATATTTCTCTAAAGCAACGACATCATTCTTTTAAAACATTTTGTAGGGGCCTCAAGTCTTTTAAATCCCAATCGTTTGTAGAACCCCGTTACCACCCAGAGTGTTAGGCTGAACTGCTGCGGAAGCAACAAGAAATATCTGAGGATGGGCGAGAATAAGACGACGGCAAAAAATCCACCTCATGACAACTGCGTTCACGCCCAAACGAACCATTATTAAAAATCAGGAAACAGGGGTGATTTAGGCATCAAAAAGTCCGTCGGAACAGTGCGATTTCTCGTAATTACTCACAGAGAAGAACAGGCGATCAAAATCGTTTCTCTGGGTTCCTCCTGTTTACCTTGGTGTCATGAACATATATTTTAGAAAGTTTAACTGGTTTTTTGCTGAATTCCTTGGTATTGTGGTAGCACGTTGTCGCGTTCTAAGGGCCCCACTATCTTTTGTTCTTACAGGTGCCAAATTTTAACTTAAGCTCGTCATATCTGACGATGTGGAAAAATGTTACAAGAAACAACTGGTTGATATCGTTGGCAACACTGAGGCCACAATACGACCCGAACGCTGAGTAAGAAAGCCATACTTTTTTTACAAATATCCTGAGCCGCATTGCATGCATTTCCCTCTACTTAGCTTCCGCGTACTTTATATACTTGATAAAGCAACCTATTATGTTGCTCATTTTTCCTAACAGTTCGAACTATAGTTTACGCTTTCAATATAAAAAAACGTCCATGGACAAGGCATGACACAAATTTATAATGCAACATTCCTCATTAAAAGAGGCGCAAGCGGCACACACTCTCGCTGCGTTTCGCGTTAAAATGACGTCGAAACAAACATTCAATTTCACCGGTTAAAAGGTTAGGGTGAAGCATCGGTGTAGTGGGCGGAAATATAAGGGGTTCACTTTGGAATTTTCTAGGACAAATAGTTTTAGGCACTGTGATTGCTTTATCACTTTGTGGACATGATCAATATAGCCATAAATAAATATAATTCTTCCTTCAGTTACGGATTGTTTTAGACCTTCAGTGAACAGATTGTTTAGACCGAGATTAACGAAAATAATCCACGATTCACTTAAGCTCATGTACACTCGGCCAAATATTTAGCTCGGTGCGCGAGCGGCGATTTTGCTGTCGTACGACGCTATTAGGTAGGACAGCCCAGCAGATGATGATCCCAGCTCAGAGCGGTTTCTGAGGCGGGCACCTAATTTGGGCGTGTTTGCGTTTGCAACTTCGCTTGCCTTCTACGGTGTCCGACGCATGAAAAGTCGCCCGCGCGCGCCAGTTGAAGGTTTTTGGCCCGCTGTGACAACATCAACTTTTTACAAGGACTTCTGCGGGCAAGGTGTAAGACGACGATGCGATCAATCTGTCCGTGGTATAAAAGATGTTATCAACAAGCGGAAGCTGACATTGAATTATTTTCTCGTAGGTTACAGATGTGGTCAGCAATTGTCAGTTTGGTGTCAGTAAATAAATTTCTTCTTTCAGTTCTTCGTCCTTCCAACTGTACTGTTTTTATCATTTTTCATTAACTTAGACATTTTGATTTTTGCAATAGCATTTGCTTATACTGGCTAAAAAGTTTTACTATCACGTACGTGTATGTTTCGGTAAAAAAAACAAATTATAACTGAAAGTGACACGTATGCATTATGTACAAATTTAATATCGTTATTTTATACTTGCAATTGTACAAAAAATTACTATATTTGAAGGAACGTGTAACGGTTGAGCACCCGAAACACCGACTGGTTTATAATTAATTTGCGTTTGTTCGGAGAATTTTTATATCCTATATGACAGGCTATGGCACTAGTCCAGTGACTGGCGGTAAATCATGGCCTGCATAGCCTGTCACATGCGCCGAGCAGCATGGTGACGGCTATGCAGGGCCATGATTCGCCGCGAGAGAAGCCGAGCGCAAGGTACAAGCCGGCCGAGACTGAAGAGAAACATTTTTATACCACCCCCCATCGGCATTAGTAGAGTTACGAACCAGCGTCGCTGGATCTACGCTTTTTAGGGCAATATGGCGACCATTTTTCCCCACTCCTTCAGCGCACTACATTTATATTATAGATAGTTTACCAAGCGTTGGTTTGGGACCGTGGTGTTGCTGTTGGCGAGGTTCTGCTTTGAACGTTTTACAATAAAGTTACTGTTCAACCTACAATGATAAATATTAGGTATAAAGGAAACTTCGTCTAATTGAAATTTAAAAATGAAAGTATGTCTCTTTTTTTTCCTGTGATGTTGTATAATGCGATACGACCACTATATCTGTGATGATACATATCCTTCTATTTTTATTTCATCATGAAGTTGGAGCGGTGGTCCAGCCGTAGTGAACTGCCTTTTACAGTCCAGACGGAAATGAATGCGTGAGATATTTTACATCTGTCGCATGTATTGCACGAATGTTCTTTTAGAAATACTAATTCCGTTTAAAAAAAAATTCTGCCAGAAACTACAATGGCTCTGAGGCTACGATTTTGACCAGTATTCGACACTCAAAATAGAAACCGCAAAACTTCGATACCAATTGCGTTCCAGAAACCGTACGACTATCGTACACTGCCATAAAATAGAATACCTAAACTAAATATAATGCCTAAAGAAAATGCTTAAAGAATACTTAAAGAAGAAATAATGCTTAAAGAATACTTAAAGAAAATATAATGCATAACTGTTAAACGAAAGTTTATGTGACGGCTCAAATGATAATTAATGTTCGCAGCATCCAAGTATTATTAAAAGTGTCCCGCTTTCCACTGTAGAATTGTCCCAGAATCGGCATGTAAAGCAGGTAAAATGACAGCGGTATCCTTTTTTTCTATAGTGTTTCCCTCAGGAATCCTTCAAGGTCCATTCTATCAACGGGGACTGCCACGGTAAGCTAACAATCTAAATTTGAAAATCTTCAGCACCTTCAGCTGAAATTGAAGCTGGTGTGGGTCGAAGTTCATGGCCAGGGATTTTCCAGAAGTTCCCAATAATACCTATATAGCGCAGCATTTGTGCTCCACATGATTTCAATGTGGATTTTTATAGAGATATTTGGCTATTAGCAGCCGGTACCCTTTCGGATATTTAGTGTTATAGCTAGCCGTCCTTGTTGTTTTTTTTTCCTAGTATATACATTTACCATGCTATAGAACCCAACTGCCGTGCCTCCGGTAATTATGCACACTTGTATAAATGCCAACGGTTAACGGTCATAGCGTTTTCACCATTTTTCCTTCGCGTTTCCTTAATTTTAATGGATTTTTTTGTTCGTCTCTTTCTTTGTGGTCCGGTGTACGAGATGGAATTTCTGATTTCACAGGGTAGAATTTTATAATTTTTGTGGTGTGAGATTTCCATAAATATTAGTATTTACAATTCCATTTGAGTACTTAACTTGTATTGTTACTTAACTAGAAATCTGTTGACGCTCGCCTAACATGCATTTCTTGAGGATGAAGAGTAGCTAAATGGCAGGTCTGTTTACACGAAGTTTACTCGTGTCGCCGTGGTTGTTTTTGGGCTTAGTTATTCAATATGTTCATCACAATTTATGCAGCATTTTCCTTCGAAGCTCTACCCATAACTGTATAAGTTCCCGGCGAACCCACTCAGACTTTTGTTTTTTTGCACAAACTGCTTCTTGATATTACTTCATGCTCGGAAACTGCTTAATCAATCCGTTTACGTGTTCACAAAAAGATGCATGGCTTACCGCACACTTTTAACAGTGCTAGAGTGCTGGAACGGGTGATTCCGTGGACGTTTGCATGCATTTAAACAACCCGTGCTAGCACCAGCCATACGTAACTAACATGCTTTTTGATAATCCGAGTAAACAACTGGTATTTTTCTTTCTTCAACAATAAACTAAATGTTTCACGTGATGGCTCAGCTTGAAGAACCGATCTTGTTTGCTTGTGGCAATATCGCAACAAATATTAGCTGCTTAACGTATATTTTTAAACTGAATACGATTTGCAGAGCGGCAAAATAGCAGAAACGTCCATGCGACGAAATTTTGGTGTAAGATAAAGATCCGCAGAGGATGAAATATTTCTTGAGCCCTCCACTACGGCGTGACGCATAGCGCAGGTGTGGCATCGGCCCGTTACACCCCTAATGCAATGAAGGAATGAGCATTATCGTGCGGAAGCCATGAGCCGTGGTACTGTTTCCAAGCCAACACAAGCGTTTATATTCAAACGACAATCCAAACGGGCACGTACGGAAAGCGGGAAAACAGTATGTGCAACATTCCGAGAGGACTACCGAGGAACTTGTCCAACTGAGTCCGCTGGGGCTGGCACGGTGGACCGAGAGTAGACGGGATGGCGACTTGTGGCGAGTCGATGGCAAGTAGTCATCCGAGCTGACGAGCTGTGTGCGCCGAGGAGCTCTAAAACGGCGTATGGTCCCACAGCGAAGAACGTGTCGGTGCCGATCACTAGTGGCGCGAGGAAAGCGCCTTGGGCCCAAAACGAGGCCGCGCTGCCGTCACTTAGAGTCACCGACGCCCGCTCACTCGTGGGCCGTTTATCGGCTTCTCCCGGCGGCGTCCAGGGCAGTCATCAGGCCTACATAGCGACGGATGGTGACTTGGACGGCCGCGCCGGCGTCGGACCATGAGCCTACACCGGGAGTGCACCCCCTCACTGCCTCCTTCTCCGGAAGCACTCTTTCTCCTCTAACTCTTTCTTGCTGGAGCTTTATCTTCTGCAACGCCCTGCATCTGGTCAGCGGATTGACCATGACACTGCACCAGGCCCTTCACTACACCTGCAATCAATCAATCAATAAAAAAAATCAAAAATCAATCAATCAATCAATCAATCAATCAGTATGTCAATAAACATATGTCAATAAATAAATAAATAAATAAAAATAAATAAATAAATAAAAATAAATGCTCTACAGAACATCACGAAAACAAAAGTGAAAGTACCCCCCCCCCCCAGAGGGTCCCCCAGACGCCGTATTTTTAGATACAAAACTCCCCTCTGCTAGGTAATAATAGTGGCTGGTAGCAAACAAAGACAACACAACAGCGTAGTTTCCGAACAAATCTGAGCTTTGTTATTTAAAGTGCGATGGCAAAACAGTTACGAGATTTGGGTGGTGGTGGTGGCCCGAAAAATGGCGCATTTCTTCCCATGCTGCCAGTGATGTGCACGTGTCCGTGGGACTGGACTGGAAATGACTTTATTTCAATAAAACCTGCAGTGGCCTTGGGTTTGTTACGACCGCCGCCCCGACGTAGCCCACCATCGCATCTTCTTTGCGGCCCTACTAAGCGCTAGCTCCTTTGACGTACCACTTAAAATCAGTCTTTAAATGATCACGCGAGCTGGTTGCCGACAACATTAGTTGCACCACTTACGCCATACGATGTTTTTCTATTCTCCAGGTAGAAATAGATCGTTTCGGCAGTAGACTATAGATGGAATGAGCAGATTGCGCCTATACGGGGATACTCAAGGACAGGCATTCCATTTTGTGGCCTGTGACATAGGGACTTGTATTTGCGTGCATCCACGTGTCACGTATGGTATGAAGTTTTGCATATAGCTTTAAGCTAGGACGGCGTGACGAAATGGCACAGCCGTCCGTGGGTAGGGACTAATGCGTGATGCATAACTAAATATTGCGAGACCAATGAGCGAAATAAAGTCAAAACAAATGTGGACAGCTTCATCTTCAGTACACTGTTAAAATGCAAAAATAATATTGCGTGGACCAGTGTTGGCACTATAACATCGTATTACTCTCGCTCGCCACCCACCGCACCATGTTTTTCTTTTCAATATTGGCATGCGGCACTGGATGTTCTTCGCACACGAGTCCCTAAGAAAAATACGACAGAGAGCTTGTCTTCATGGAAGCCTCTACTTGTTGGTTGTATCTACTTGTTATTGATGAAGCCTTGTTCTTAGCATAATGAACTCCATGCTTTAGTTTAATATTGACGCGGTGAACCTATCCGTGCCAGCCACTTACCAGACTTGGACAATTTTAGCCTGACGTACAAGATGGTGAGCGTGTTTTTGTATCTTCTACAGATCAATCAACTACGGAGCCATTGGTACGATCGTCGGACACGAGTTAACACATGGTTTCGACGATACAGGTAAGCAAAGTTATACGTTTCTGCGTTCAACTATATCTAGCCTAACCTCTTATCAGTTGAGGGGCTTCAAATTTTTCCAGCATGAGATTTCGAGGTGTGACCCGGGTCATTGAACAGCTTGATGCTCAGAAGTCAAATTTAATGATAAAATTCATTCGATGGTCATACATTTATACCGCATTATCATCCATTTCATTTTCAGAGAACTTATGCTTTCTCTGTATGGTTTTTTTTTCAGGAAGCCAGTATGATGCATACGGTGGCCTGCGGCAGTGGTGGAGCAACAGCACCCGAAAAAAATTTGACAAGAAGTCTAAATGCTTTATAGATCAATACGGAAAAATTTTGACAAACAGGCCAACATGACGGTAAAAATGCCGCTTTTTTACTCGGCATGTCAGGAGCGAAGTAGGAAAAAATATGCCACAGTTATCTTCCACAACCCATCGCAAACATACTAAAACAATCGCATTTTATGTAGATCGTCATTCAGAATATTGCGCTTTCTCTTATTATAATTGCCATGAGGACTCGTCGAATACAGCGCTAACAGAGAACGTAAACTTGAACATTATGATCATTTTGTCATTTAAACGGTTTTCTAGGGTACGCGTAAATTTTAGGTCATTTATTCCGACTGAGTTCTGCAACTAGTATATGTTGTTTAAATGATGGACGTTGTTATTTTATTGGCTGTAGTAGGTGGCTTCGTCCTAAATAACTTTTAACAAGCTAACGGCAATCCGGGCTTTGGTGCTTGGGCACGCGTAAGCTACGCAAGTCAAAAAATGCGGTTACAGGCCTATTTTTTTCAGGATACAGAAAATAGCGAGCGAAGCACTTCTACCTACATTTTGAGCCGTTTCGTTCAGAATCCTTAGACAGCGAAAAACAAGTATGTAGTTGTAGAGCAAACGTTGACAGCTCTACCAATGCCATATCTAAACTGTACTATCTGACTGCAGCGGAAATCCCAAATCACAACCTGGGGGCTGTGTGATGTATAATATCCTAACAACAATCTAACATTAAGATATGTGCATTTCAATGGGTAAGGATGGGAAGCCGAGACAGGTTTGGTATTTTTTAAGCCAGAAAAAATACCGCTATATATGGCGTAAGAACTCAGTGTGGTCTGTATACAACAGCTCTTACCACCTATAGAGGCTTGCATATATCATTGCCTAAAAATTCAATAAAAAGACGACATTGAATTCGGGACTGTTTAACGTGTTGACGCGTAGAATGGTTGGATGAGCTCGATAATGTGACGTTTTATAATACAGACCCATTGGTAGACATTTTGCCTAAGCGTAGCAGAAATTCGACGTAGCCTTGAAATGTTGCCATACGGAAACGATGAAAGCCTGTACATTTTTCAAATGAAGCATCGGAATAACGCTTTCTCTGAGCAGGACAAATGGTTTAGGAAACATAGAGCGCTGAAGTTTACTGGACGTTCACAGAATAAAGGGACAAACGAAATGGTTGATTCATTTCATTTGCTCCGTTATTCTGTGGCCCTCCTGCAAACTTCGGCACTCTACGTTTTCACATGTCTCGATACAACTTGCCCAACACCCAGCTTTACTTAAACAACTATTTTTTTGGACAATGAAGTTTCGAGAAAGGTATAGATCTTGCATTTGTAATGATTGACTGCTTTTCACGTGCATTAGAGCTATTTACTTAAAGGCTGCACTCCACTTAGGCTGTATTCTCTTGAGGGATCGTGTGTCTTGCATCAAGGCAAGATACAAATATATTGAGGTCTAAGAGTTGTAATTTTAGTAGCATGTTGAGTTAGGTTTTTCTTTTATTTCTGCATGATGTTCAACCAGCTTGCATACACATTGATCAAAAAAGATTCGAAGGCGTGTTCCCTTGATTTATGCTGAAGGTGCGTGAAAATATGCGAAAAAAGTTTAGTTCGGGCTGGTGGTTTTTACCTGTGTTCTCCAAGATATGCACTTATGGCAAAGTGTCGGGAACACCCATAATTTGCAATGGTGAGGCTCTTGCGGGAACGTTGCCCCTTCCACGGTGTTTTCTTCTTGCAGCGTTTCATTAGGGAGTTACACATTCAGCACTTAGAGAGTAGTTTAATCGACTGGACGATTGGACCGCGAGGAAGATTCGCATGAACTTAAGCAGTTTTTACAGGGATTGCGAACTATTGCGAAAAAAATTAATATATTTTTCTATCGTTACAGCTCAATGGAAAAAACACTGTGGGGAGAACATAGCTGACAATGGGGGCCTAAAGACGGCATTTGTGGTAAGAACAAATTTTTGTCAATTAGTTGTTGACCTACACCTAATACAGAATTTATTTTTATAATAAAATAGATATTCTTTGCAAGTTTGTAACGAAGACATCTTAGATTGGCTCTGCAGCGAGAAATTCGTGGGCAAAAAAATTACCAAGGAATTTACTACAGACAATTATACAGTAAAACTTTCACCCACGTACGCTATTTGTAGCGAAGTGATCTAAGGAACAACCAGTTGTTGTAGCTGTAGGTTTGAGAATCGTAGGCTAAACGTTTTTATATTTTATCATAGGTTTATATACCAACGCAAAGTCAACCATCATCTGTGCGCTGCTACTTTGCAAAAATGCAGGCTGCAGAGTACAAGACAAGTAATCAGACCGTGTTGGCCAGGACCTTTTTAATCGAAGGCACGTTCGTTCGGACGCACGCTAATTCATCGAAATTACCGTTTAAGTTTTTATGGATGAATCAATCGACGCCTTTTTTTCCGGTGTTAAACAATTGGCGGCGACATCTCAATGTAAAAATATTTCTAAAGGCTCTGTGAATACATTCGCCTTCATAAATTGGCTTTAAGTAGAAAGTTTCTTCGGATAATTCACTCAAAATGGCCCACGACAATAAAAAGTTAGAAACATCTCACCTAAACATAAATTGCACTACATATATTGAATTAGGCGGGTGTTATTCACACGTGCCTCGGCCGCAGTGGCCAGACGTTATCATATGCACCGTAGGTCACTATTGGCTTCTGAGCTATTTCATGATATTCCAGTCTCACCCACATCTCAGTGTTTAGGAAAACCACTCATTAACATGACCTCCAGAGGAATTAGCTCAGTGATCACAAAGTACAAATATAGAGTGCATACTAATCTAACAACATTTCTGCCAAAGATTGAATGGCTATTAATTGCAGATCAATCAATTTTCGCACAATTTTTTAAACCAATTTTCAAAGCAACCGTTTGTGGTGATCGAAACGTGAGAAATATGGGCAGGGTTTTGAGTCAGGCTATTGATACGACACATCTAAGCTCTAAGCAGCACCCCAATTCACCCACTTACATCGGTCGCATGTCCCCCGCCTTATCGATGACTACTCCTTCTTTTGGAGATCTAGCAGCGCAATTATCGTCCGGGGGTATAGCAAAACAACCTTTTCAATTTAAAACTAACCTGCTCACGTGTTTTGGTTTACTTTAATTGATATTTGCCTCCGGTAATTCTTCAAACGACTTCGATCTCAAACCCAATCAACAACTTATCACCAATCTTCCTTACCACTCCCTCGATCCGCTGACCTTATCTAGTATTGCGTGGTTTCTAACATGCCAACCTCAATTTAATGCATCTGGGTTGCCCATTCGGATGCCACCCGAGTGACCTTTACAGCGCGCAGATCTCGGTCTGCATCTCTATTTAGACTGAATCAATGATCCTCCTCACAAATGTTTTCGTCACTTCGTCTTGTCGCGACGACTGAATCATTTACCTTCGTATATCAACTACCGCAGATATACCATTACTACATCAACATTTAAAACTACTTGATAACAGGCGCACAAAGTGGATGATAAGCCGCAATATTTCTAAATCCAAATGCTTCAATGCAATTAAAAAACAAATTACCTCCACCTACCATACTGGTATTGCTCGTCGAGTCACATCGACACCTTGGACATTTATTGTAGGCTGACTAAGTCCGTCAGTGAATATTCGAAATATAGCTGCCGATGCCCAAGAAAAGTTTGGCTGTTACAGAACATTTTTAGTTTTGCCACCTGAAATGCTACAAAAAATACCATAGGAAACCTTTTGTGGCCTGAAAAACAATACGCATCGGCCACTTTTAGCTATTGCCACATATGCTTTATTATTATTCTTGCACCCTTCAGGAATCATGCTCAGATATTCACTGCATTAAATATCGTCAAATGGGCATGTATGACTCAGACAAAGTATGCCTGGTCTCTGTTGCGTCAGCTCGCCACACAATTCCACGTATTCTCTCTATTCCTTAAAACATACTACTATAACTTTCCTAACCCTCGTGGCTCACTTTTATTTCCCCCTAACCACAAATATTGGCACCTATTCATTTCAAAAATATTCAGCGTATGTTTCACTCTACAAACGCATTCAGCAGATCGCTCCTAGCTACGACCACAGAATAGCAGAACGTAATGACGAATGCTATTGTTAGTGAACAGGTTTCCTTCAAATATATAAATTTATTACCAGCTACCACTGAATGCAAACCGCTTCCTTTTAAATGTCTTCTATTTTTATTGGTGATTTGATGCTCGCTCGGTGCTACCTTTATTTCATCATTTTTCAACGAATTTAAAAATCAATGTAGTCGCCATAACAAAGTCCTTCATAATGATTAGAAGAAAGTGGTTTAGTTTTGAAATCGGTTTTTGTGCGATAGTTCGCCTTCTACCCTTTTTAATATATTTGAGGCATTAACGCATAACCAGGTGCGAAGCAAACGGGAGAAAGGTCAGCGGAAAAATTTAGAATATGCAGTGGCAATAGTTGAGGAGGTATATTGGCGGGACTTGCGTGCAGATACAACCTGAGAAGAATGAACATATTCTTCCGCTAACGAAACAGTGAGAAATCGACATGGAAGTCTCCCAATGGCAAAACAAACATACAAACATGACTTAATTTTGTATGCGGGCCGTAGGTGTTTTAAGCACGATTCAGTGCAGCGATCATAGGATGGACGGATGAAATAGGTTTGAATCTATAAAGAGAAAAAAGGGCTCTTGTAAAAAGAAAGAACCCCGACATGGAGTCGGTGAGAGCACAAACGCAGGATTTGCGCTTTTCACCGGGCAACAGGAGAACAGCGTTAACATGTCAAAGGACAACCTAACAACGGACACCATAGAGTCGGCCGCAAGCTGTGGGACAAGAAGCCAGTAGAAAACAAAGTGGAAAACTAACTCACAAAACAAAAGAACTAAGTGTCAAACGCAAGAACATTGAACTGTCAAGTACGGCGGATCAGACTGAATTAGCTAAGCTCTCAAAATTGATTACAACATGGGGTAACAAAGAGTACAACATGGGGGTAATCATAAGAGAAACAAAAAAAGCTAGCTATTGGCAAATATTGAATGTACTCACTGAGAGCCGTGCTGGGTAACACGCAACTCAGACGAGATAATCCAAATAGAGAAACCATGTTACACCAGTATATACGTCGGCGAGGTTAGACAAGGGGATACTACTAAACGTACAAGCTTAACTTGTGAAGTCCCACTGATAACCGAAGACGAAGTTGAAAAGGCTCTTAAGGGTATGAAAAGAGAAAAAGCTGCAGGGTACAATGGCATAACCGTTTGTGTTTTAAAGCAGCAAGGAGATGTTGTACTGGAAAAGATCGCTTCAGGATTTTCCAAATGTTTAAAGGGGCCATGAAGGTAAAATAAAAGTTTTTTATTCGAAAGATTTCGCGTTCTTTAGTGCCCCCAGCGCATGTCCGGAAGTAAATGATACTTTATTCACTGCCAAAGTAATCAGTTTAAGGTAAAATTTACATTTTCGAGCCAAAACGTGTGTTTGAACGACGTTTGCAATGATATCATAAGAACAGGTCTTTCAGCTAAACTTGCTGTGGAGCGGCATTCCGCCGCGAGCGAAACGCGCGCGGCAGAATCCCGGAGGCAAATTAGCCGTGAGGGGCATGGCCTCCGAGATTACCGTCACCCCCGGAAAAGACTTCCGGGGGTGACGGATTACCCCGCACTTTTGCGTTTTGCTCAAAACGCACGCGGGGGAATCGCGGAGGCCATGGGAGCGGAGACTTGCTTACTGTTAGTCAACCTAGATGGCGCCACTACACCGCGGTTAACAGTTTCATGCCTTTGGTTGCTTCTGACCATATTTAAACCTGAATTTTTTTTGTTCCTGGAGAAAATTTTAGTTTCCAGAAACATGGTGCTCGCTCGACAAATATGCGCACCTAAGACACCGTCGCTTGCGTCAATCGGACAGTGTCATCTGAGACAACCCCAAAGCCCCGTAGTGCTGTGCATATAAACGAAGCATAGTACGCGCAAAACCAACAGCAGTCCGCATCGGTACTTCTATGTTTACGTGTGCTTTCGTAACTTCCACTGTTTTTCCCACCATTCCAACTGATATAAAAACAATGTGCCCTAAATTTAAGTGCAAATAGCTCGTTCGGCAAGCTTATAAGTTCTGTCAAATTTGCGTTTTCTTTTTCCGACCTCCACCAAACGCAGAGCTGGCTGGTACGACATCATATGTTCTGTTGTGGGAAATCAGCTAGTGGGTCGCATGGCCATTCCATTTTTTTCCTAATTATACAGCTTATTTGAGCGAAGTTTACGTGAAAAGCGATGACGGCACGATTTTGAAGGAGGCAATTTTTTGAAGGCAATTTTTTGAATGAGCCAAACTTGCTTTTTGTCTTCCACGCCCCTTTAAAGACTCTAAAAGTGCCCATAGCCTGGAGAAAATGTCAACATAATTCTCATTTACAAGAAGAGATGCATCAAAAACCTGATGAACTAGAGACTTATAACGTTACTTTCAGTTGTATATAAGCTATTTCAGAAAGTAATAGTTAGCCGAATAAGTAGCAGCCTAGATTCCGATCAACTCAGAGAGCAGGCTGGTTTAGGAAAAGAATACGCAGCACAGTTACACCTGTATGCTAAAGGACCTCTGGGTAACTCATTCCTGTATTTAACGAAGTTTTCATTTCGCCAGCTCCCCCCCCCCTCTTCTTGAAGCCATATGTTTGCGGCCTATATGCAACGAAGGAGTTGCGACGGTTAACCTTGATGTAAGAGAATTCACTACGCTGATGAGTCAACGTTCTTGTGCGCTTTTTTCGAAAATCTGCTTGGCGAAATGTACTAATCTTGCGAATTTGCCCGCACCGCAATTTCCCGTGTGTTTCCCCGTGTGAGTGGGGGTGTCGTTTCGGCGATCGGACTGCTTGCGGCGTGTAGTCGCCCGTCTTACTGATATCAGCGGTGGCGGCTTGAAGGCGATAAGTTCTGCTGCTAGAAAAAGAAAAGTTTATGCATTTGAAGACAAACTCGATATTCTAAAGGCCTCTGTCCGCCGGCGAGAAAGAAGAGCGTAAACCGCCCGGTACAGTGCCCAAGGTAGCATCCCCTCAACAATTCTGAGTGCAGAAAAGAGCATAATGCTCGCGAAAGGCGCCTTTTAAGCATAAGTTTGGGTCTTGAAATGCGTTAAGGGCACCGGAAACTATCAGAAAGCAAAAGGGGATACTTAAGTTACGCTTGGTAATACGGGAGCCGTGTAGTAGCAGCAGGCACCAATAACGCAGTTTTTCAGTGTGAAATATATCATTGAACAGGATGAGTTCAGCATCACTGATGTCTACATATTGGTTTCGTTTCTGCTTCATTCACGCGAGCTTTACCCATAACCTGCTTTAAAAAAACCTGCATGCAACGAAAAAATGCAAATTTTTGTCCACTTCCTTATATCCAGGTTTAACTGTAATGGATTACATGCACGTCGTCAATAAAGTCATAGAAAACCTACCAAGTATAAAAAACCTTTTACACAGCTTATGTACGCTATAAAAAAGCGTTGATTCAGTGAGCACCGCATATGTGCTGAAGACCAAGGGACAGAGGAGACGTACGTAAGACTCACAGACGACATATGTAAAGGATGTATCGGGAGGATGATCCTTCACAAGCCAAAGAAGAAATTCCCAATGTGTAAAGGCGTACGACAGGGTGATACCATCTCGCCAAAATTTTCGCAGCTTGTCTGTCGGGGGGGGGGGGGGGGGGAACAGGGGCCTAGCTTCACTGGAAGAAACTTCAGGAAGCTTGACTATCAAAAAGGGTGTTGTAGTTAAACGGAGAATCCCTAAGCCATTTGAGGTTGGCAGACATCATATTCTTGTAAGCGAGTCCGCAGAACACCTGCAAAAATACTCGAGGAATCATAATCAGAAAGCACGGCAGTGCGGTTAAAAAAAACTAAGAATAAACATACCAAAAGCGCCCTGTTCATAATATGTAACGAAACAATAGAACTGCCTCCTCGGTAAGGTCATCTGTGCTCATCGCAACCACGCGAAAGAAATCTGGAGCAGAAGTGTTTATAGGCTGGGGTGTACTCGGAAAAGAATCCCAAATAGTGAAAAGCAAGGTACCTCAATCACTAACAGGAGTATATACAACCAATGCGTTCTTCCGGACGATGACTGATGAAGCGCCAACTTGGCGCCTTGCTAAACAACTTAGAAAGCAAACTTAGGTCGGCTCAGCGGGACATGGAAAGATGCGTGGTAGGAGTAACGTTGAGGGAGAAAAAAACTAGCTTCGACCAGACAAAAAACTAGCGTAGAAGATATCATACTTCAAAAAAAAAGAAATAGAAATGGACTTGGGCTCGACAAGTAGCTAGGCGAACTCAACCAGTGGACAGCCAGGGTGACAGAGTGGACACAGAGGGATGAGCCTAGGAGTGGGAAGGCCAGCTACTCCTGGAAGAGATGCAATGAGTAATTCGCAGCGGAAGAATTAACTCGAGCGGTTGGCGGTCGATGGCAGAGGCCTTCGCCCTGCAGTGGACCTAGTGGGCTGTTGTTGATGACGTTAAATGAAATATTTCTGTAACATGTACACTCGTTGGTCATTTTGTTGCTCCGCGGTAAAGCTAGATTTATACACAGCTTTTAAACTGATGTTAAATCGGTTATCTTGTACTTTTCTCATGACAAGGTATGTTTACCTTCTTAGACAACTCTAATGTTCATCAAAATCTTGATGCTTAAAAATGTACGAAACGCTCTTATTTGGGCCATTTACATACTGCTGGCAGCCCAGACTATACTTAGACACCTCTTCAGATAACTGCACCGCAAGCTAGTCTAATACATTGCGCTATCTTCGTCGGTATGAGTTCCAACCAGGCCAGCAAATAGCAGGATACATCCTCATTGGTTTTTACCATATCGAAGAGCGTTGGGTACAAAATCAGCACTTTTTCCATCAGTACTTCTAGCCGCTATTTACGGTGTCAGCTCACTCAAAGTGTCCGGACTTGCACATTTAGGCCATGTCTTCTATAACGCAGGTTTTATACTTATAGCCTTATCTAGCCTCGGCCGAAAAGCATTTGAAGAAAACTATTGCGTCATTCGGAAGTCTTAGCCATATATTTTGATTTAAACGTTTTTTTGTGAAAAGTTTGAGCCCACAGTTTTGAGTGGTAACTACTTGAAGTTGAACTCAGTGTTATAGACAAGCGTGTTGCGCACTGTACAGTCAATGATGAATCCGAGGCGTTGATGATTATATTGAAACTGCTCCCCTAGTTTCTTAGCGTTGTCGAATTAAAAACCACCAGAGAAGAGAGAAAAGAGGTACTGTTGTGCTTTTAGAATAACTGGAGAAAGTACTAAAACTGGTACTTTCCACCATTTGCAACACAACAAAAGTGGTGAGCCATGCGCAAACGATTCATGCATCTGGACAAATTAGGGACACTCCATATTCAATACAGTCGCAATATAATAGTCTATTATAGCGATGATATACGTACAAAATGAATGCAAGTGTAGATATAACCGAAAAGACGAACTACGTAATATTAATTAACGAAAACAAACACCTGCACGGGCCAGTATCCAATCACGTTGGGGTGAAACAGGTGATTGGTATTTTCGAAAATGGATCGATAATCAATGCAGGGAGCAAAGTTTGAAGAAAATGCGGATGCTAAACGGCAATAATTAAACACATGAAACCCAAAAGATATATTTGTTCAAAATAAAACGTAGAACTTACGATTTTTTTTGTTTGGAGTCAAATACACCCAAGTGAGGCGTCACCGAGACACCTTACAGCCATTACTTTCACTTTTTCCAGGCGTTAAAAATACTGGAACCGGACGTCGCAAGCATAAGGAAACCTCGGCTCCAAGGGCTTGAGGAACTATCCGAGGATAAGCTGTTCTTTATTGCGAACGGAATGGTAAGCTGGGTATTGTCTGGAAAAATATTTGTAAACCAGATGGGAGGTGTGCAGAAGATTTTCTTCAAACTGTAAATTCAAGCTGTAAATTTCCGCAATTAAGGTGATTCCGCAATATTTGCCGATATTTGAGGGGATATTTAGAGAACGTAATTTGACGCTTGCCTTTTTCACCATGCTCGGCGCTTTCCAAGTTGTAAAGCTCCTCAGGAATATAAACATGTGTGTGTGTGGGGGGGGGGGGGGGGGGGGGGCATATACCAGGAATAATAAAATGAGATTCACCACGGGGTTCTCAAACCAGATTTTACATTCTTATGATATAATACATGCCCGAAAGCACGTTAGCTCTCGGCTCGATGTCTAACCGGGTCTTTTTTCTTTCATGTCGCCACAGTAAAAAAAAAAAAAAAACCTTCGTTCTACGTTTATCGAGGAATGTACATGGAAGTAAACCCACAGTGGTACATAGAAAATGTTGGGGGCAGTCCCGCGCCTCCACAACCGAAGCCATGGGGAACCTTAGGGTGTTAGACCGACTTCTTTAATGAAGCTAACATACCCCTGTTACCCTGCTACTGGGGAGCGTGAATGTCGAGTTACGAAGCGTTGTATACCTGACCCTCCGAGCGACCTTTAATCTTCCTGAGGTTACCGCTAGGCAATGGTGGAACATCCGTAATAGGGTGAAGCAGAGTATAAATGGAGTCATTTAATGGCTGGAAGGACATTTTGACAACAGCAGTGGTGCGAAAAAGCGACAGTGTAGTTCAGCGAGTTAGTTCAGTAGTATTTTAGCGAGGTTAGCGCGGTTCTCCACAATTTCTGCTGGGAGAGGTGAGCGGCTCTTCGGTCAATCCTAATACGGCCTAAAGAGACGGTTAGGAACCTCAGCCTTCTACCAGCAAGGTGGGAGTTTTCGCCGGCGACGCCGCCGTTATGATGATTCGGCGAATGCGTGATTAGTGCCCTCCCCGAACAAATCGCTGACGAACCTTGCAAGTCGGTACTGTTGCCTCCCCGGTACCATGCCACACGTGGGGACATCTGCCTTCTCATTAAACTCTTGTGGACGATGACTAGGCAGAGATAACGTTAAAGTGGGACATTGGGAAAGCCGGAGGCCCGATACAACCCTGGCCGGTCTGATGCCTTGGGTATGCGCTTTCGTGTATGTGTCTTTTTGGTTAAACGACAGGTGGACCACGCTAAGGCGGTCTTTTCTTTATTATGAAGGACCACGTTGAGTTGGGCCAGAAACGGCGACAGTGTTTAATACAAAAACAGTGTTTCTACAATAGAAAGGCAGATCTAGATCAGTGTCTATGCTAATATTTCAAGCCACATTATAGTTACCCAAAACCCTTGAATCTTAGCCAGTGCACGCCTGTGCTCAATTATTGTTTTAAAAGGCACTGAATAACTTGCTAAAATTTCTATACTGACCTGAAACAAATTGAAGAATACAATGTGTACACCGTGTTCTCACGTTGGCAGCTGCTTTTCAAGCATTTTTGCGCCAGGATTCAAGCTGCAGTGTCTCACACTTTCTGCCTTAGAAAGCAATCTCTCGGTCTGATCCACTCCCACTTCGTTCTCCTCTCCATTTTTCTGATAACCACTCATAATTTGAAATCAAACAATTCCCAACTACAACAGCATGCGCACCACCCAGTAAAGTTTGATGACCACCGTAAACTGGGATCATAAATATTTTTCATAGCTGAAACATTTTGTAATTATCTTTCAGGCGCAACCATTCGGGACAAAAAAATTGATTGCGGCTAGGCGCGCAGCAGCAGCAGGCTATCTCCTCTCTAGTGAACGTATCCTGGCCTTACCGGCCCGTATTTTCGCCATTTATAATACATGTTTTAGCTCCCAGGCCAGTTTAACACCGTTCCTGAAGCATTCACTGTCTCCCAGTATGAACGTATTTATGGGAATCATAACTTCTCATCCTCCTATGTTAAGCCCTTATTCTCTCAAGTATTAAGCTTGCGCATGCTTCCCCAAAAGCCATTTTATCTAATGTGAATGCGTCATCACACGTATCTTCCAAATCAATCCTTGCAATATACCATACCTCTATTTTTAAAGCGAAGCCTCCATCCTCCCAAGGATTAAGCCTATAGTCAAGAAAAACGCGCCCCAAGAAATTGAAAGTTCTCTGATTATAATGATGACCATGGAAGAACTAAAAAAAATTAAAACGCTCCCCGTGGTCATAATCACAACTTGGTTCTTCGCGTTATAAAGCCGACGTCTATGTGATTACGACGTCTATGTGATTGCTTGCCCAAGCAGCATGACTTTGGAGAGGGGGCATGGACGAGCTCTCTTAGACCGAAAATGCAGCCCTCGGTCTAACAGCAGACGATGGTCTAACGCTACGAGGAGCCAATGAATACCGGTATCAGTACAACAATATAGAGTAGAATGCGTTATGTGAATGGTCCGGTAGTGTGATTAGGGCCAATTGTTTCTGGGTTGCTTCGTTTGGTGTTCGACTTGATTTCGACAAGCTTCTCTTTCCCCGACCATTGTCATTTCGACAAAGAGGTTGATTTTTTTATTTCTTCTCTTTTTCCGTCCATTTTCCTTTCTCCCTCTCTCCTTTTTTCTTTGTCTCTTTCTTTCTTTCCTTCTTTCTTTCTATTGTTCACTCTCTGTAGCTATCTCCTTGTATTTGTTCTTTTTCTATGTTTTTTTTGTTTGCTTAATTCAGCACGGTCAATTAAGGGAGTTGTCTTTAATCTATTCTTTACAAATAGTTGTCGAAGAAATGTGACTTCCTTGTAACGTAACAGGAAAGTAACTGCCACCGTAATGGACATACTTTTGTTCAGGTTTGGTGTGGTTTGGTGCGGCCAGAACTGCTCAAGGATTTAATTCAGTATGACGGCCACAGTCCACTCCAATACAGGTAAGATATGAAAACTTGCATCGTGTTGGAAACGAAATACACGGAATTAGAAGCACCAAGGTCTGTGTGGTATCTTTTAAAAATTTACGGCTTTGAGGTAATTTACAGGCGGCTAAATAAGGTAGAGATATGCTACAAACGACTAAACGTTATTTAATGGGGAGACAGTTTTATGAAATTCTGAATCTTGCGTGGAGCTCGTTTTTCACTATAGGTTTTGAGGGGAACGCTCGTCACCAGCCGTCAAAAAGAAATTCCATTTTGTTTTTAGAAAAATAAATGTTTACGTATTTGAGGAGAGTTCATGGCAAATACCCACCCACACCTCAAATTACTAGCTGCCGTTGTTTCGAAAGCAAGAATCTTCGGCGAATAACGCTTCTTAGCGGCAACTATGCGCAGCACGCTTGATTTGAATAGGAAATAGCTCGCTTTATACGAAGCTTTCTAGAGTCTCACGATGCGTAGTCACGTCAAAAACACACTACCGGAAAGCCAACTTTCTTTATGTAGTCTTAGTCAAATAAAATCCAAAATCCACGCTGCCAGTAGTGCAAACTCCGGACTACAAAAGCCAATGTCCCATTAAATCAGTCAAAAGTCCAAAACTAACGTCCCGCAACGAACCCGATTGAACTCTGAGCGGCACGATTGCGATGAGGCCAATGCCATAAACATCGGGATTGATAACGCGAGGAAGCCAGGTTCGATTTCGGCCACGAGAATGGGTTTTTTCTATTGTCCACCATTATGCTGTGCCATCACATTGCTAGAAAATGAGTATTTTCGTGCCTGTGCGGTTTCAGTACGAAAGCCATCAGTTAAGACGAAGGAAGCGTTCGCTTTGGTAAGAGGACAGAAAGAAAACTCTAAGGAGCACGCATATGCCTTGACAAGGTCTAGGTCATGCTGGTTGCAATAAATGAATATTTGTAGGTGAGCAACGACAGGTATTTGGTGTGGGAACAGCTGTGTTCTATTCCACTACATGC
This sequence comes from Haemaphysalis longicornis, assembly GCA_013339765.2. Classification (NCBI taxonomy): domain Eukaryota; kingdom Metazoa; phylum Arthropoda; class Arachnida; order Ixodida; family Ixodidae; genus Haemaphysalis; species Haemaphysalis longicornis. Next base: position 132,855,326 of record CM023453.1, on the reverse strand, counting down.
GATGTGAAAAATTGTAATGAAAGATACAGTCGCCATCTCGTAGTGACAAACAGAACGCTTAACTTTTCCTGTTACTCGATGCAGGCAGGGTACGGAGTGATCTGCTCGTGATCTCTGACCTCTATCTTCCTATGACGAAAGGTGTCCAGTCGGGTCCGTCACTCTATCGATCAGAGCAGAACTAGTACGCTGGGACCACCAAAATACACCAACGCTTTATTTTATTCGACACCACCGGAAAGAGCCTAACGAATTAGGGGAGGTTGTGGAACAATTTAGCTTAATGCGTGAGCACGAAATCAGGGCAGGCTTGTTACAAAAATGTCCCAGCTCAGGCAATTGTAAGCAAAGCGGGGAGCTTTGTTTCATTTTTTTGCCCGTGCATTGAAGGCGACTTGCGGAACATCAAGCAAGCTTTCACGGCTTCACCTACAACTAACTGAATCAGGAACCCGGCTACCTAAGCATTATCTAAAGACTAAGGTGAAACTGGGCATTGTACCTTGCTAAATTAATCTCGGTATTTATTCCTCCCCTCCACCCGCAGTAGCACCCCAGGGGGGATCAAATAAACAGTGAACGTTCAGCTGCGACAGCTTGAACATGCGGTTCTGGAATATCCCCTGACTACGACAACGGCAGCTGGGTTTGCGGTATTCCTACGCCTGTGAAGACAACGTGATGTAACTTTCATTCCATAATCTAGTGAACCCCTCAAACCCATCAAACAGAAGACCCATTTTCCTAACTCCATGTGTCATGAAACTGTTGAAAACTAGGTCCGCAAACGGGCATCGCTCCACAGGAAGAGAACGGCTACTCCCCGTAGAGACGGTACAATTCCGCCCACCATTATCGCAGGCTTTACGTCTCAGAAATTTGAACAGAGTGCCGTATACACTGATAAATTTGCATCTCCAAAGAGCGGCACCTTTGGTTGAATGACGGAATCTTTGCGACATCAGCACGACAGCATTCCAAATTCCCAGCGGAAAGCCAAAACACAAGCGCGAGTTCAAGCAATGCGAAATAAAATGGCTCACAGAGCACCCGCTGCTATGGGCGGGTCTATAACGCTAGAAAATAGTCGGAGCTACGTTTTCATCTTTTGACCGTTTATTATGTGTAAATGCAACAATTCATTATGTTTCCTTTCCATATTCTTCAGAGATATATCCGTTTTCAGTATTTAACAAAAAATATTGCATTTCACCGTCGTCCCGGTGCACACCTATACAAATACTCTGTAGACCAAAATCTGATGTTTTGCGTTCAAGAAACGTGCTGTACCTGTCACCTAAAACCAGTCCTAGAACAGCCACAAACAAAAACATGGGCGCGAAGTAAGGGGTTACTTTCTTCAACTTTTAAACCTGGCCTAGTACTTTTCTGAGAGCCTCCTGATTCCAATATCAGTCGCCGGTTGTTCTGCTGCTGCCTTCTACTCTGTGGCTAGTGTATATTGGGCTCCCTGGGTATAAGAATATGTGAGGTACAAGCGGGCCGTCATATCCGTGCAAACTGTGCGAACTGCGTTTGCGAAACCCACTTCCAATATGCAAAAAAACGCGAACGCGTGATGTTTACGGGAACAAGTCGGCTTTAAGCCCGCCTCGATGTACTCCAAGCAGCAAAAGCCCTGCAGAATTTACATTTGTCACGATTCATTTGTCAACCGCCAGATTGCAACAAAATGATATACTTTGATATACAAAGCTTTAGTGATCTGTATAGCCGCTGATATAGCAAAGCTTTATGAAGATATGTAGAATCGCAAACTTGATGCACAAGAACATTTTTCTAACCGTCTCATCAGCACCCATCATCCTGTCTCTCTTGAATTTGTCATAGAGAGTCATGAGTTCATAGTCAACGCTTTCTCCTCTTCAGTTCATAGATCTAGAGTCATTATCGCTTGAAGACCAACTGAATAATTTCTGTTATGGCACGCAGTTTAGAGCTTAAGAAAAAAGTACTTTTCTCTAAGCAGCTAAATAAACCTATTTAGTCATAGGTCGGTTGTAACGGCAATAAATGTGACCCTGTACCTAGATAAGGAAGATTTTATGGCTTCCGGTCTAAATGTTCTGATTGAACGTGTTCCTGTAGTCGGCGAAATTCTCCTAAAGGGTCACACATCCAAAGTGGACAGTTCCTATTTTGTGGTATAGCCAGCTGCAGGGGATTTAAAAGCTGCGGCTCTAGCTGAAGGGCAAGCGCTGTGCTTTAGCGTGCGGAAGGGCTAATTGTTTAATGTCCGCAGACCCAGAAGTATTCCCAGGCCTATAGGCGGACAAAAGGGCTTAGATCAAAGGGTCTATAGAAATAAAATTGTATCTATTTTGTTCATTTTGCTAAAGTAGTCCGAAGAGCTGTATGTTCCCAGCTTGGACACAATAAAATATCACATATCTACTCAAAGAAAGTTGTGCGGTTTAGTGTCATCAGCCTGCGATACATAAACAATTAAACATATGACATTTTATGCATATGCATATGCATATGCATATGGCAAATGTATATGCCCATAAAAATATGCCCTTTTATAGGAAGCCTTAAGAATCCGTAAACGACAGTAGCTGACCATAAATTTTTCATAGGCACCCATTGAATATTTTTTGTGGGCTGCTTCCCACAGTACCAAATAACTCTTTCGAACCATCACTTTGCTTTGATGGTTAAGTGGTGCGGCTCTAGTTTAGCGCTCTGGCCCACCGCCGACAAGTTATTACCTCAGCATACACTAAAAAATTATTGTCCCAACACGCTATTGACTAACATCGTCTACTTAATTAATACGAAGAGGAGGAGTGTGATTCCGCCGTTATTAACAAACAACTACGTCTTCTCCACATTTATCTTGTTTTATTTTTTAAAAAACTGAAGGTGGCGCGATGGTCACTACCCTCAAGAGGGGCAAGCCGTTTCATTGCAGCCTTCACTAACGTAAAAGATGGTAGAAAGGGGTTTGCGATATACCGCACCAATGTTCAGCAAGAAGAGGCGTTTCCTGGGATGCTGAAATTTCCCCTGATGTACACGCACGTGATAAGATTTAATGGCGGTGCCCGAACAACGCTTCCGCCGCTAAAGTGTGTAGATGGAGCATAAAAGTATACCACAATCAATGCCTCAAATGGTGTAGGTATTACAACAAAACGCAGTGCAAAAAATATAACAAATGTACGGGCAATCTAAAGTATTATGAATGTTTCTCCATACGCTCTATTTTTTTTGTAGTTACTTTGCCAGAGATTTTCAAGATAAACTTTTTCAGACATGCTGTCTAACGGTGTGGCCCCATCGGGGTCTAAAAACGGGCAGATTGCATGTTCCGACGATGTCCTTTTCTTTTGAGGCTGCTACTCACCTCGCAGTAATTTTTGATGTCATATCATTTAAACTGGTTCAACGTTATAAAACTTCTATTAAAGGTATATGGTATAATCTAATGTATTCAACCATTTTCTTACAGGGTCAATATACCAATGAAGAACAATCCCCACTTCGCCAAAACATTCAACTGCCCCCCTGGTTCGCCCATGAACCCAAGACGCAATGAAACGTGTTCCTTGTGGTGATTACTCGTTTTTGAGGGGTGCATAATTTGGGAATCTCGTTTTACAATACAGTAAATACTTCTAATGAGCAGATATAGTAAATAAGCAATGTGACTCCGCACTTGGCATTCATATTTTTTTTCTGCGCATGAAAATGTTGTCCCATTTCCTGAACCCAATTATGGGACACCTCCCATATGCAGCGGAAAAAGGAGAATAGGTATATCAATATCAACTGCATTTAGCGCTACAGCCAGTGCTGACGAAAGAGGGAGTACCCTGCACTGCTTGTCCGCAACCTTGCGAGAACATCAAAACAGCTTGACACAGCCCATGCATATAGTCTCAGCAAAAAGTTTTGTAAACGCTGCAAGACGCAGCTGGTCTCATAAATACTGAGTACGAACCACTTTGTTGAATGGGAATTACACTAGTGTGCGAATTCTACCTCTAAATAATTAGGGTAAACATGCTCGAAGCTACTACTACGCTTTGAGGCAAAGGCGTCGTGGCGATCGCCGACGGGGTTTGTTTTTTGTACGACTCCATAGGGGAATTGCCACTGCCTTGCAAGAATTAGTCATACCTGTTAACGAGTACCGCCGTGCCACAGCCACTGAGCCACGTTGCCGAGTGGCCCGAATCGTACCTTCTCTCAAATTCGTAATGAGGAAGGGCTGAAATGTTCCTAATGAGAGGGCTTGAGCTTCCAATGGAAGTACTAGTTACTGGAGTAAAGAAATGTGGACTCTTAACTGCACACAAAAAGACTAAAAAAATGCCTATACCTATACAAACGAATTAAAGCGCAAGCGTGCTGTAAGCCTCAAATAGGAAGAAACACTGATTGATTAGGAAGTTTAACGCGCCGGTGCTACACACGCGAAGATGAACACCATAGTCGAGGGCTCCGCATTAAATTTGACCACCTTGGGATATTTAGCGTTCGCCGAATTCACGAACACACGGCGTTTTCTCCTTTGACTTTCTAATGAAAAGCGGCCGCCTCAGTCGAGAATCAAACCCGCATTCTTGAAATAGCAGCACAAGTCCTCAGTCACTGAGCCACCGCGGCGGTTTAGGACTAAACGTTTATAAAAGCAAAGGGGGAACAAGGTCGTTTTGATGGACTTACATGAACAATAATAAGCGTATTCGACAAAAACTAAGCAAACCATAGAACAGCCAACAACGTACACTAACCCACTTTTGAAAAAAAATCGCGGTAGACCCGATTGGTTTAGAAATCAAGGAGGGGAATCTTTTTCAAACAACGCTGTTTACTGCACTGTGGTTCCTGTAACCGTCGATTCACCTGGCCTTTAAACGAATGCGGTTACACGGAAAATGTTTCCTTGTAATAACATGTGCTAGCACTAGAAGGAATCATTCTTTCGAAGCATGCGTTTGTCATTACGCGGCCTGATATTGTGCCTGCCTCTGCCTCCCATGCCGTTCCAGGAAGGCCTCAGTTGTGTGGTCTGTACTAAGTCCTTAAGAATGCCTGTACTGCTGAACTCGCCCCTGCTTTTTTCAAATTTTTTGCGTTCTCTTCTTTTACATGTGACCACTCTCTTCTTAGCTCGTAGAGCGTTTATTCTAAAACATGAAGTGCGAGAGATCCTTCATAAAATCATAGTCCGCGCTTGCAACTGCCTTCTATTGGAATGACATGCGACATTGGTGTGATTCCAAGCCAATAAATATTTCACATACCAGAGCTACTAAATGGAAAGCAGCGACATCTGTGACAGTGAACGCAGAAGTGAGTGCCCGTAGGTGCGTCGACGCAGCACGCCCCGTCGCAACAAACGTTAGAACTGAATCCTACTTATGGCAAATGCAAAACAGAAAGTTTCGAATGGGTTGTTCAACAGGTAAAAGATTTCCAAACAACTTATCCGGCGGCATATTTTAGTATTTGAGTATTTCATTTTTTATTTCTTGGCAAAACCAAGGGGAGGCTGAGACTAAAGGCGGACGTTGCCTGACAGAGGCCTAAGTCACCCGATTTAGAGCGTTCTTAATAACTCGTCTGTTCATAAATTTAAGCATAATAGCACAATCGTAATAGAGAAATAGCACAAAGAAAAGTCATTACTACATTTCTTATGTAATATACAAAGCATAATTCTAAAACTCACAGAAGGATCACAGTGTACACAATAACGCAGTAATTCATACGCATGAAGTTTTATCAGTTACACTACTATGTCACAATTACTAATGAATGTATTTTTGTTTGTTATTGTTTTCAATTTCTACCTTTTGTTCTACATTGTTTCTACATTGTTCAGCAATACAAACATATATTTCATGCAAAACATGAACACGTAACTGATAGTTCCGGTATGCTTTTCACAAAAAAATAGATGTTGGGCTAACTTGTACGATAGCAGAAAACGAAAAGGCGGTAAAATACCATTTTAATTAGAAAATACAAAAGCGGCTCACGCTCGAGCCCAAAGCTTATTTCATGTGCACGAAACTCATTTCACTAGCCAAGGTTCTACAGATGGCACGCGTGGAGTGCGAATGCGGGAAAAGGTAGGATCGAGACAGAGGAAAATTGCGGTGAGAGGTGAGCGAGAGATAGAGTAGGGGCAGTTACCTTCAGAGGCAGCGGAAGAATATAGTCTTTCGATGACATTTGCAGCAAAAGGAGAGAATATGCTGCAATATTTTGTATTACGCATCCTGATCTATAATTAAAGTTAGTGGCACCTAAACAATGAATATGCGAACCATCAAAAACAGCCGTTAAGACTGGCTCAGTATAATCTCCGAACTTTCTCAAGGTAGAGACAGTGTGCCCTTACGGGCTTCAACATATAACAAGTGCGTTACGGTCCATATCTCTTGTTAACAAGGAAACTCGGGAATAAAAATAGCCTCCCCATATATCACTTCTTTCGGAAATGTAACAGCTGGAGTTTGCAAAGTATTGTTTGAGTGCAGGGAGGAAGACTCTAGAGCATAAAAATAGAAACGCGACAGCAATCATCCCGTTTTCCTCTTTCCTTTAGACTGCGGCTCGTTGCGCATGTCAAATTAGGCTCATAAATTTTGTTTAATTTCATCAACCCTAACTTCCGAGTAATTTGGCAGTAAAGAAAGTATAGGTGTCGTAAATGAAAACACTGGTGGCGCGCCACTAAAACTTAATTGTTTAACTATTTTTCTGCTACTCGTTTCTGGGAGTTGATTCATCATGGCCTAATGTGGCTTCTTCTAGAGGCACAATTAACCTCCCGCAAAGGGCCTAGCGGCATACTTTGGCAAAGTCTGTCTGACACATTGTCTGGCCAACGCTTTTTCCAGGTACTCATGTGGTTTATGGATACCCTGCGACCTATTATATTTCGTGATCATCATCAGCAGCCTATCTACGCCCACTGCAGGGCAAAGGCCTTTCCCATTAATTTCCAATTACCCTGGTCCTGTGCTAACTGCGACCAATTTATGCCCGCAAATTTCTTGATCTCTTCTGCCCATCTAACGTTCTGCCGCACCCGGCAACGTTTGCCTTCTCTAGGGATCCACTCTGTTACCCTTAATGACCAACGGTTATCTTCCCTTCACATTACATGCCCTGCCCACGTCCATTTCTTCTTAATTTCTACTAAGATGTCCTTAACACGCGTTTGTTCCCTGACCCACTCCGCTCTCTTCGTGTCCCTTAATGTTACACCTATCATTTTACGCTCCATTGCCCGCTGAGTCGTTCTCAATTTAAGTTGAACCCTCTTAGTAGCCTCCAGGTTTCTGCCCCGTAGGTGAGTACCGGTAAGACGCAGCTGTCATACTCCTATATTTACTTATTTACAAATACCTCCAGCATGGCCGTATAAACTAGGTAACCGGGGGAGACCTTCTCATGTCAGGGCAACATAAATTGGGAAGAAAAAGGCCACAACACACACCCACGTGCTATAAACTGGTGTGCATTTATATTACGAAGAGAACATGACGCGCATTAGAGGAAGCGCTGCTATGCAATGCACTAGGAACCAAGAATGCATCACTCGAATCTCACACTTTTTGTAAATTGTTCCTGAAAAAAAACGTTTGTTACCCTAGTGTATAAAATCCCCAAACATTTTTGATATCATTGTTGGCAGCGAAAGCCTGTACTAAGATACTTAAATTCGCAATTGTACGCATCATTTGTGAAACAACTAAATTGATAAACGACCATTTAGTCACTGAACTTAAAAAAAATGATCACGGTGCCAAAAATACATATAGACGAAATTTGATGATCGTGTATTGCAAGCTTGCGGTAATTTAATATTATTGGACGAGTAAGAAACAAGTATATTGATGGCAGAGACACAAACCTTTAATCTGGAATTATTTGTAATGTGGTCAGGGTGCAGTGGAGATGACAATCCTACAGAATAGACTAGGAGAACGGTTTTCCTGAGATAATTACTAGACATTGTGAAGTGTCAGTGGTGGTGGAAAGAGAAGTGAAAGGAAAGTGGTGTGGAAAGAGAAGATTCACTGAATTCGTTGATTTCAGTGTTCTTTTTTCATCCATGTATTGCGGAGAAGAAAACTTCCACTCATGCGGGACGTTTGGTGCCTGCTCTCACTTTCTACATCAGGAGTAACTGGTTTTCGTGGAATGTACGGTTCTAACTAAAGCATGTGGACAACGAGTTTGACTTCTCGTCGACAAGAAGAGAACACGTGTTTTTTCTTCGGATGTTTGATGCGCGGCATAAACACCTGCCGTTGTGGCGTCGACAACAGTGTGTGGAGCTTACAAAGTATGCTAAATGCTCGATTACGGCGCCCACCGCAACACAGCCGCATATCCGGCTAGTAGGAGATAGAATAAGCCGCTGACGCCTTTGATGGCTAGTCTGTGGAAACTGAAAGACTGCCCCGCTACAAGTAAACCAGACTCGGTCTTTTCGTTGGCACGCTGAACGAAGTTATTGCGGAATGTTTCTGGAAGGCCGGACTCGATTATCCAGTGTGTGATGTAAAGAACAGAACACCAGGGTGTTAGGGTCAGACATTTAACACACGCAGAGCAAGCATAGAAATGTCATGAGCACTTCATGTTAATTTCACTACTCTAAGCAGCGTATAATAGTAAAACCAATATCAGTGAGCTCGTGCTCACACCAGCATGAAGAGTTTGCAGACTTTGCAATGTGAAGGTTGCTCCAATGCGCGTATCACTGTCCGTGTTTTGTCTTGCTTTTCCTCCGCAATGGCGGCGCAAAAAGCAAGCGGTCCATCGACAAACGTGTTAAGCCACATTAAACCACAGTAATTCCTTATTCTTTATTCATTCCTATCCCCCTTTACCTATGCACGTAGCTCCTTTTCTTAGATTACAATAGTAGAGACATTCAAATATTTTATTCTTCATACAAACCTCGCTTTCCTCTGTGTCACTCAGCGTGTCGCGATTTATTTAAATCTGGATTTATATCTATCTTTCTTCGTCCACCCCCATTTCCTTTCCTTTCCTCTATATAGACTTATAAACGACTCACTTGAACCGCATCGCTTCGATGAGCAGACTGGACAAGTATCCCGAGAAGCCAGTCAATTTAGGTGGTCCATTGGGCTGCAAGACGATGTTGGAAAACGGGGACATCTGCGGTTGTTACCCAATGATCAGTATGTCTCCGCGAAAACTGCACCAGGGTCACTCAACGCATACATACCATTTCCTATTCGCTGAACGACATCCTTGTTTCAAGCAAATCGTTTCGTTGTTATGAAAGCCTGCCTGTTTTTCTGAAGCTCTGGTAAATATAGAGCAACCACTTTGTGGAGGTGAGTGCATCGCCCCGTTTTAAATAATTTCCGATCCCAATTGCCCTATATACGGTGGTGAACGCCCTCTCTGAGGGATATGCCTCTGTACTAAACAGATATAAAGCATGGTTATTATTGCTCAGACAGTACATTTCTTTGATTTTAAGGTATACCTTGTTCTGATAAAGCAGCATGGTAGAAAGCTACAATACCTGTGACGTATTGGAGCGATAGGGCTTATCTGATCCTGTTCGAGAAGTATTCTGGCGCCAGTTGTCGCGCCAAAATTTTTTGGTATTGCGGCTTAAAAACTATTTTATGCAACTACGATGACATTTAGTACATGCCTTAAACTGACCGTGCAACAATTTCGATAAACGCTTTCACTCTTTCGTTAGCGTCTGGAAGCACTGCGAAAACGATAGTTATCGCCAGCACTTAGCGGCACTACGTGATTTGCTCGTAGCAGCAGATACACCTTCCGTTTATGTTTTTTTTGTGGTGTTATTTTAAAGTTGTTATCGAACGTGTCCATTGCTACAACTGAAGGAAAACGGGCCAACAGCCGCTACATGGCCATAATAACGTATTCGAGCGGTCGAAGAACGCCAAATCCGGGAAAAGACAACAATCTTCTGAGCGAGTTTCGAACTGATCTGAATGGACATAGAGCCGTAAGTTTTGGCTGAGGTACTTTGCGGCCCCCCAATCTAAGTACTGGGCGTGTTGGGCGACTACATTCTGCAAGCATTGAAGATTCTAAAATTGAAAAAGGTTTGCGGGGTCCTTTTAAGACCACATAGTCAGATTCTACAACATCTGACTGTTTGGCGGGGCGG